>BSBM01000155.1:12022500-12622500 GCA_027924585.1 Larix kaempferi | reverse complement strand
TGCAGGACCAGCTAGAGGTCATTTTTTGGGTGAGACAACAGCCCATAAGATTCTCAGGGTTGGGTATTACTGGCCTACATTGTTTAAAGATGCTTATGCCTATGTGAGGAGGTGTGAACCATGCCAGAAATGCACATGGAAGTTCAAGAAACCTGCTTTCCCTTTGCAACTAGTCATTGTTCAGTTTCCATTTCAGCAATGTGGGATGGATTTTGTTGGACCTATAAATCCTACCTCATTCCTCCAACACAAGCACATTCTCACAGTGACTGACTACTTCACCAAGTGGGGGGAGGCAGTCCCACTTAAACAATGTAATTCCATCCAAGTGATTTCTTTCTTAGACAGTCAGATACTCTCACGGTTTGGCACTCCATAATACCTAGTCTTTGATAATGCATCCTATTTTTCCTTGATTGACATAACTGAGTATGCTTTTGAAAAGGGTATGAAACTCAAATTTTCTGCCATTTACTACCCACAGGGTAATGGGTTGGCTGAGTCTTCTAACAAAAACTTGATCAACATTCTGAAGAAGACTGTAGCCTCTCACCATAGAGATTAGCATACACAACTCAACAATGCTCTTTGGGCAGATCGAATTACTCCAAAGGCAGGAATTGGAAATTCCCCCTATTGTCTGGTGTATGGAAAAGAAGCCATTATTCCTTCTAATCTTACCATCCCTTCACTCCAGTTAACCTAGTTTGTCAAAGAAGATGATTCTTCTCCCCTCCAGCAAAGAATTGACACTCTACTTAAACTGGAGGAAGACAGGGAAACAACTAAAAACAAGTTATATCATCATCAACAGATGGTGAAAAGATGGTTTGATGAAAAATCTTCATCTGACAAGGAATTTTCTGTTGGAGACTTGGTCTTAAGATGGGACAAACAGCACAAAGATATGAACTAGTATACCAAGTTTCAGCGCCTCTGGCTGGGACCTTTCATTATTACAGAAAATATGGGTCCTGGTACCATTCGATTACAGACACTGGAAGGAGTGGTAGACACTTATCCAGTGAATGTTTCACTCCTCAAAATGTATTTCGTCTGATCAGGATGATGCATTTGTATATAGTTTTTATTTCTTTATTTTCGTTTTTCTTAGTTATCATGATTGAGATTCTTTTCTTTTATTCATTCTGTTGTTTAAATTTCTGCACATTTGGTAATGATTAATAATCAGTTTTTCACACAGATGATTCCAGCTGAGGTTTTGGAAGTTTCTGCCAGCCACAGTTTTCTCGACCTATGTCAGAATTTCTTCAATAAAGGGCACACAGTCAATGATTGCAGGACCTGGATTGGTACCTTTCCATGATGATCATTATCTTATACATGTCTCATTTGTTTAATTGAGGTCTGGGTGATAACCAAGTTTTCGGATCCCATGTTTCATGGTTCAATCAGCATATCATAATAGCCTGCATAGCTTGTTCTGCTCTGGATCCTTTTACAATCACCTTGGTAATAAATCCCTTAATAAATGTAAATTGCAAGGTGAGGGGGTCTTGTTATAAAGCCATCCCATTAGGTTCATAGGTTCTTGGTGGAATGACATCTTCACATCAAGCCACCACACTTCGAAGATGACTTTCAGTTTTCCTGGGAGTTGGAAGATCCTATCACAAGTCGGTCCATTCATGATCTGCAAAGAACTGGTAAGTAACACTGCTAATATATGGTTACCAAGCCATGGTAGTGCCTTTGTAATTTACAATTTAATAAAATATTTTTAGTAAGGTCCATGTTGTATGTAAGAACAGGGGGGTCTTATCACAAGCCATCCCCGCCATGATCATGGGCTTGATTTTGATTGAAGCTACCACAGTGTGGTCACCAAGCCACGGTAGTTGCTTTCAGTATTTCAACTAGAAGACAAGGAGTCTCCTTACCGAGCTGGCTTGATCAAGTTTTGGATTAGGTCTGTGAATGGCACTACTGATATCTGATCACCAAGTCATGGCAGTGGTCTTATATATGCAAGATCTATTCTATCTTTCGATCTAAAAAAAAAAAAAGAGAAAAAAAAAAAGAAAAAACAAGGATTGTTGTATATAGCTGAATAAATGGATTGATAAAACATAGGTGATGTGTAATTGGGATATCCATGTACGGTTCTAAGTCTATTTCGAGGTTCAACACAAGCTGGTTTCAATGACTACATTAAGGTAAAGAACCCTAGTTGTTTCCTGTGCCCTCTTATTAGATTGGCATTATCCTTAAAATGGTCATGTTTGGGGATATATTAATCCTATGTTTCTTGCTCGTTGACTGTCCTTCTGTTGAGCATTTTCTAAAAATCAGGTTGAAAATATTGGTTGGATGACATATTCTCTTTAGCTGAATTCGTTGCAGAGATAACTGGTTCGTCCTAGCGAATGGCCATTTGTTGTGGCCATAATAGATCCCATGCTTAGTTGAAGCACGGGAGCCCCATTCCTAATAAAAACAACGGTAATTGGGTGAGTTTCCTTGTATTATATGAAATCTTGGTCTTTTAACCCTAAGATCCCTTACCAATACTTTTGTCCTATGTGTTTTCATTTTTATCTTAAATTTCTAAGTGTTTTGGGTTTGCTGGAAGCATTAATTTTTTAGCATTTTATCATCTGCTTCTAGTAACCCGAAACTCGACATCTATCAAACCCAAAATCCGCAACACGATAGTTGCACATTGCGGGATGTGTTTGTTTGTTGCGAAGTTTAGGAAACCCGAAACCCACAACCCGATGGTTCCGGGTTGCGGGTTTTCATTGTGCAAATACGGCTTTGTCTTCCCGAAACCTGCAACCCGACAGTTGAGGGTTGCTGGTTTTCTTTGTTAATAATATCGGGAAATTTTTTCCCAAAACTCGCAATTGTGGCTTTCGGCTTTTGGCTTTCGGGATTTCTTTCTAACTTTGATTTTGTGGCATGTTCCCGAAACCCACAACCCGACACTTTGGGGTTGCGGCTTTCGGGAAAAAAATTTCGATTGCAATTTTGTTTCCCATTCCCGAAACCCGCAACCCGACACTTTCGGGTTTCGACTTTCGGGATTCTTAAATAGACTTTCCAAATAAATCATGAAGTTGATCCCGCATCCCGCTCCGGTTCATCTCGGCCGTCCATTCATCTTGATCCTACGGTCTCGTTTTAATCTGGTAAATATAAATAAAAAGGGTTTTCTATTTTTATTTCTTCATTATTACTGTTCGGAATTGCCCCGTTTATCAGATTTTACTCTGGATTCCTGTTAAGGTGTTGTTTTTACCAGGTCTTCAGTTACTCTAAGTGGAATTGTCACCATTACTGCGCCCTGTGTTCATTAGTTCTGCTTTTGTATTCAACATCTTTTCGACTCCTTAAGATCCCATATCATTACACATGTTTCTATTTGAAAATTTGTTCTGGTTATTCTGTTAAATTAGGTCACCTGGATCCAATTTGATACGTGCAAAGGGTTTCCAGTCATTACTGAAGCTCATGTTTCAAGTCATTTCACAGTCAGCTTTCGAGCCATAATTTCCATGTTGGTCACAAATCTAAAGTCATGATTGCTGATGCGAAGATACTTGTAATAATGAGCTTTTGAAAGCAATTTTAGTTGTGCAAGTTTCAGTTGATTGTGTACTTTCACACGGGTTTAGATCCAACTGATGCATGATTTCGCTCATTTCATTACAGTTTGGATAATTGCAATGAATAGGCCGTATAATTTGAATCATTACCACTCATCCTGCCCAATTATCTTCATCTTACCGGTTGGCCTTAAATTGGCAACAAACATGAAACCTCTGGCTCGTCCCTTGCGTTCTTTAAAGGAAAAATTCTGTGTGACAGTCTTGTAAGCTTCCCTCGAAACATATATGATATAAGCAATATGCAGATAGGTAATGAATCTCACAATGCCTGTTTTAAAGATGAACAACTCTATCCCTTAGAAATATCAAGAACTTATGTCACCACCTTTTGATGCGGGTATTCCTGATTTAAGTAGTGATAGTGGTGAAGAAGATTATGAGGCTTTGTTTGTCTGC
This sequence comes from Larix kaempferi, assembly GCA_027924585.1. NCBI lineage: Eukaryota > Viridiplantae > Streptophyta > Pinopsida > Pinales > Pinaceae > Larix > Larix kaempferi. The sequence continues at coordinate 12,618,472 of BSBM01000155.1, read as the reverse complement.
ATGCAATTACCTGAGGAGAAAGAGAAGAAAGTTCCTGAGGAACTGGCTGACTGTGACGATGATGTTATACGAGATTTTATAATCAACCAAGAACCTGATTTCCCGCCAACTTCTTCTGAAGTAGATCCTCTAATGGACTTTTCTATTTTTGAGAGTAAAGTTCCTGATATAAAGGTTCCCACATCAGGTTCTCTGCAAATCGAACCACCTGTCGTCGATAATCAGCAATTTTGGATTTAATTTTTGTTGTGCCATGAATATCTCTTTGATTAAGAGACGAATCTTTAGAAAATTGTTCCAAAAGGTGACAGGAATCATGAAAAATGAGAAATGGCAGGATTTTGTGGATCGTTAGTTTGATCCGATTTTGTAATCCCTGTTTTGGGAAATCTCTGTCTTTTATTTTGCTGTAATTTCCTATTTAAAGAGGAGGACCTCTCATAGTTAGGGGTTGGTAATTTTGGAGTTGCAAGTCAGCAGCAGACAAGACTAGAGATACTTTGTTTAGCAGAGCTTTTCGTAATTTCTGTACAAGACCTCTTTTAATATAGTAAAGTTATATTTTGATCTATCTTCTGATATTCCTCAAGTTTCTTTGAGAATTTCTTATTTATATACTTCATATTGTCATCTACAGTGCGTGATATCTTTTGCATATGTTTAAATGTATGAATCTATTGTATTGGTTTCCCTGTATGATTGATTTATGCTGGAAAGTGTTTTATTGAGTTTATTCAGTTTAAATAATTTCTTTATCGATTTCTGCAAGTGATTCACAACACAATAATCATTGTTATATTTTTTAATTAATAAAAATGGTTACAGATTTATCTTGAACAGGCTTAAGTACTTAAATTATTGTCTCTTAATTTTCATTAATGGATTCTGATTTAAGTCAATAAGTGTAACAACTAAAAGCATTTCTGTGAAAGGTCGTAATCTACTTATTCATCACACCTTAGGGTTAATCTGCACAATATCAAGCTTTCTTTTTAGAATAGGACTAACTTAAATTAGTTTCCTCTTCTGAAATAGGTTAGGTTATCTTAGTTTTGTCATTTTCACCCTGTTTTTCCTTGATTGGAAAACTGACCTAATTGGTCAAATCACCAACTCTTAGAGCGCTAGCGGAGGCCGAATATCCATGGGTGATTACCATACCAAACAGGTTGGGGATAGAACTGCCCTTGTGTAGGGTCTTTCGAAGCCTTTCAACTTGGGTTTTCTTCCTCTGTTGGGAGCCTTGGAACCATTCCAACACCTTTGCATCTAACCTGCATAACCGAGGTCTCAACACGAGGATAGATTGAATTTGCTTAAAAAAAATTTAGATCAGATTTGTTTACAGTTTGCATTTAGATTATAGCACTTGCATCTCATCTTTAAAATAAAATACATAAATAGTGAATCGGCCCGTAACTGGTGCAAAGGAAAGCAAATCTTTAAATCTTATACAGTAGTCGGGTTGTTAACCGGACGGATTCCCCATACCAAATGGTGAGCGATCTAATTGGGCTTGTTTGTTGGGGAGAATACCTTACTGATTGATGCTACAATTTTCGGGGTATCAACAATTTTTGGCGCCAGAAGGAGGGCCACCAGTGCATGGATGGCAGAGGAGATCCTTTCATTAGAAGAAATCCCACTGAAGACCCGTTTGAAACAACTATCCCAGATAATCCAGATCTGGAATTAATAAATCAAGAAGTTCCCAATTCTGAGATCGAACAGCAAGAAACACTGTATGTTGTTCCTTTTGTTGAAGTAATGAATTTAAGAAGACATACCCGTGCTTATGTTAGGAAGATTGGTTGTTTAAACGCAATTCCCTTACTCTCTAGAAGAAGATCCCATAGAAGAGAAGCACAGTATACAAGGGATTCAGTTCTTGTTTAGAACTTGGAAGATTTGGCAGATATATCTTTGGAGGAAATAACAGAGCCTTTGGAGAAATTGAACTTGAGAATCCTCCAAATCTAGAAGACCCACATACCCCACAGAATTCTCCACCTCACACTCCACGTGATTCTCCACCAAATTCCCCACGTATAGCCATGGTTGTGCCGGCCTGGAGAGTAAGAGGAGCACTAAATATAGTTGGGCCGTTTCATGATTTGCCCAAGAATCCGGAAAAGGTTCTGCCTAAATATGATCCTGGGAGAGGTATTTCTATAGAAGATCATCTTAAGAGTTTCTACTTGGCTTTAAGTCTTTTAAATGTGCAACATGAAGATGTAGTCTGCAGGATTTTCCCTTACACTTTCAAACCCAAAGTATCTTCTTGGTATTTTAGTTTGCAGGCTAGTTCAATATCTAATTGGGAATATTTCGAGAAATGTTTCTTGAAAAAATATGGGAATCAGAAACAGTTGCTACACTCATGAAAGAATTGTTGTCGATGAGAATGGAAAAGAAAGAGAAGGTTCAAGAATTTAATCAAAGATTCACTACATTGTTAAATAATTTTAGTGATGCAGCAAGGCCTATTGAGGAATTTTTAGTTGAATATTATACAACGGCTCTTGACCCTCCCATAGCAATGTTCATTAAAAGAACAAAGAAAACTACCTTGATAGAAAACTTCTAAGAAGCAAAGAAGGTAGAAGAAGAAGCTGATAGCATTGCTAAGCATTCTCTCAATTTGGAAACAAAACCAACAGCTGTTAAGAAACCTCTTCTGTTAACCAGAAATAAAGAGGAACCATCAACAGATATGGAAAATATGGTCAAAATGATGCAAAATCTTTGTAATAATATCATCAATCTAGAGAAATATAAGACAGCTAGCACTTCCAAACAGCCATTCAAACCTTTCTATAAGAAAAGAGAAGAAAATGGACAGCCGCAGCTACCTGCAAATAATTTTGCGGTGTTAAATTTAAATGAAGTAGGCATGGACCATTTTTGTACCTTCCATCAGGAACAGCACTCAGAAAAGAGTTGTCCACAGTGGATTAACTCGATGAGCCTAGTGATGAACCAAATGTTAGATGCATAGATAATTGATCAGAAAGATCCTCAGGAAGAGTAGATTTTTTAGCAGGAAGAACCTACTCCTAACAAGACAATAATCTTATGGGATTGAGCACCCGCACAAGAACCTTCTCTCGAATATAAAGCTAATGATTTTCAGACTACAACAATTAATGTCACCACTAGGAGTAAAGGCCCCGTGCTTGATCAAACTATCGAGGCACCTAAAGTCAAGGTTACAAAAGAGATACCCAGAAGGCACATAGTCATCATTTCGCCGCAGCCTAAGGCAAACCCAACAGTGACAAAAGAGCCAATCACATAAACATTTAAATAGCCAAAGGTCACTTAGAACAAAACAGAAAATCAACCTAAAGTTTCAAAAGAATGTGATATGGGGTATGATATAATTGAATACATTAAGAAGGCGAAAGAAAATGTCTCTATATTTGATATGTGAAGTCTGCCCCAGCAAAGAAAGACTAATTGCTAGATGATTTTGACTCACAAGCTAGCACTTCGGTAGAAAACATTGAGGAAAACCCTGAGATAAACGAAGCTGGCATTGGCGGGAAATCAAGATCACAGACCCTGCCTTTTCTTTTAACTTTTGAAATCTTCAATCATAATGTGCATAATTGTTTGGTAGATTATGGGGCTTCGTCGAATGTTATGCCGCTGTCGATTTGCAAAAAGATTAATGGGCATCCAATTCCATCCCCATATCAGATCATACAGTTAGATAAGACTGCTGTTAAAGTCATCGAAGAAATGAAAGATGTGCTCATTAGGTTCTCAGCAGATCCGAGAGTGTGTCAATTTGTTGATATAATGGTGGTTGATATTCCTGAGGCTTATGGTTTGATTTTAAGCAGGGATTGGTCTACGAAACTAAATGGTTATTTCGCGACAGATTGGTCTCATTTGTGGTTGCCTTATCAGAATAGGAAAAATCAGATTAAGATACTGAGAGAACCCCACATGAAACAAATTGTAACTCAGTTAGAGGAAAATAATGAAGTTGTAACTTTCTCGTCTTCAGTTTTGGGAAATTATTTCTTAGAGGTTGAACCGGGTAATTATCAAGCATAAAATGTTAGCCATGAATTAGATGAACAGTCCGATCTCCTTCATTTTTCTTGGACTGATGATATTGATTGTAACATAGTAGGATTAGTCACTGACTTAGGTTGTAGTGATGCTAACTTAGTTAAAACATTTTTTTTTTTGGATTCTATACTTCAACGGTTCCAAGACACAAGAAGGATCCAGAGCTGGTTGTGTCTTAATTGACCACGAAACAAACAAGCACTTCTTATCTTGTAGATTAGAGTTCGAATGCACTAAAAATACTATTGAATATGAAGCTCTGGTCCATGGTTTGAATAAAGCTATTAGTTTAAATGTTAAATATCTGAAAGTCTTTGGTGATTCGGAGATAGTTGTCAGGCAAGTGAGAGATACAATTCACTGCCTTTCACCACACTTAAAGGGTTATCAGTCATAGGTTTGGAATTTGATTTCATGTTTTGATGCTTTTAATATTAATTCCATTCCTAGATTAAGAAATGTTATAGCTGATTTGCTAGCTACATCTGCCTCCAAATTAGTGCCTACTAATAACAAGTGCTCTATTGAATTGGTTTTCAGGCCATCTGTTCCGAATAACATTACGAATCTTAGAGTATTTGATGATGATGAGCAGATCATCAGTTTCTTAACAAATGAGGATGCTTTCCAAGAAGCCATAATAGACGAAGAGAAGCATGATTCAGATCTGTGAAACAAAGATGTTGTGAAAGGAAATTTCTTTCCCAAGGGAGTAACATCTTTTGAAGGTTTATTCGATCTGCAAAATAAGTTCAAAAGGCCAGTAAATGATAAAACTCACAACTCCAATATACAGCATGAATTAGTAAATATGGGTACAGAAGCTAAACCGAAATATGTTAATCTTGGTAAATGCTATTCGTCGGGAGAAAGAGATAAATTCATCCAACTATTTAAGTAGTATAAAGATGTCTTTGCATGGAATTATGAGGATCTAAAGACATATGATACTCGCATTATTCAACACATAATACCAATGAATACTAGTGTTAAACCATTTCAGAAACAATTGAGAAGAATGCATTCGACTCTTAAGCCTTTGATACAAAAGAAGTTGAAGAAATTGTTGGATGCAAAGATTATTTTTAAAGTCTGACATTCGGAATGGGTTGCTAATCTAGTTCTCGTGCGGAAGAAATCAGGAGAAATCAGATTGTGTGTGGATTTCCGGAACTTGAATAAATATTCCGATAAAGACAACTATCCTGTGCCCCCAATGGAGCAAATCTTACAGATGGTTTTAGGCTCAGAGCTATTCTCTCTACTAGATGGTTTTTCTGGTTACAATCAAGTGCTAATAGCAGAAGAAGGCTGGCTCAAACCCACTTTTCGTACAAAGTGGGGAACCTTTGCTTATCACAGAATGCCATTTGGTTTGATAAACACAGGAGCCACTTTTCAGCGAGCAATGGACATTGCCTTTCGAGGATTGGGCGTTCAGTGTGTTGTGGTTTATCTAGATGATGTGATGGTTTTCTCGAAGAAGAGAGAAGATAATGTTTTTCACATGAAGCAAATTTTTGACCGCTGCAGGAAATATGGTATCTCCTTAAATCCCAAGAAAAGTGTTTTTGTCGTTCTTGAAGGTAAACTTTTGGGTCACATCATTTCAAAAAAGAGAATCTCAATAGATCAAGAGAGGGTCTAGGCTATCAATCAGATTCCCATGCGTCACATCAAGGAATCTATGCAATCATTTATGGGCACTATCAATTTTGTTTGAAGGTTCATTCTCAATTTCGCTCAAACCGTTAAACCTTTACAGAAAATGATAAAGCAAAGTGTACAGTTCAAGTGGACTGACTTGGAAAAAGTGGCATTTAAGGAAATCAAAGCTGCTATAGCTAATGCACCTTCTTTAAGAAGTCCATATTTTGATAAAGATTTCATTATGTACACCTTTGCTTTGGATGACTCTCTCGCAGTTGTGCTCACGCAAAAGGTGGAATCAGGAGACGAATACCCAATCTCTTTTATGAGCACTGGTCTGCAGGGCACTGAACTGAACTATCCTGTTGTAGACAAGCAAGCATATGTCGTATTGAAAGTGGTAAAGTAGTTCAGGACATATACTTTAAAGAACAAGACTAAATTCATAGTCCCTCACCCCGCCGTCAGATCTATGTCCGTTCAGAAAGAATTTGGAGAACAGAGAGGGAATTGGTTCATAGCTCTTCAAGAGTATGATTTAGAATTCAAACCTGCCATCATTATCAAGGGTCAAGGGTTATGTAAGTTATTCACTGAGCATCTAGTCGACGAAGAGTTGGATTGGGAAAACGAAGCGGAACTGAATATGGTTGAGGTATGTCCTATTTTTACAGCTCCTGAATCTTGGCACAGGGACCTAGTGTATTATTTGCAGCAAGGATGTTTGCCGGAACACTGGAATTCTAAGCAAAGGAGAGCACTATGTCTCAAATCAGCAGCCTATCAAATCATTGATGGGGTACTCTTTAGAAAAAATTATGATGGGATTTTCCTTAGATGTCTAGAGAAAGAAGATGTTGATAGTGTGGTCAAGGAATTGCACGATAGCCCTGCTGGGGGACATTATTCTTGAGATACCACATCGCATAAAATTCTTAGAGCTGGGTATTATTGGCCAACCTTATTCAAAGATGCACATGCCTATGCCCCGAATTGTGATGTATGTCAAAGAAGTGCAGGGAAATTGCCAAAAGCAGCAGTACCCCTGCAATCAATCATCATATCTGAACCATTCGAGCAATCGGGCATGGACGCTATCGGTGAGATAAACCCAAATTCATCATTGCAGCATCGGTATATCCTGATAGCTACGGACTATTTTACAAGGTGGGCACACGCTATTTCGCTGCGCAAAATAAATGAAGATGCAATTATCGGATTCCTAGAAGAAAACATCATAACCAGGTTTGGGGTTCCAATTTCCCTAGTCTTTGATAATGCAATTTATTTTTCGTCTTTGAAGATAAATGAATTTGCTTATGAGAAAGGAATTAAACTACATTATTCAGCCATTTATTATCCCCAAGGAAATGGTTTAGCTGAGTCTACCAATAAGAACCTCATTCAAATTCTTAAGAAAACTATTATTGAAAATCAAAGAAGTTAGCATACAACCCTCCTGAATGCTCTATGGGTAGACAGAGTCACCCCAAAGAATGCCTTAGGAGTCTCCCCTTTCACTCTAGTCTATGGTAAAGAAGCCATCCTCCCTCCGAATATTCTACTCCCATCCTTGCAATTGGCCCAAGCCTCTCGGGGGTCTAGCAGTCAAGTCCTACAATCAAGAATTGATACCCTGCTGAAACTTGAGGAATCTCGGCTTAAAGCCAAAGACCGGTTCTACCAACATCAAGACATAGTCAAAAGGTGGTTTGATAAGCAAAAGTATGGCAAGAGATATTTTGAAGTAGGTGACTTAGTTTTGAAATGGGATCATCCACATGATGGTAAGGGAATGCACACTAAATTTCAACTTCTATGGGTTGGCCCTTATCAAATTTCTGAAAAGCTTGGCTCATCGACTTATAAGCTGAAATACCTACAAGGAGAGGAAGTAATTCTCCCTCTCAATGGCCTCACTTTAAAGTAGTACTTTGCATAGTCTCGTAGGGTATTTTGTACATAAATAAACGTTGTTGTTTCTTATTTTCTTGTTTTGTTTTTGTGTACAGTTTAAGTAGTTTGGTTTGATTTTTACTTTTCTCTCTACTCAAGTTTTTCTCTTTTCTTGCTTTAATAAAGCCTAGCCCAACTCTTGGCTTAGCGGTAGGACATGACTCCGATAAAATCTCAAAATCTTGAAAGGAATAATTTCACTTATAAAGAAAATGTATCTCTGTGACTTTGCTTTCACTAAGTAGCCTTTGGGAATGAAGAGATCCTTTTCTGTTTGGTCAAAATAACCCTAGTTAAATGATTGAGATTCAACATTTCCTTCTCACTATCTCAAGGATCCATTCACTTTAACATTAATGCCTGTCCCAGGGATTTTGCTATGATGGACCCATGGAAAGGAAGCATGTCTCATATGTGTATGGTATTTAAAATGATCCCATGCTACAAATAAAATCCCAAAGAACTTACATCAAAGAGTATATTTTCCATAAATTCTCACCTCAATTAAAGCATGACTGAGAGAAGCAAAAGTGTTTAATCGAGAAAGTTGTTCAAATAATTCAGCTCAACAAGGTTCTTCTCCGTACGTGAGGCTTGATAATCAAATAAAATCTCTTGCTCACACAAAAGGACATTATGGATTGAAGAACCCAAATCAAAGTATTGAAAGTTGAAGAAATTTATTTCTGGAAGGCTCAAACAAAAAAAGTCGTCAATTAAAGAAACATACAAAAGGATGCAGATAGCATGGGAATGAGGAACAAACGATTATGCCTGTGAGATATTGTTACGATCCTATGGAGTCCTCTTTTAGTTAAACACCTGAAAGACAGATCTTCAAAATGAACTCCACAGTCTGGCCTTGAGAGAGTTATAAGGAAGTCTGAGTCAAAGGTCCCCTTTCCTAGATGACCATTATGATAAAGTGATCACCGCATTCATAGAAGCTGAACCATGAGGGCATCTTGTTACACTTGGAGCTAGCAGTTTGTGAGTTTTCTGATCATAAGAAGGGTTTGTTTCAGAGATCTGTGTTCACCAGCGAATCACCAATTGTTGCACATTTGCACATTTCTAAAAAATAAAAGTTGCGACATTTGCGCAAGTTTTAGCCTTATTTTGGTCGACCGTGGCGCACAGTTTGGTCTTAACTTTGTCGATCAAAGAACGTTTGTTGTTATCTTTTCTCCCGAGTCACCGCAATTTTTAACTCTAAATTATCTACCTTTGCGCATTTTTTAACACTAACTTGGCCTCTTTTTTGTGCCAAATTCCAAACCTTAACTCCATGCCGATTACCGTAGATTTTAGAGCTAAAATTCCCGCCCATTGCACAAAGTCCAGCGTTAAAATTGCCACCTTTTTGTGTGCCTCGCCCTCTTCATCGCAGTTTTTGGTCAGAGGGTCTATGGCTAAAGTTGCTGCCGGTTGCATTGTTTTTAACCTTAAAATTGCCGACCTACGCTTCAATCCTCGAGCGCAGCTCTTGATCGTAGGAGTTAGCCCTAAAGACGCTGCCTGTTGCGCATGAGTTATCATTTCGATCATCACCGTAGTGCAACCCATATTTTGGGTATGTACGACAGTTAAGTTGGTGAATTTTTTATTTCCACCCCGTGCAGATTAATTACCCATTGCGTTGAGACCCATGCTCATTAAGATTCCAACTGGCCACCTGTGGGGATTAAATGCTCACACTATATATATATGCATAGAACGAGGTTTCGATCATTCCACTGTTGCCAAGAAGAGGAAGAGTTCACCATTCACCATTGGGAGCTTTCAGACTGTCACTCACTTGGGTACAAATGTCAACACCAAGAGCCATTCCAAGACTGACAGGTAGGTGCTTTTTCCTTCTTTTTGTTTTTATCCGAAAGGAAACTCCGTCTGAAGCTCATTTTTTCCCATTAAATCTTTTGTTGGCGGTCCTAGTCCAGCACTCAGATTGCCCGTTGTTTTCATGTGATGTAAGAGAACTCCTTCGCCTATTATACAGACCTCCCTTAAGACTGTTAAAGCATCCATTCATGTCTATCGAATCATGACCCAGAAAAATCGCCTTCTGCGCACATGCAATACAAATTGTCGGCCGTTGTTTTCTCTCAGTTTTATGGGAAAGGTTTCCTCCCCGCATTTGTTTTATTGATAATGGCTAATCCTAGGAAAATCCTTATCACAGATTGCTTTAAAGCCACTGATAGCGCTACTAGCTCTACATCATGGCTACTTAGAAGTTGCCCCAGGAAAGGACTTGGCTGGACGATGAGTGGATAGCCAAGCAAACCATAGACCCTCTGGAGTCTGCCAGAAAGATGATGATAATTGAAAGAAAAATCAGGCAAAGAAACACCAATGAATATGAAAGTGCTCTACTAAGGACTCCTTATAGATTCATTGCCTTAATGCTGAGTCGGATTTTCGGCATGCCGAATGGAAATGTTTTCAAGCTTGGATGGGTGCCAGTAATGGTCCATGTGGCCATGTCTGGTACGATCTTCAATTGGGCCAACATAATTTCAGATAGTATGGTCTCGCATTTAACCGCTGCCCAAGGAGGATTGACTCAGAAGAAAGCTGATTTCTTCATGTCTTCTTAGTTGATGGATTTCTTGTTGAGTAAACACCCCTTCACGGATTTGAGTTCCATATGGAGCAGAAAGGAGTCCCCTCTCTTTGTAGCCTACTATCCCACATGGGCAAGAAAATACGTGAATTACTACAAACAGATTTGTGAGAAACTCATCATGCCTCTGTATCAGCTCATTTTTATAGAGGAGCCGAACTGCCTGTCCGAAAATGCCATGCCCATCATCGAAGAGTTTGGGGATTATTACTTCTCCACTAAGGGAACCTAAATCCGAATGAGTGGAGGATCTCAACCTCCCTTTTCGTTGCCTCGATATGTCACATATTTTGTAGTACACAAGGAGGCTCTAAGACAACTCTTTGGCACTGGTGGGGTCAGCAAGATCCTCACAGAGAGAAAGAAAGGTATGTATCCACCGATGCCCTTCACCATCAGTGCATATAGCCTCCCGAAGGCAAAAGATGGGGAAAACTTTGCTTGGGGCTTAGAGGTTTTTCATTTTGGCACAAAGCCCTTTAGGAGGCATGATCCTAGTGGCAGGGTTGCTAGCCATTGTGTTTATGTCAAAACTTCTTATGAGTACACATATCTTTGGGACAAAGAAGAAGAATTTTTTCGAAGTGCCAGGAACTTGACTGAATTGGGGAAACGTTACCACCATGAAAGAGGAACAGGATCCAACCCTAAACCTGTTGGGTTGATCCAGAAGGAGAAAGAGGCAGCATCATCTCAATCAGAAGAGTCAAAGAGGAAAGAAAATGAAGAAGAAGAGAGACTCCAAAAGGAGCAAGAAGTCAAGCAGCAATAAGATGCAGAAGTTGCTAGAGTCCAGAAGGAGCAGGAGGGAAAAGCTCTGAGAGAGGAAGAAGAGAGAATCCTACAAGAACAAGCTTCTAAATTGTAGCAGGAGGAAGAAGAAAGAATCCTGCAAGAGCAAGCTTTTGAATTGCAACAGGAAGAAACCGAAAGGTTACAAGCAGAGCTAGTAGAGAGGCAAGCAAAAGAAGAAGCTGAGAAAGCCATGGAACAAGGCATGTCCATCCCATAGGCCATGGACTTGGATCTAGAAACAATGAACCAACCAGGGATAGCTAATGAAGGGGTTGTCACCACTGAAGAGTTAGCACTTACCCCATACAACCCCAGTAAGCAGTGCCAAGTGGCCAACCTGGATTCTGTTTATTTTCATCAAAGGAAGAAGGTTATTATTGACATATCCGAAAGAAAATGGAGATTGGACAGGACCAATATGAACTCAGAGTATCAGAAACCACACTTGTCCAAGGGATTGACATCGACCCTATGTTCACAACATCATGCTCTCTGGCTTCAGCCCAAGCAAGTAAAGACAATGTCGATCGTCTGGTTGAAGATGTTAAGAAATACAGGGAGCTATGTTTCAAGATAAAGGCTAACAGGAAGAAAGAGGTGTTAGAGGGAAATGTATTAAAGTTGAATTACAAAGAGCTTGAGGAAGAAAAGAAAGAAACAACTTTGAGAATCTGGCAGCTCGAGAATAAAAAGAATACACTAGAAATGCAACTGGCAATCTCAGAAGATGAGCAAAAGGACTTAAAGGTTCGCATAACAGAATTGGAAAATCATGAGGCTAGCAGTGTTCAACAAATTGATTTCTTCAAGCCTCAGTTTGAAAGACTAACACAAGAAAAAGCAGAACTGTTAGAATAGCTCAAAGAGGTAACTAAAAAGAAGCAAGATCTGTCTACATTTTACAAACAAGCCTACGACATGCAAGAAAAGACTCATCAATCACTAGTATTGACTTCTGAAGAGGTCTACAGGATGAAGGAAATGATAACAAGATTGACAGCCATTGAGGTTGAGGCGCTAAAGATGAAAAATAAGTATGCACTGCATGTAGTAGAAATAAAGGAACAATTTTAATGGAGGAAAGGGAGATTTGGATTCCCCTCAAACCTACGTGTTAAAACCGTTGAGGAATTGGAAATGGATACAGGAGTCCTCGAGTTTTGCAGAGATTGTGGTGCCAAGTTAAGTCTGGAGATCCGAAAAACCATCAAAAAATGACACACTTTCTACTCCAAAATACGGGAAAACCATGATAAGTGTCACATGGCTTTACCTCAAACTGTTTATGAGTTTCCTGAGAGAGAGCGGCGTCTAGCAGAATTGCATAGTAATTTGAATGCAGAATTAGACTATCTTAAGAAGATAGAGGCGATAACCTAGGAGGACCTCCACCAATTCATTGGTCAAACCACTATCCACACTTATTTCCTGGAAGAGATTGCTCAGGAAGCTGTAGCAGGGGCATCAAGTGTCAAATCAGATTTACGCAAACACGAAATAGCGTTGAAAGTAGCAATCTCTGCGCGGGGAAAGACCATCCTGAGAGAGATTAGCCAGTGGGCCAGTTACATAGAAGAGTTGGACAAATCATCAAAAGCAGGCGACCCTGTTGAAGAGAGAAAGTCAGCAGAGGAAGAGAAACCAAATGAAGCAGCAGGTCCATCTAGAACTTAATTTGTTTTATATAATTTTGAGAAAAGACAGCCAGAAATTTGTTTATTGTATAAATATGCTAAAAGACAACTGGAAATTCTTTTGTCTTTTTAGGCACTAGAGGACAAAATTTTGTTTTCCCCTAGGGTTAGGTTTTGAGAAGAGACAAGTTTTGTAAAATCTATAAATATAGGAATATAGGAGTTAGAAAGGACTTTTGGCAGGTGAAAGGACAGACTTATGTTGTACATGAACTATTTTATTACATCAATAAAGAAAGTTCTATTTTGCCTAATGGAAGCCTGCATGGAGTTTTATTATGGGAATGTTTGAATTACTGGCTGAATTACTTCTACATTATTCACACAGTGGCTATGAGATTGTTCTTAACCATCTAAATTACTTCTTTGCTTTGAATGCTTTCACTCTCTCATGCAAAATTTCTATGTAAAATGGGTCATAGAATGTTTATCTCTATCAAAGCTATCTTTGATAATCTTTTATTTTCTACTGTAAATGCTTCCATTCAATTTAACATCTATCTATGAAGTTCCTTGGCTGCATTTCCAGTTTATTACTCATCCTTTAAATTTGCTCCTTAAGAGGATAGATTGAATTTGCTTAAAAAAATTTTAGATCAGATTTGTTTACAGTTTGCATTTAGATTACAACACTTGCATCTCATCTTTAAAATAAAATACATAAACAGCGAATCAGGCCATAACCGGTGCAAAGGAAAGCAAATATTTAAATCTTATACGGTAGCCGAGCCGTTAACCGGACGGATTCCCCATACCAAACGGTGAGCGATCTAATTGGGATTTCTTACCGGGGAGAATCCCTTGCTGATTAATGCTATGATTTTTGGGGCATCAACAGGTTGAGAGAGAGTTAGAGAAGGATTATAGGTTATGGTATTAGAGAAAGAGAGACAGATAGAGTGAGATTGGTGGTTAGGGGTTTAGAGAGAGATTTAGATTTAGGTTTAGAGTTTTGGAGAGAGATAGAGAGATAGAGAAAGATTACATGTTATGGGATTAGAGAGAGAGAGAGAGAGATTGGAAGTTTAGAGGTCTAGATAGAGAGATATAGGGGCTTTTTAGAGAGAGATATTAAGGGTTAGTGGTTTATATATATATATATATATATATATATATATATATATATATATATATATATATATATATATATATATATAGAGAGAGAGAGAGAGAGAGAGAGAGAGAGAGAGAGAGAGAGAGAGAGAGAGGTTTAGGTGTTTAGAGGGAGATAAACAATATGGGTTATGGGATTAAAGAGATAAATATATTAGTAGTTAGGGATTGAGACAAAGAGAGAGAGAGGATGGGGGTTAGGAGTTTATATATATATATACAGAGAGAGAGAGAGAGAGAGATTTATACCTCAAACTTACACTTCGAGCTTTAGTGTCGCATCTTTGTACCTTGTGACTTAACGACATTTATCCCTAATGCATGTGCTTTTTTCATAAAATAGGATTTACATGCTTTCATTTCATGCTTTCTAGTTTTCCTAGAACAATATTTCCTGCTTCATTAGAATATCCTTTAAAATACATAGGACACTTAGAACGACAAAGATTATCTCATAATGCACATACAATGTTGAGTACCTCTCAAGTTTGTATGCTTCCTAGTCGATATTTAAAGTACACTTTGGGTACATATACCTCAAAAAGGTATACATTCCTGGAATCCACCACTTTTTGGTGCCATTGTCGGGGAGGTGATTAAACTATAGGATACTTCTTATTAAAAAAAAATCATAAAAGATTATCATGAATTCCTCGACGAAAGAGGGATGAATTTGGACGTTTTTTGCATAACCTCCCTATGAGCAATATCAGTTCTGAACACTCCCAATTTGAATTCCTCAACTCTGATGAAGAAGTTGATTCCAGCTACGATCTAAACCATGATAACTTCTTTGCTAGCTCTAGCTCAAACAATAATATGGCGGAGGAAGAAGATGAACACAGAGAACTATTTACTTTCCCTATTAGTGTAGCTCTTAGGGATGCTAGAATGAAAAATATCAATCCCAATAATCTTCCAAACTTCCATGGCCTAACCTCAGAGGACCCTGACACATTACTATTTTAATTTGAGGTAGTCTGGAGGTCCTTTGGTTATACCACTGATGCACAAAAACTGAGACTCTTTCCTTCTACATTAGAAGATTTATCACTCAAATGGTTTACGAGTCTGGAAGGAAACAATATCTTCACATGGGACCAGATGAAACAATCCTTCCTAGAAAAATACAGGGATTACTGTAAAGCAAAATACACAAAAGATGAAATTTTCAGGATGCAACAGGGAGAAAAAGAATCCCTAGAAGACTATGCACAACGCTTTCAACTCAGTTATAAAAGGGATAGTCACTATACCTTGGATCAGGAATCATTGAAACCGGTACTTCTTAGAGGAATCAAAGAGGAATACCTAGAAGTATTGAACCTATTAGGTGATGGGGATGTATTCCAGAAAACCTATGATCAAATCCTGCAAATCTTCAAGAACTATTCTAGATCCAAAAAAGGTAAAAATGGAATATGGGATACACATCCATTAGCCGGAGGATCATCCTTTTCGGTCCCAAGCCTCACAAAGTATGACCTAGGAAACCTTCTAGATGATATGAAAATAGAGATCCTTCAGTCCTTAGAAATGCAGTTAGATGCACTCCAAATAAAAAAGAAACAAGACGAGATCAACCAAGCACTAGCAATATTTTTCCCACAATGTAGAAGGAAACATGAAAAGGGAAAATGCCCATTAAATGAAATAGAGTTATGTGGGCTCTACACCGATGATCATACAATTGATGAATTCCCTTTGATACCATCATGTAAAGATTCCATATAGGATCCCACATCAGAAGGTACTATGGAACAACTTTGTTTTGTTAATCAGAGAAGGAACAATTTTGCTAGGCCCTTCTAGCCCAACAACCAAGCATATTTTAATCAAGGGAGTAATCAATAGAATTGGAACCCTTCGGCACCAACTACATGGCCACCAAAAGAATATCCAAGCCAATGGAATCAAAACCAAACACCGTAACAACGGCCATATTAAACCCAGCCTTATTCTCCATACCCCCCACCTTTTTCTCAGCCAGAGGTGAATTATGGAAATCCATATCCATATTCATCAAATTGGAGGGCTCCATTGCAACAACCACTCATAATTCCGCCTCCATAGAACCAACCACCCCCTAGACCACCTCCTATCCCTGCCCAACCGGTTCCAAACCCAAATAACAATAGAAAAGGGCAGCAACAACCCTATAACAATGAAGTGGTGCAATTTCCTCCCTATGTCATGGATGCACTAGAATTAAATGAAATCAATCTCAGATCTAGCAGGACGTTGCAAGGCTCCCATCCACAAGATAATCAATAACATATATATCAGGAACAAACCACATCATCCAACGGTGACAAACTCTCAGGAAGAATAGAATCGGCCTCAAATACCAAACAAAAACCCTCCATTCCCTGAGAAACTGATACAAAGCACCAAAGAAGAGGAGGAGAATGCTATAGTTAATGAATTAAAACATTTAAGCATACAAATCCCCATTTTGCAAGCAATAAGAGACATTCCAATATGTAATAAGTTTATAAAACAAAACTGCTTAAAGAAACCTGGGCGAAGGAAACGAGATCCACCAACTATAAACGTGGTAGGTCAACTAGCAGACTTGATGCTGGGTATCATTGTTAACCCTAAACACCTCGAACCAACAAATCCCTATTGTTAACGTAAACATAAAAAACAAACCTATTTCAAGCAGTCTAATCGAACTAGGAGCTGCAATTAACGTAATGACAAAGGATACTATGATAGCCTTAGGTCTCCAATCACTAATCAGACCAACCAGTACTATGCTACAGCTTGCTGACACCTCCACTGTCAAACCTGAAGGAATGCTTGAGGATATCATCATCAATATAGAATCCTAGGAGTATCCAACTGACTTCATAGTTATAGAAGTCAAAAGTAAACTCAGTGGGTACCCAATCATCCTAGGGAGGCCATGGCTGGCGACAACAGATGCCTATATAGGCTGTCGATCTGGAAATATGACAATCAAAAGTGGGCGGACTAGAAAGAAGATAACAATATATCCACCAACAAGAATATCTACAGACATAGAATATCAAAATTGGAGCGATGACTATGACGATATAAATGACCAAAACATACAACCTGTTCTCACCATAGAAGCAACCCTAGCTCTAAAGGCTAATGATGAATATGGTCATTTAGCTAGATTTATTCAGAATGCATCTCCTAATCATGATATACTTGCAGAAATTTTTGAAACATATCAACAGCAGGAAGTTCTGGATCCTCCCCACAACACTGACAGAATGTGGGTAGAAGTGCTCTCACTTGAACAACAACCACCACAAGTCAAAAGAGTCGAGATCCTACATGGGAAAACAGTCAATATTAACTCAAATTTGGATCTAGAACAGGAGAAACAACTCAGAAAAGTACTCTCAGAAAACAACAAGGATTTTGCATGGACCTATATTGATATGAAGGGCATACACCCAGATATTTGCAAGCATTATATATATATCAAAGAAGGAGTTGTACCCATCAGAAAACCCCAAAGAATAATGAATCCAACATTGAAAGATATAGTTAGAGTGGAACTACAAAAATTATTGGATGCAGGGTTCATCTACCCAATCTCAGATAGTGAGTGGGTCTCACCATTGGTAATAGTCTCTAAGAAAGGAGGGAAGTGGAGGATCTATGTAGATTACAGGGAACTTAATAAAGCAACTAAAAGAGACCACTTTCCTCTACCATTCATTGACCAAGTGTTGGACACCCTGGCTAGAAACAAATTCTTCTCATTTTTTGATGGATTTAGTGGATACAACCAAATCCAAATCCACCTTGATGACCAAGATAAAATGACATTTACCTACCCATGGGGCACATATGCATACATAGTACTACCTTTTGGGCTCTATAATGGCCCAACTACCTTCCAAAGAGCCATTCTCAGTATGTTCTCTGATTTTATCAATGCCTAGATGGAAGTCTATATGGATGACTTCACACCGTATGGGAAACATTTCTACCAAGCATTGAAGCATCTAGAATTGGTTCTAAAAAAATGCATTGAAATGAGTTTATGCCTCAACAATGATAAATGTAGGATGCTCTTGCAAGAAGGCATAGTCCTGGGACACCATATCTCCCAAAGGGGTATTGAGGTAGATCAAGAAAAAGTCACTGTCATTAAAACACTTCCCCCACCTGTCAAACAAAGGGATGTGTGCAACTTCCTTAGGAAAATAGGATACTACAAACAGTTTATAGAAAGTTACAGCAAAATTGTTGCACCTATGTTTTCCCTTCTGACAAAAGATACAGAATTCATCTGGACCAAACATTGTATGTTAGCATTTGATCAACTCAAAGAGAAGACAATCATAGCCCTAATCCTTCAAGGACCCAACTGGACACTACCATTCCACATCCATTCGGATGCTTCTAAAAAAACCATCGGGGCAGTCCTCAAGCAAGAAGAAGAAAAGAAACCTTATGCTATATATTACATTAGAAAAAACTTGGCAATAGCAGAACTCAATTATACAGTCACAGAAAAATATTTTTTGGCTGTCATACATTCTATAAATAAATTCAGGCATTACATCACTGGGTGCCCAGTCTTTTTCCATACCAATCATTCTACAATCAGGTACCTCATGAATAAATCAAATACTAGTGCTAGAATTATTAGATGGTTTCTCCTCTTGCAAGAATTTGACATAACAATCCTGGACAAGCCAAGAAAGTATAATGTGGTAGCCAATTTTTTGTCTAGAATGACAAATGGGCAGGACAATGAGTTGGTAAATGATCACTTCCCCAATGAACACCTATTTGCAATATCCACACAAAGCCCATGGTTTGCCCGATATAGAAAACTACTTGGTATCTGGCAAATTTCCACAAGATTATAGCTATCAAGAGAAGTGCAAAATCATAAGGAAAAGTGCAACTTATACATGGATACAAGGAATGCTTTTTAAGAAAGGGCCAGACCAAATATTAAGGAGATGCATCAGAGAAGATGAAGTCCATGATATACTCCATTCTAATCACAATGAGCCTTGTGGAGGCCATTATGCTGCAAAAAGAATAGCCTATAAAGTACTGCAAACTAGATATTACTGGCCAACATTGCACAAGGACTCCTATGATTATGTATCACATTATGATGATTTCCAACGGATGGGGAAGCCTACAGAAAGAGAAGAAATGCCTTTACATCCCCAAATATATCTGGAAGCATTTGAAAAGTGGGGATTTGACTTTGTTGGTCCATTCAATCCCCCATCAAATCATAAAAACTACATTTTAGTATGCATTGACTACCTTACAAAATGGGAAGAAGTGAAAGCACTTGCAACAGCAAATGAAACAAATGTAGCAAAATTATTTACAGAACAAATCTTCCACAGATTTGGAGTCCCCAGAGAGTTAGTTTCTAACTAAGGAAAGCAGTTTACATCCAACCTCATCGAGGACCTACTTCGAAGAAACAAAGTTAAACATCGAAGGTCCTCCTCTTACCACCCACAAGCTAATGGTCAAGCTGAAGTTACAAACAGAGAGCTTGAAAGAATTATGACAAAAATAGTGCAGTTACATAAAAGGGATTGGGAAGATAGGTTAAGTGAAGCAGTTTGGGATTATAACACAACATGGAAAACAACAATAGGATTTACCCCCTATGAGCTGGTATATGGGAAAAAGGTAATGCTCCCTATTGAATTTGAAATCAAAACATTGAGAATTGCAGCCAATTTAAACATGCAACTTTCAAAAATTCAAGAAGAGCGTATGCTCCAACTAAATCAGCTGGATGAGCACCACTACAAGCCCTCTCCCACACTGAAATAATCTAGCAACAAAGAAAGAAATGGAATGACAAGAACATCAAACAAAATAAATTAAAAGAAGGCGATTGGGCACTCCTATATGATTCCAGGTTTCAAATTTTTCAAGGAAAAATCACCACAAGATGGCTCAAACCCTACATTATTGATAAAACTTATGACAATGGCGCGGTCTGAATCACAACCATAGATGAAACAAAATTCCCCATGTTGGTAAATGGGCATAGACTCAAATTATATAAGAAACCACAGTCAAGGGAGGAGTTCACACAAACACTCTATCATAAAAATCTAATGCCGATAGAGGACATAGATAATCACTGATTATTTTTGAAAAAAAAAGAGAAAAAATATATAAAAAGAAATGAAAAGAAAAAAACATACAAAAAAAAATAGAGAAATAATTATAATAAAACAAGCCAACAGCCATGCAACTGAAGAATAAAGAGAAGCAAAGCAAGAAAATACCAAGCGAGCTAGTACACGCATCAAAGAGCAATATTCAGCAAAACAAAGGCAAAATCAAGCGAGCCAGCACAGAAAAATAAACCAAGCAAAAGAAAAATATCAAGCGAGCCAGTACAAGCATCAAAGAGCAATATTCAGCAAAGCAAAATCCAAATCAAGCGAGCCAGCAGCAAATTCATCCAAGCAAAAGAAAACATCAAGCAAGGCAGCAAAAGAACATCATAAAAAGCGCAACTACAAATATACCAAAAATAACTATAGACAAAGAGATAACCTACTACGGAACCCTAGGTCCATACAAAGACGCCCACATCATCAGCTAAGGTACGCTAAGCATAAGAGCTAATCACTAAATTCTTTGTTTGCATTTTCAATCAAATCATTCTCCCTACAAAAATGAATATTTCTCAATTGAGGATAGCTTTTGAGTAAATTCGGTGGCACGGTTTAGAATAGCCCTACTGGATAATGATGACTGGCTGCAAGTAACCATACTGGGTCATGATGACTTACCACATCCAAGTCAAGGAAATGACGACCTCTGTATCTCTTCACCATATTATTTGATAATCAAAGCAACAACAAGAACAATGATGAGAGTGAATGCATAAAATAGCAAATAAGACAGAGAGGGATAAGTAAGAAGATCCAACCGCCGATACAATTTTTCTCATAAAAGGAAGGATACAGAAGGAAGGACTCCATACTCAGCCAACAAACCAGCGATCGATCCCAAGCATGCAAGTGATTCATTCGCCCCCAATATTTTTGGTTTGATGCTATTCGAAATTTATAGAAAATGACAAAAGGGTTTAAGAAAAGTGAGCCAGAAGAGCATACACACATATATGAAAAACCTCAGGTATTGACCATCCTCTGTACAGCAGGATGGATGTCATTTATTATTGGCCTAAGAGGATATAACATGGAAATAGCCTTAGATTTCACCCGAAACTTGAAACATATAAAGGAGGAGCAATACGTTAATCGAGCAAGGGGGCTATGCATCAAATTAGATGAGGAGTCAATTGTAAAACATATAGGCTTGCCAATGGAGTTGCAATGGGGAGGGGATGACAGAGAATCCAACCTGAGGGAAAAAGCAAGTTTATTTGGATAGGGTGAGAGATACGAAGAGGATAAGAACGGTGTTAAAATAGATACTATGCCTAGACCATGGGACGAAGTGGCTGCCATCATCCTGAAATATATCAAATGCACGGGAAGGCTCAGCTACATTCCAAATTTTCACTTCAGAATTTTGGACGTCCTAAGGAATAGGGGCCATATTAGGTCGAACAACAACATCAGTATCCCCTTCTACCTTTGGCAGTCCCTCTGGGAAATGAGCAAGAAGGTAGTGCAAGGAAAGGAGGATGTGTTGGATCATCACAGACTAATCAAGTTGATCATTTGTGAAGAATTGAAGGTTCAAACCCTAGAACTCTCATGGGAAGAGTTCGTCCTGGTCTTGGCCGAAGATGTCCAAGGGATGAAAGGCATGCTAAATATAGGAATAACCCTTGCCTCAGGATCAAAGGAGGAAAAGTCTGCCACTACGTCATGAGTCAAACGAAAAATCAACCTAGCCAGTGATAATGAGGTGACGGCTGAAACTCTTATCAAAATAAAGCACTCCCGGGATACCTCCCACCAAAAAAACCTCAGGAACACCTACTGGAAAGCAAGGGTCGAAGCGGCAGAGCGAGAGGTTGGTATAGTAAGCCAGAGCCAAGAAGATGAAAACGAAAGAAAAAGAAACAAGCCCCATAGTACAGGACCTGTCGCACTTTGAAGATATCGGGGCAGAATAGGAAAATCATTCTACACCTATAGAGGAAGACACCTTCCAACAGAACTTTGTGAATGAAGAGATGAACACTGAAAAGGATGATCAACTGATCGAAGCATTAACAGAGCTGGCGAAGGTCAAAGAGGAGCTGGCCACCATGAAAATCGAAGCACGACTCAACAGAAGCCAATCCGTTTCACTAGCTTCACCACCATTCATGCACGAAAAGACCCAAATCCTAAAACGCAGCACATGGGTCAATTAAAGCAGATGGAGCAACAGAATTTGGCACTGAAAAACAAATTAGGCCAAGCCCAGGAGGAATTGACCCAGAAATACCAACAAATCCTACAGTTAGAGGACACTCTAGCCATCACTACCAGGATATATGAAGAAATATTCGGGTACAGGCCACCATCTCGGGTCTACATAGTCTATCTAAAGGAAAAACGGGGATGGTTCCAATTGCAAAGGCTAAAGCGGGGTTTACCCTTGTATTTAACCACTCCTAAGAAGTTTGTAGACACCTCCCTATCTTGCACTAAGTTAGAAAAAAACCAGTTATGTGAATTCTTCCTGCACAATCTAGTGGTACCAAGCTCGCCAAATTGGTCACCGAACCCCTACATGGGTGATTTCCAACTCAGGGCGTTGTGCTCTTGTATGAATCATGAAGTAGAAAGATCCTAGGATGTTCATCTCTACCAAGTATAAGAATGGAAAAATCCTCTATGAATAAGGGTTGAAGCTACACATCCCAAGAAGGTGATTCAGGATCACTTTGCTATAACCTGCGATGAGGATCTAATCCCCATCCTTCTCAAGAAGCAGCAGGAATCAATGTCGCACTTTGACCACACCAACCAGATCACCTTCAGCGAAGTTTAGGAAGCTATCAATGATAGGTGGAAAATAATTTCAAAGGACTTGAAAAAGCGGGAGCCTCACTCCCCCCATAGGCTAGAAGTCGCACTCACCAGAGCAAGGTTGTACATGGAGTCCTCGATAAAGAACCATCTCAAATGGATAGGAATGAAATTAATCCCACCTTTCTTTCTTCCTCTGGCTATGAAGGAACAGATCGATGAGGATGAGGAAAGGAGGACCTAGGCCAAAGAAGAATAGAGCCAGGGTCATTACAGACATGAAGGGGCTCGCAAAGTTGTTTCCTGGGATATCAGGGAGGCCATCATGGAGCAAGATGAGTCACCCAAGGATGGGAAACATCTTCAAGTCTGGGGGAGATGATGATCCCGGGATATAGGTACTCCATAGACTCCTTTTATGCCACACATAAATGAAGAAAGGATAAGAAAGCACCTCTTGCTGTAGAGGAGAATGCATTTTGGTTAATGATTAAATGAAGTAATTTAGCGATTATATTTTCTTATGTTTTAGCATTTTTATTTACTAATCATATGAATAAAGACACACGTGGATAGGGTGCAGGTGACCTGGAAGAATAACAAATGACCAAGCTCCAAACTGAATATCGCAAGAGACACAACGATTCCATTTTCTCCTGATTTGTAGGGAAGCATATTGTTATTTAGGATCGTGATTTTCAATGTAAAGCTAGGTTAAAAATAAGGATAAATAGGACCTCTTGAGTAGAAGGGGGTCTGGAGACATTTTCTAAAAACAATCTTCAACATTTTCGTAGTTGAGACATCTTTTGTTTTCCATTTTCTGTAGCATGGATTTATGAACTAATAATGAAAGACCAGCATTCTCTTAATCTAGTGAGTTAATAATTTTCTTTCCCTCATGAGATACGTGTTGGGGAGGTCCCCCTCAATATGTAGATCAGGAGTTCTGTTCTTTGCTTCAGGTATTTCTCATGCATTCTATTAATTATTTCCATCATCATTGTGCATGAATTAACTTCAGCATTCATTCAAATATCAGATTTCGATTTCAGCACAAGCACTTTTCTTTCTGTAGTTCAATAACATTTCGTATGTAGTCTTGCAATACACTGTTTGTAGTCCTATACATGACATCCACACAAGAAAATTTCATATCTGAATTTCCATTTTTTATAGCATTTCCATAAAAAGACCAGATCTATGTTTTCATGCTTCCAAGATAATAGTTTGTGATTAATGATAAAATGGATCTTTGCCTTCTTTTAGATTAGATTCAAGCTTCTTAGATCAAAGTTATGCATCCTTCCCTTTCTTGATTTGATAAAATAGGATTTATCAGTTTTCAACATTTGATTTGATGAAATAGGATTTATCAGTTTTTAGCTTTTGATTTGATAAAATAGGATTTATCTGTTTTCAACATTTGTTTTGAAAAAATAGATTTGCTTGCATTTCCTACTTTGATAAGATAGGATTTACATGCTTTCACTGCCTGCTTTAATATAATAGATTTACATGCTTTCAATTCCTGTTTTGATAAAATAGATTTTCTTTCGTCTTTTGCTTTCATTTCATGCTTTCCAATTTTCCTAGAACAATATTTCATACTTCCTTAGAATATCCTTTAGAATACATAGGACACTTAGAACGACAAAGATTATCTCATAGTGCACATACAGTCTTGAGTACCTCTCAAATTTGTACGCTCCCTGGTCGATATTTAAAGTACACTTTGGGTACATCTACCTCAAAAAGGTATACATTCTTGGAGTCCATCAGTGTTTTACCTACAACGAGCCATACACGTAAAGATTACATAATGACCAATATTTATGATTAAGTGCATGTTTATTCCATACAGGGAAAAAAATCAATGTGTACATCAATATGTTTGCAAAATAAATAAATAGTGTGGTTGATTAATATGCTTTCCTGCTTATCTTTTAAACCATATGCTAAATCGATTTCCCTTTGTGTAATATTGGTATCTCCATTGCGATGTGCTTCTTTAACCAATGAAGCCACACCTTCCCATGATATTCCATGACCAGATTGTTCACATTGTTCAATCCATACCGTCATCCAGTCAAGATTGTTTGCGATGTATAAATGAAGTGCATCCCACTCTCGACCAATTGTTTGATGACAATAAAATTAAAATTCAATACAAATGTATATTCACTTAACAAAGTATACACTCCTAATTGATGCATATTGAATATAACAATATAATATGTATGATATATACATAAAAATCAATAGTCAAATGTATTATATTAATTAATATCCACTAGCTAATAATTACATTTCACCTTCCTCGATCTCCCTTTCCCCTTCGGGTACTCCCCTTCGAAATTGTTACTGAAGTCTAGATCACAAATGCGACGTAAATTAAGCTTTGATGCTAATTTAAGAATATATTCACTAATATACAACATGTTTTGGTATACCATATATCCCTCCATCATAGAACCCTAAGCACGTGCTCGTTGTCTAACCAAACCCTTCAAAAATTTCAAGTGCCTCTCAACCATCCACATGGACCTTGAGTGCATAGGTCCACACAATTCAATATCCTCAACTTGGTGTATGAGGTAGTGTTCTTGTGCATTGAAAAATGTCGAAGGTAGATGCTTCTGCATTTCACACATGAGACGAGGAATTTCTCTCCTCCAATACTTTATATCTTCTTTATGGATTTCTTTAGATGGCAACCATCTACAAGTGATGCAAACTAATGATGACATTTGAGAAAAAAAAAACATTATATTACATAACATGAATTAGTGCACAAAAATCAAATATAAGTTCTATGATGAATTAAGCAAACACTAAGCGCATGCAAAAAATCGCTACTTACCTCATGTATTTCCCAAGATTATATATAACTTGTTTGCACATTGTTGTCGAAGTTCTCCAGGAGAGAGAGAGGTACAACATACTGTAACAATATACAAATCGTTTCATTTTTGAAACAAAGAGTAGACAAACAAAATACCAACAATATGCATTGGAATAAAAAAAACAATAATTATATGCATACCATAATAATTACCTTTATGAAGACATGCCAATCATGCATTTTCACCCCCGCAAAATCACCTTTCTTTGTTATGATATTCTTCATGTTCGCACAAAATCTAGTGGGAAATTTAATTTTTCGCATGACTTCTTTTAAAACATTACTTTGTTGCTCCATTAACATCCATGGAAGTGAATTTATATTAATTTGGTCTCCGTTGCTATGAAATTGAATGATGTCTTTCATTGCATGGTTTCCTTCTTGAATGTCTTTGCAAATTTTGACAATTTTTTCTTTCTCACTCCTTCCATCTAATATTCACCATAATGTTTCAGTCACATTCTTTCCAATATGCATTGTATCAAACAGATGAGCAATTTACAGGGGCTCATAGTAAGGAAACCTACTGAATTTTTTAGGATAACTTTTCATTCCTCGTGGAAGCCCATTAATTCCTTCATGATAACGACGACCATCATGAATCGTAGTTTATAAATAAATTACAGAAATCAATGGAAATTACAGTAAACAAAACACAATTAAAAAAAATACATAACATTTCATATACGATGATTCATACATAACTTGACGATTTCTATTATATTGCAACTTCCATAGGTGAGGTGTCATTCTCTGCGGTTTTAATGCACTCTCTTGCTTCTCATTGAACAAATATTTTTCGGTAGTTCGATACCTATGATTCTTAGAGAGGAAGTGCCTATACTCATCAAACACCTCATTTCCTAAGCTTTTTGAAAGACGAGATTTGATCTTAGGACCACAAACTGGACATGCAAATTTTATGTTTGTCTGAAGACCTACATAGAGAGATGGATTATCTATGTCAATTATAATTATATATAAAATGAATGGATTATTTAAAAAAACATGTGTGCATAGTATATTAACTAGTTCATAAAATTAAATGCAATTAAAGTGGAACTTATAATTACAAACCGCAAAAATGGGTTAACCCTGGGGCATCATGTATTTTCCATACAAGCATTGCATGGAATTGAAATTGCCTTTGTCGTATTGGTCTAGATACGTCATACATAGTGATGTATTCCATAAATTTAGTAGCTCGTCAATAAGAGGTTCGATATATACATTCATATCTTTAACTTGGTACTTACATGATTGATTTGAACATATAAAATATATAATTATGGGTACCATTTAAATATATAAACCATGCACAAGAGAAAAATAATATATATATATATATATATATGACATTATGCAACAAAATACGACAAATGAGATGCCACTACATTAAAAAAAAATGTTGTAGACACAATATACTTGGAATAATCATCGACAACATTATGTGCTCCCTCTTTATTGACCACCATGGAGGAATGTTATTGTTGATAACAAAAATAGGCCACACCGAGTAAAGGGATCTCATCTCTGCAAATGAATTGACACCATCTGCTGCCAAAGAAATCCTAAGATTACGAGATTCTTCTTTAAAGTGAGGCCATTTTTCCTCCATATCTCTAAATGAATACCCATCTGCAGGCATTTGAATAATGTCATCTTGACTTATGTTCCGTGCATGGTAATCCATAAATTGTGGTATGTTTTTTCACTTGAATAGTCGTTGCAAACGTGGAATAATGGGAATATAACGAAGAACCTTGCGAGGCACCTTTTTTGTTTCTTGATCTGTTCTAAATCTACTGATATGACATTCCAGAAATTCTGTTGCAAATTCATGATGATTATAATATATAGCATGCTCATCGGGGCATGCATGAATTGCTTCATACTGTATTCCAATTTCTTTCATAATGGCAGATAAATCTCGATACGTGCGAGGTAAAATATTTGATGGTGGTAACAAAAATTCAGCTATCAAGCTACAACAAATTAAAATAAAAATCTAGTTAATATAATATATAAATAATATTTAGGAACCACATTTCATCCGTATTAATTTGAATTATGAATGAACAATAAAATTATTAGACGAACAATGATAACCTTTAGCGCGATCATATATATTATGTGATGGAATATATTACATACCTTAACATCCGTGTGATTGATATGTTTGAAAGACCATTCATAACCTTCAAGTTCATTTTCAACAATATAGCAGAGAGAATATTTGTGTTGGAGCCCTCATAAAGGGGTTCATATGCCTTCTCAAGAAGAGGTAAATCATGAATATCATCAAAATCATCATTTTCATGACCATGATCATCATGATCATCATCCATTCTAGCATTAAATGAATCATGGATCAATGTATTTGTACCATCATCTTCAACTATGTTATCAGTATGATCATCTACTTCAATATGATCATTAACTTGTTCTCCATTATTCATAGCTCCATGTTCCTCTGGTACTTGTTCTGAAAGCACTTCCTCTGGAGGATATGTCGTAGGATGTCTTTCCTTTATAATTACATGAAACCATCAATAGATATAAGTTAATATAAGAAATATTAAAATAATACATACATTTACAAAAGCAATCAATATAAAAAAATATATAATGCAAAAACTTACAAATGGACAATATTCATGTCCCCCCTCAGCGTGTCCATGTTCCCTACAATTTTTTATGGCTGTTGTGATCTTTATTATTCTCCTCTTAAAGCCCCTGCATTGAATACATGGACAATAACATTTCCCATCACCCTTTCTTTTCAGTCCATCCCACAATCTAGCAAGCAATTGTCGATTTTGTTCATCTGGATTAGGAATATTGCTATTTGACATTTTCTCATAAAGAGCTTGAATGAATATTATCGATCTTAGAAAATCAAGCTCCACACTTCACTATTTTTAATCACAAAATCAATAGAAATAATTATGTATTCTTTTGCGGAAAACAGTCCGTCGAAGAATAAAATAATTTCCACAAACCGTCGCTTATATAGCAAACTTGTCGGAATGTTTCCATAATTTATGGACTTTAAAATTTAAATGTTCGTTGGATATCTGATGACATGACCATAGTTGCAGTTATAAAATATGTGTCGGATATCCAATGATTTGAGCATAGTTACCATTATAAAATCTGTGTCGGATATCCGATGATATTTGTCGGATATCCGACGATATTTGTCAGATATATGACTGCAGTCGTCGGATATCCGACAGGTCCTTCTATCAATTAAAAAAAAATTAATCAAAATTCATAATTTTTAAGGTGAAATTCGACGACACAGTCTTTTTCGTCGGATGTCGTCAAATTTTCTTGTTAAATTTTGGGTCATAATTGCTAGTGTATGCATTTATCTTTATCTCTTATCTTTACTGCATAGTCAATATGTGTTAACTTTAATTATCTATCATATCAGATTATACTCAGAATATTTGTCAAATGATGTGATCATATTATATTACTTCTCAGACCAAATAATCATATGCTAAAGCAATTCACTCTAGAGGTGGCCAGTCTCTAAAGGAGACTTAATAGCAATCAGTGACCATGGTTAGTAATACATCACAAAACCTCAATGCTTCAACATGCAAAGCATCTACCTCTATAACTGGAGGTCCACCCCGTGGGTACCTACTATAACTGGAGGTCCACATGAGAATACGACTTGACACACAAGTCCTGATCCTTGTCCAAAAAGACTTTACAACATAAATATCACTTTGATACATCAAAGCATTCACCTCAACTCATGAGGAATAACCTTTTACAATTGAAGGATTAGTCATTCTTGAGTCCAACTCAAGAATATACTCCAAGTTATTGAGTCCAACATAGGATCCCTACCTCAACACATGAGGCCCAATATTGGATGCACAAGATTGGCTTGGAGAATGACTCATGATGCTATACATTTAACATGAGCATCACAATTAATAGACACATTTTAGGAACTACACACAGAAAAGTCGGCATAGTCATGCAATCATCATTCTGTCTCATGTTTATTCCATGTAGTGGAGTTAAAAGGGCGATTTTTTAGGCTAATTTGCTTTCTCACTAGCTTAGGGTATGCATTATTTTTTTCCAGAATTGTAGGTTACTTCAATTATTGTCTATTTTCTTAATCTGCCTCACATTTGGAGAAATTGAATTGATAAAATACATCTACATTATTTTAAAGCACTTAATTAGTTCTTGCATTTCGAATCTTATATTTTTCTTGCTAGACAAAATTTTCCATATGAGAAATCCAACTTAAAATTTACCCTTAATCCAACCTATAATTGAAAAGTTCTTCGAGGTAATCACTAGCTTGTGACCCTTACACCCCTTAGCCTTGTGAGAGTGTTAGATACATTTTGGTGCCGTTTCCCCCCAGTTTGCATGGGTCATGGAGCATTAGTGCAATGTTGTATTCAGTGCACTAATGCACCTATGTCAAATTAGCCCACCAAAGACTATTTTTTGCAAAAGTGTTTTCCCACTACCTCCAAAGAAGCCTTTTCTTAAAAACCTTTGCAAATTAGAAACTTTGAAAATCACCTCCATTAAAAAGTATGTTTCCTAGTAGTCAAGAATTGTCTTGGAGAATTTGTTAGGAATTGACATTATTTCCACCAACAATGTAGGAAAAAATTGCATAAGTGTAGGAATATGTGGTGTACTCAATTGATCTCCTTGCATAACAAGGCTATGAATCAATTAACACTTTTTCTTGTTAGGCAAGCATCAAAAAAATGTAAATACAATTTTAATAGAAAAACCTCTAGTATTTTTGTAGTGGTTTCTCTGAGTGCTTAATTAACATATTTGGTTGACCATAATATTTTTTAAGAATGCATTATACATACCATGTTTATGGAAAGCTTTATTTTCATTACCAAGATAAGAAGGGAATATTCTCTTAAATGTGGCCTTTAGAGACAATAAATGTTTTGTGAAAGATGATAATGATAAAATAATTGCATCAAGGGTCAAAGAACATAAGAACTACAAATTTGTGTAGGTTGATGTGGTAGAATCACATGCTTGGGTGACTAGCATTGATACCAACAATGACTCATTATGGCATCTTAGGTATGGACACGTGAATTTAAAAAAAAATGTTGTTGAATAAGTTCAAGATGCTATATTTTGTTGTTGAATAATTTCAAGTTCCTCTTGATAGTGCTTAAATGGGATTTAAAGAAACTCATAAAATCATCAATGAAATATTAGTTCCCCCAATAGAATATATAGCCATAGACCCACAAATATCACTATGAATTAGTGTAAGAGGTTGAGAAGCTTTCCTTGCATTGTCCTTAGGAAATGAATCCTAATGATGTTTACATTAAATACCCTTCACATACATCATTGGGAGGTTTAATATATGGAAGGTCATCATAAACAAGAAGAGGATTGATATGCCACAAAGAAACAAAGTTGGTATGGTTGAGCCATTGGTCCCATAGCATACTAGTGTCATCCATTTTGGTTACCATAATGACAAACCATTGTCTTTGTTGGGAAGGAGGAGTATTCCCCAACTTGTTTATGTGATTGGATTCTTCATAATATGTGAAGGAAACCTATTTTAAATCATCATTCACATCCTTTACAACCCATCAATTTGGCCCCAAAATTTGACCTTTTTGTTGGTACGTGTAATGCAATAGGTAGACATAAGATTTGGTCTAATGCATATAACATGAAGAACATCTACAAATAGTGTTGTATCAATGATGACATCACCATAGCTTGCAACCTATATGGATGAATTGCCACAAATAACCACTTTATCTTGATCGTGTTATTTTCTATAATAGAGAGAAGGTCTTCATGCTTGGTCATGTGTCAGGTAGCTCCAAAATCAACATTTCACTCTTGATTATAAGAAGATAACCACTTTATATTTTGCATTGCATGGATACATTTTTGAAGGCATTTAATATGTTCAAGTTTGTTTTGGGATAAGTATTTTTTTATCATGGGATGGATAACCAAGATAAAGAATTTCCAACTATAGTTACATATTGAAAAAGAAAGACAAGTTTTCTTTCTAGCACCATCACTAAAGAGTTCCTACTGTTTGAGAATGGTGTGCTTTCTTGGGAACTAGTTTCTTACCACAATGGAAATTTCCATGCTCTTAATAGAGTTCCTTACCTATCAATACCTTGATCATAATTTGTTGTTTGAGCTTAAAAGATAAAAAATATTGGAAATTGATACCACTAATATGGATCAATGTTATTAGAGAAAAATACTATGTTCTACAACTCCATTTGCCATTGCAAGTGATTTGAACCAAGTTCCATAGAAACATTGAATTTGAATGCTAATTTGATCCATATGTAAGTATTATATGCATATAATTAATCCATTTCCCTGTACCAACCTTTAGACCTACTCATATATCACATCCCCTCCCATCAATATGACTTAAGGGATGGAACATGAACTAATCACAGGCTTTCAACTTCTAGCCCCATCATCATTTTATGAATTCATAACAAGTAAAATGCATGTGTGCAGATGTATAAATAAACATACGTAGAGGAAACAACTCTAATACACACATCTAGCATGCATTTATCAATATACTCATAACAAAAATCAAATTAAAACACTGCGTAATGAAATACAAGAGAATACTCATCTTAAAATGAAGTTGTCCTGAGCAACTAGCTATGCAACTGCAATGATCCACCCATCCATAGGCCAGTTGTGCTCATCAATCTCTCAACACAGCTGGAACCCCCGAGTTGGGCATGATTTCCACAAGGAAAAGGGAACAACAACTAACACATAGCCAAGTATACATCACATCTTATCCAATCCAGTCCACCACTAGGTTTATCGGGTTGTTAAGGCAATATAAAGGAATGAATTGCTAAGCTAGTGAGCTCAACCATAGAGCTATTGGTACCTCCACAAGATTTAGCTATATTGGCACCCACAATACCTACACACCCAACACAAGGAAGTATTCCCTTCACTACTCCACAGTCCCTCGGTCCATACCTTCCTTCTAGTGCTCTTCAGGATATGCATAGAAACGTAGACAAATCCCTATTATCTTTGGTGAGGTTACTATCTTCACTAGGTTTATCAAGCCAATGATGGATCCTTTTCTACTCCCAGTTGCTTACTACCAAGTTCAATCCAAATAGGGGATACACATAACCCAAACCACATCAATATCTCCCCACACACACTTATTAAGCACAAATGTTAGGGATGGAAAAACGTTTTAACTGTGGGATGCACAAAACAAGAATTCCATGGGTTTTTCCAAATCGTGGCACACCAAAAACGAATTGTGAGAGGGGAAAAAAACAAATGGGGGTTACCAATCGAATTCCAACATGTACATGGGAAACCGAGTGACAAAAACATATCTCATAGACCCCAACTTGATTTCCCTTCTTCCCCACTATTCTACAACACAAAAACACCCTTCTTCCAGCTAGAAATGAAGGAAAACATAATAAATTCGTGGAGGAAAATGCCCAGCGAGCCAAAAATGCGTGAGAGAGAAAGGTACATGGATGACTAATGTGTTGGGAAGGAAATTTGTGGGTGTTTTCTTGCCCAGGAAGGAAAACATGTTTTTCAAAAAATGGTGGCTTGCCCAAACACAAAATTGGACAGGCATACTCTCCATTTCCAAAAACAATAACTACTTCAACCACCTCTTTGGAAGAATTAAATGATTGGGTGCAAAACTAAACATGGGTAGTTAATGGTTCATGGGTTCTGACATTGACACTTAGATTGACATTATTGGCTTCAAGGGTTTGAATATTTCCCTCCCTATTCCTTGTAAAAATCATGCCCCCATACTCTTGTTGCCTTGCATAGATAGTGGTGGGTATTTTTATTAAAATACATTTACATCATATTTATAATTTCCATTGTGCCAACTTAGCACATGATCCACATACATCGATTTTTAATTGTCGATACAAGAACCATAAATCGATGGTGGGGCCTTGGCCTTGAGCTCCTCTCCATGATTTTATAAGAATATTACATCATTTACATGATTTAATTTAATACATTACAAGGGTCATATTGGGGGTGTTGCAATCCCCTCCCCCTCGAAATAACACCGTCCTTAGTGTTCTCTTAACTTTTTGATCACCAAGGTTCCATGTCCTTGTTTCAGCTGCAATTGCAACACCTTTCTCTCTCTTCTGCAACATCCATTGGATCTCTTCTCAATCTTCAACTACTCATATTGATATTTTCAGGATAGCCACATGTCCAACTACATCCTTAATATGCCTTTAAGATCCTTGCATCCAGCAATACCTATTCTCAAAGAAATAAGTAGATTCACATGTCAAATTTGTTCTCATAGGATTCATCTCCTAACAAGATTTTCAAAGCCATAGTTGAATCGTATACACATTTAGATTCACATTAAATAAGCAAGAAGATGCAAAATAAACCAAATACTTATCTGCATAAGCATCTTCCTTTATCTCCATAGGTATCCCTCTTTGACTTCAGACAACTATGACACCCACAATACCTGCCCCACCCAAGATAAGGATGGTACCTCTTCTATGCTATATAGTCTATCGAGTGTGCCCACCCCTTCCAATGCTCTTTAGGGTGTGCATCGAAAGGTAACCAAGTTTCAGAAAGCCACAGATCACCTATGTATACATATAAATAAAATGTTAGGCCAGCACGCTGGCTGTGCCACAACATTCTAGTAACCAATGCCAAGTCAGTACACCGATTGGGTTAATCAGGCATTCCATGAACCAATATGCTAAGTCAGTACACCGATTGGGTTTATCAAGCATACAACAACCATTACCAAGTCAACACCTCTACTAGGTTTATCGGGTAATATAAAGGAATACAATTCCATGGCCCCTTCTCCTATGCAAACCAGTGGTTCCTTCCAGGAACTCCATAAGTAACTCAATTAACTCCAAGCTAGCATGGCCCCACAATACCCACTCACACAACACAAGGATGGTACCTCTTCTCTGTTACATAGTCCCTCAGGTGTACCCATCCCTCCAGTGCTATTCAATGTGAGCATAGAAAGGTTACCAATACCCATGCAAGACACTTGAGTACCCATGCTTCTTATTGGGTTTAATAACACTACTGAGAGATAAGCACACATAAGGATTTTTTTTATAGGCTTCCTCAAACCCAAGCTACACTTGGCATTTCCTTTGTGTTTTTCAGCTTCGACATCCAACACCTGCCCAATTGGCATATTTTCACCATCTCACCTGCATTACATACCAGCATGCAATTCACATGAGATGTCATCATAATAATTTTAATTAGAATTTATCAAATATGTTTCATATGGAAACTAGATTTCCCAAGAATGAGGTTTTCTCATGGTGTTTATCATTTGCAGGCCATAGCGCATGGTCTTCCTGTAATGTGTCCTCCTGACATAATTCACAAATAGCCAAACAGTCAATAACATTAATAACTGGATTCAAATTTTAATTTACAATTCCGTCTCCTACATAAATTGAATTTATTTAACCATGAGGCCATCCTCATAATGTTTAAATCGGATAATTTCAAATATGTTTCATACAGAAACCAGATTTTACAGTCATGAGATCCTTCTCATAATGTTTGTCTTTTTCACATGGCTGCTTCTGGTCTTTATTATGGACTTACCCACATTGCCATACCCAAGACAATTCTACCTGAAATATGAAATTTTCAATCAGCCAAACACTGTGAGTATCCATGTAAATAATCTTTTCATTGTAGCATTTACAATAGTCACCGAAGTGATCTCAGAATTATAACACTCAATAATTCAAACACTGTCAGCTGTTAATATCTCAAATGCAATGGCATATATTTACTTTATATGCATTTTAATCACAATAAAATTGCAATATACA
The DNA here is from genome assembly GCA_027924585.1 of Larix kaempferi. NCBI lineage: Eukaryota > Viridiplantae > Streptophyta > Pinopsida > Pinales > Pinaceae > Larix > Larix kaempferi. The sequence goes on along the minus strand of BSBM01000155.1, from coordinate 12,582,809 downwards.
GTCACATTGTCCATGTAATCAAATAAAACTCCCAATACTCATGGTTACACAATCATATCCTTTCATGAAACTCTGTCCTCCCAACAAAGAATTCTCGGTAGGCCATCAAATATGACTACCTTCTTTGTGCAAGTCTTTTCCCTACATCCATATCATCTCATGAAATGATCTCAAAATTGCCAAAAATTCTATCATTCCAGCTATCAATATATTACAATCATGCATTCACGCAATACGTATGAACATATGCATGCAAAATCACAATATTTACATAATATTTTAATGTACATTCACTCAACATAGCCTTGCATTGAGTCATGAATACCATAATGTCATGTCATGCATTCCACCATGATGTTTTGGAAGGTCTAGCTAATGCCTTGACACATCACCCAATCATCTCCCCAATCACTTGGTTAACTATTTGGGTGCCTTCCTTCTTCACCGAACAAAACATTAGGAGTTCACTCACTCCCTTCTTGTTGGAAAAGAGGTTTCATCCCAGATTTACACCGATAGGGAGTTCATGGGATACTTGTGTAGAACTATAGAATTACCATATCCAACCACATTATGGCCTTACCCATGACGATCTCATATGGCATGCACTACCACAATAGGACCATAAATTCTCACTTGCTTTGGTTATTAAACTCATAACCATCATAAAGGCATGGCTTGCTATTCTTTTATAGACTGCATTCAAAATCTTAGACAGCTAGATGGTATAAGGATCCTTTCCATTATTACCCCATACCTCACCATACCCAATGGGATAAAATTCACATAAATGCATCCAATATCACATCCAAACCAAGTTATTAAAATATGGTTGAAGGGTTTCTTACCCAATCCCCTTTCAACACTTATGCAATTAGCATAAACAAGCCATTACCTGCATGGTTTCCATCAACATTTTTTTATGTTACCTGATCAATTAGTCTCTTACAAATTGTTACACGATCCTTCCACCAACCTCTTGATCATATATTTATTGCCTCAAATTTTATTCCAAAGGATGTTGGTCACATGCAATAGCATCATCAAAATCTTCAACCATTCTTTAACCATCTCTGGTGAAACAATCATCATCAACCACAACAATTGTCATTAGTGGCTCATTTCATATGTAAAACCTCACTACTTTTACCAATATGCAATATCATATGAATGCATAAGCAAGTTCACATGCGATATTCATTATCTATTAATATTCCCACTAGTGCATTTGTATTTCAACTATCTAATCACTTTGCATTTCCAACATTCATATGCCAAAATTTTAATGTATAAAAAGTAGAGTATATAAATGTAACAACAAGATAAGAGTCAAGGAATTCTCCCTTTCCAATTCCTCATCATAGCATGAAATTTCTTGTTCTGCATCATAATTGATCCACTTTATGACCTCTCTTACTGCTCCAATTGCTTTAAGAATTATGACCAAGTCCCACTTGACCTTTCTTGGACTCCCTATCACTTATCAGTGTTGCAATTGATTCAATTCCAACTCGATAAGGAGTCTTTCCAAGGTCCATTATTTTCCCATGCACCTCATTCAACTATGATACTTCCTTTCCTTTACCATGGAAATATTTGCCACAATTCTAGACCACATACTTGGTCCACACATGGGAATGCCTCATTCCTTAATTGATAGCCTTTGCATGCCCACTCTGTTGCTATCATGAACCACATGACAGGTCCACATCCTGTAATGTCTTATTCTATCAGTGACAACTTCTAGATGAATAAAAAAGTTCTTACCCATTCTCATTACTTACTCATAAGTTGTTGGTTCATATCCAAAAACTTCTCTTAGCAAGCAATCACTTGCCCACAAGGATGATTCACCTATCACCTTTATAAGTTGCATGTCCTTTACCAGCTGGTATATTCCACACCTTGCTCAACATTCTCTTATGGAATACAATATCCATCTCCAATAATCAAGAGCTCCAATGTCTCTTGCTTGCAATTCAAATTACACATTCTGAACATAGAGAATGCACTGCATGCATCCTGGATAAGGAACCATCACTTATTCTTAGTTCCCTTCTTCCATCATGAGTGTATTCTTATCCATTCGAAATTTTTTCCCACGTGTTACTCTCAATTGAGTATCCCTACTCATCAATGGTACTCCCTGGTTACCAAGCATCCAACCAGACTTGGTTCAATTCTTTCACATTTCTAGCTAACAAGCAGTTTCACCATGATTGCTTTCCCACCTTGAGTCACTTTCAGTTCTAGTCCTCTTGCACCATCATATAACGCCTTTCCAAATTTTTGGCTTCTTTAGAGGTCACCAACAATGATAATTTATTGCTCAATCAATCCCAAAGGCTATGTTATACATTCCTTCTGAAACAACTAGAAACATGCTTCAAAATAGGAACATTATATTTTTATTCTCCTCTGGATAATATTTCCAATGACTATAAGTATGTCCATTTCTGATTATTGAGCAGACAACTACATCCCTTCAAAATTGCTAATTTCTGTCAAATTACAGAAACATCTGAATCACCCTTTTATAATCATCAACTTGCCTAATTGTCCCCAGGACTGTTATCATAGTGCAACATTTCCATTTCTTTAAGTCCTTTCATCATCGTAGGAATTTCCCAAAAGCGGTGATGTATCAAGGGGATGACGGGGGTCAAGCGAGATTTCCCCTTTGCGTCCTCCTTGTGTCGCTATAGGGCGGGTCAAGGGAAACACCCTATTTTTTTAAATCTTTGAATTTCATGCAATCTAGCGCATAAGTTCAATTGCATTTTTTGGGTTGTGGCACCTGAAAAACTCACTGGAAAATTACCCAATTCCTCTATTTCAGCATAATTTTTAATTCTGCGCTGAAACCCATTTTCGGAGACATTCCAAAACTCGTCGAATTGTTTCAGTGGACTATTTCATTCTACGCCGAAACACCTCTTCGGCGACTTTTCCATTTTTTGTTGAAATCCTTCATCGGTGAACTTTTCCATTTTTCATCGAACTCTTTAGATGAACATCTCCATTCTTCGCCGAAATTCTTTCGATGAACTTCGCCATTCTTCGCCAAAATGCTTTCGATGAACTTCGTCATTCTTCATTGAAACGCTTTCGTCAGACTTCTCGATTTTTCGCCGAAACGATTTTTCAGCGACTTCTCCAATTTTTCGTTGAACTCTTTTCAATGACTTATCCAAAACTTTGTTGAAACTTTTTCGATGACGTATTCCAAAATTCATTGAAACTCTTTTGACAATTTGTTCAAAACTTCACCAAACTGTATCAGCGAACCTTTCCTTTCTTCGCCAAAACGACATTTTTTACGACTTTTTCATTTCTTCGTCGACTCTTTCGTCGAATTTTCCATTTCTTCGTCGAAACTCTTTTGACGACTTTTTCATTTCTTCGTCGAAACTGTGCTTTGGTGAAACTCTATGAAACTCGTTGAAATACTCATCGGAAAAAATTGGCTAAGTTCGTCGAAATGTGTCGACACAACTCACTCAAATACGTCGACACACACACTTAGGAAAAAAAACTTAAAAAACTTAAAAAAATTTATGTTGGTCAGTGTTGAGCAAGAAACAATATACCACTGCAAGTTGCATGACATAGCCCATACAGGCCCAATGTTGCAACCCATGGCTCCGATACCACACTGTCACATCCCCTCCCATCGATCTGACCTAAGGGAGGGAACACGAACTAATCCTGGGATTTCAACTTCTAGCCCCATCATCATTTTATGAATTCATAACAAGTAAAATTCATGTGTGCAGATGTTTAAATAAACATATGCAACGGAAATAACTCTACTACACACATATAGCATGCATTTATTAGTATACTCATAACAAACATCAAATTAAAACATTGCGTAATGAAATACAAGAGAATACTCATCTTAAAATGAAGTTGTCCCGAGTAACTAGCTATGCAACTGCAACGTTCCACCCAGCCATAGGCCAGCTGTGCTCATCAATCTCTCAAAACAGCTTCCACACACGAGATGGGCATGATTTCCACAAGGAAAAGGGAACAACAACTAACACATATCCAAGTATACATCACATCTCATCCAAGCCAGTCCACCACTGGGTTTATCAGGATGTTAAGGCAATAGAAAGGAAGGAATTGCTAAGCTAGTGAGTTCAACCACAGAGCTATTGGTACCTCCACAAGATTTAGCTAGCTTGGCACCCACAATACCTACACACCCATCACATGGAATTATTCCATTCACTGCTCCACAGTCCCTCAAACCATACCTTCCTTCTAGTGCTCTTCAAGATGACTACATAGAAAAGCAGCAAAAGCCATATTATCTTTGGTGAGGTTACGCTCTTCAATAGGTTTATCAGGCCAATTCTGGATCCTCTTCTACTCTTGGTTGCTTAATCCCAAGTTCAAGCCAAACAAGGGATGCACATAACCCAAACCACAACAATATCTCCCCACACACACACAGTAAGCACAAATGTTAGGCATGGAAAAATGTTTTAACTATGGGATGAACAAAACAAGATTTCCATGGGTTTTTCCAAATCGTGGCACACCAAAATCAAATTGTGAGAGGGAAAACAACAATTGGGGATTACTAATCAAATTCCAACATGTACATGGGAAACTAAGTGACAAAAACGGATCTCATAGACCCCCAACTCAATTTCCCTTTTTCCCCAATGTTCTACAACACAAAAACGCCCTTCTTCCAGCAAGAAATGAAGGAGAACATAGTAAATCCATGGAGGAAAACGCCAAGCAAGTCAAAACTGCGTGAGAGAGCAAGGTACATGGATGAATAATGGTTTGGGAAGCAAATTCGTGGGTGTTTTCTTTCCAAGGAAGGAAAACACATTTTTAAAAAATGGTGGCTTTCCCATACACAAAATTGGACAGCCATACTCTAGTCCATTTCCCAAAACAATAACTACTTCAACCACCTCTTGGGAAGAATTAAATGATTGGGTGCAAAACTCAACATGGGTAGTTAATGGTTCATGGGTTCTCACATTGAAACTTGGCTTGACATTATTGGCTTCAAGGGTTTGAATATTTCCCTCCCGGTTCCTTGTAAAAATCACGCCCCGATACTCTTGTTTCCTTGCATAGCTAGTTGTGGGTATTTTTATTAAAATACGTTTACATCATATTTATAATTTCCATCGTGCCAAGCTAGCATGCAATCTACATGCATCGATTTTTAATTGTCGATACAAGAAAAATAAATTGATGTTGGGGCCTTGGCCTTGAGATCCTTGCCATGATTTTATAACAATATTACATCATTTACATGATTTAATTTAATACATTACAAGGGTCACACTGGTGGTGTTACATCATCACACTTTTATATGGTGGTAAACACAACACCAACTCCACTAGTGTTTCCAACTTTGATGCAAGAACAATACAATGATTGATTAATGATGCTTTTGGGAATTTTTAAACGAAGTTATGATTAATGTGCAAAACTATTGAACACAATTGTGCTCCATGACTACTAAGCCTCGCTTGGCAGCTGACCACCAATAATGCAAAGACAATGGACCCATCACTATGCGGGGACAACTTTATGAACCCATCATTATGTAGGGCAACTTTATGTAATAAATACATGGCAATTTATACCCATTAAATAATCAAGAAGATAAATACATGAATTACCACTTGATTTGTCCAAGAGATTCTAACTCCACAACCAACAAGATAATTTGACTGTATGAGGTGATCCACAACCAACATCGTTAATGGAAATTAAATTTGGTCATTGTCATGAGTGAGAGCGTAAGCACTTACCATTGCGAAGAAATATTCCATGATTGTATGAGGTGATCCTGTCAATCTAATCTATGTGTGGGAAGATTTACCCAGCTTGCCATTAATAATACCTTTTGCATCGGTTCTAATTGTACTTTGTTAAACCAGTGGTAGCGTATATGGGAGTAGTTCCTTTGCTAACCCATAATTTTTTTTCCACACTTAGGTATATGAGGTACAGGTAACAGGAGGGAGAGGAAATACCCCAACCACTTCCTTCCTGACTCTTCATGATATCTTAATTGATCCTCAATTGTACTGCACTATAATATTTTATATAGTTATCTGGAGTGAATGGCAATCTGAATGTGTGTCGTTAATAATTGTATTTTGGATTTTAATTAGGAAATATTCTAACTACTTATTTACTGACTCTTCATGATATCTTAATTGACCCTCAATTGTACTGCATTCTTACATTTTATAGGTATCTGGAATAAATGGTAATCTTAATTTGTCTAGATAATAATTATTTTTACTATGCAAACATCCATCATTGAGCACACAAAACCACTCATGGAGTGAAGAAGAGTTGCTGTCTTTAGTCGCCCACAACAGAAGAGCATACATTTGAAGGTATATTTTGTACATTGGGCATTATTAAGCCCCTATGGGAATTTACTTAGCCCCTGCGGGAATTTCCTTAGCCCTTGTGGGCATTATTAAGCCCCTACAGGCATTCCTAATCCCCTGCGGGAATTTCCTTAGCCCTTGTGGGCATTATTAAGCCCCTACAGGCATTCCTAATCCCCTGCGGGAATTTCCTTAGCCCTTGCGGGCATTATTAAGCCCCTACGGGCATTTCCTTAGCCCCTGCGGGAATTTCCTTAGCCCTTTTGGGCATTACTAAGCCCCCGCGGGCATTTCCTTAGCCCTTGTGTGTTGGAATATTCTCACCATCATTTTTCATATTTACATGCTTGCATGCATTTTTCATGCATCCAGTCATCATGCATGCATTTGTATGCAACTGCATGCATTTAGTCATCATGCATGCATTTGTATGCAACTGCATGCATCCAGACATCATTTTGGTGGTCTCCACAACACCTAGAGCCTAATTTTAGCTCCCTAGAGCCTGTCTTTAGACCCCAGTAGCCCTCCTACCTACGGGATGTGCCCTGTTTGACTCACCTACATGACATGTGCACCTTTACTCACCTACCAGAAGTTATCATTCAATTAGAGCGCCTTATCTCACCTACCAGGAGTCTGATAGTTAGTTAGTGCATTGAATGAGCAGTTCTTCCACTGATTGCTCATCTTAACTGCCTATAGCTCCTACTTATCTAGCTCTGGAGTGCCACTTGACTTTCTGACAGCCTCATGCGCCCTCCTTGGAGTCTCCATCCCTCGATTCATGCTTAGATGGTTCTGTTAGACTCAGTTAGACTCATTTGACTGACCTTTGACCATTTATGGCTGATACTACTGATTGGATGATGTCTCCAATGTTGTCCAAGCCACACTTTGAGCATGATTCGAATGACCTCCTTGGTTAATTCGAATTCTATTAACAGTTATTGTATTGTATTCATTATTCACAATGCCAACTCATAGCTGATGTATGATTATACTGCTATTCTCCATTTTCTATGTTCATGAGTGATTATTGACTACATTCTTCTCTTCTTCTCTGCACTTCTTGAGTGAGTTTTGTGTGAGTTTTGTTACAGTTATGAGATCTTCCCACAGATTATCACATGGTATCAGACCTTGCAGTAGCTATTAGAATTGCAACCATTATAGCAGTTGCAACATTTCATTGAGCAGCTGTCTTTCACTTGAGCACCAGAAGCCTTTGAGTTTCCATAGAAAATCCTAGTGCCATTACCTTGAATTCACTGGATCAATCCAGTGAGGTCTAGCCAGGTGTGAAGGACTTAGTCATATGTGCTCAGTGTCCTAAGGAAATGTTCATTCAAAGTGCAGCAAATCTCCATCAACAAAATTCTTCTTGTTTTGCAGGTTTATTCATCCATTTGAATTCTTCTTCAATTCGACCTCCACTGCTCAGATGGATCTAAAACTCAATTCTTCCAACTATGTCGAATGGAAGGCCAAGATGACCATCTTCATGAGGTCCAAGATCTTCACCAAGATACTAAATGGAACTATGGTCGAACCCCTCAATGCTGTAGACAAATCCAAGTACTTGAATAGGCTTGATGAAGTAGTAGGCTTACTTCTTCTCTCAATTTCTGAAGATCTTCACTTCCATGTCATTGCTCTAACATCTCCAAAAGAGGTTTGGGACAAGCTCGAATCCCTCTTTGGAAAGAAATATGATTTGAAAGGTCATAAATTGGAGAATGAACTCATCTCCTTGAGTCCTGAAAGCTTCGAATCCATCCATGCCTTCTTAACCAAGTTCAAAAGCTTGATTTCACAGTTGAAGAGATATGAGATAGTGAAAGAATACAAACAACTCATACTTGCCATTCTCTCAAAATTGGGGTGAAAGAATACACTTGATGACTTCATCCATTCTCTCTCACAAGAGGAGGAGAAGTTAATCTCCATGGGAATGATAAAACCAAAGTTGGATTTGTCCCTTACAGCTGCTGAGGCCAAAAGAGCGAATGAAAAAGGAAATCAAAACATTTCTGAAAAGAGAGCGAATGATACAAATCCAAAAGATGTTCCATATCATCCAGATGGGGCTTCGAATTCAAAGAAGACCAAGCAATCTCAGAAGGAGAGATCCAAGTGCACATATTGTCATCAAGGATTCCATCCTAATAGTTCTTGTATGAGGAAAAATATAGATTTGATGGCTCAGTTACTTAAGAAGAACAATCTCCCTGTACCTGCATGTGTAAGGAAGCAGGATACTGAACACTCTAAATCTGAGGACAAAGAAAGATTCCATGCTCTCATGGCAAGTGCATCAAAAGAATCCTCATTCATCATAGATTTAGGAGCATCAAGACATATGTCTTCCTCCAAATATCTATTCTCCAAATTCGAATGCTCAGTTGGCTCTTCCATCATGTTACACAATGATTCTGAAGTATCCTCTGAGGGGATTGGAAGGATCAATCTTGACCATGGCTACTTCTCAAGTGTGCTTTATCTTCCATCTCTCACGGAAAATCTACTTTTAGTGTACCAAATGACTCATATTGGAGAGCCCAAGAGAGTGATCTTCTCTCCAAATTAAGTCGAAATAAAAAACATGGTTTCAGGTGAAATCATTACAAAAGGAGTTGCAAATCATAACTCTAAATTGTATGAGTTCTCACACTTCTTACCTCTCTCAAAGCAATCAGCCCTCCATACTCATGCCAATGAAGAAAGCAGATTGTGGCATGAAATATTTGGGCATCTTAACTATCAATACTTGCATCGCATGCATACAAAGGAGATGGTTGATGGGCTACCCAAGATCAAGTTTTCCAAGGGAAACTATCATGGTTGTTTGATGGGAAAGCATACTGAGAAGAAATTTGAGAAAGGGAAGGCAAGGAGAGCCTCTCATCCTCTAGATCTCATCCATAGTGATGTTGTTGGGCCATTTCCAGATCTATCTCTAAGAAAAGCAAGGTATATACTCACTTTTATTGATGATTATTCCATATTTACATGGGTATATTTTCTTATATTGAAGTCAGAAGTATTTGGATTCTTTAAGTTTTTCAAGTCTTCTACAGAAAAATTTTCAGATAAAAGGATAAAAGCCATTCACATTGACAATGGAGGTGAGTACATTAAAGGTGATTTTCAAGCCTTTTGTGCTGAAGAGGGCATTGAGATGAAACATATTGCTCCCTATACACCACAACAAAATGGTCTTCCTGAAAGAAAGAACAGAACATTGAAAGAAATGGCCATTGCATGCTAAAGTCGAAAGGGTTGCACCCTATTATTTGGGCAGAAGCCATGAACTGTGCCTCCTATCTTTAGAACAGAGTTCCTCACAAAGGACTCAATGACATTACTCCTTTCAAAGCATGGATGGGATACAAACCTGATGTATCTCATCTTAGAGTGTTTGGATCCAAAGCATGTGAAAGGATTCCAACTGACGAAAGGAGAGCACTAGATCCACAAAACAGAGAGTGCATTATGGTGGGCTATGCATTGGATGCAAAATCCTACAAGCTTCTTGATCCTACTACCATGACCACATTCCTGGAAAGGAGAGTTCAGTTTGAGGAATGGCCTCTCCATGATACTCTTTCTGTTGAGCAAGATAGCTTGCCTACCACTCCTCCTTTGATTGATGATCAAGAGAGTGAAGCATCATCACATGAGATTTCAAATTCAGAATCTAAAGATGGATATGATGAAGAGAAAATGCTAGATCTAGATCCACAAGAACCTTAAGGTCTAGCAACTGATGATGAAGATGAGAGAATGGGAGATCCAGTTACACAAGAACCTGATGATCCTCCTCTTCCTCAATGGGAAGCCATTACTCTTAGATCTTCCGGTGATTTGGTTGGTGATCCAACTGATCGACGGAGAACAAGATCATATTTTTTAGAATGGAAGGTTTCATCCTTCTCACATTACTAATCCATTTTAGATCGATCGATCCTTATTCAGAAAAGAAGGACACTTGCATCCTTCTGGGGTGAGTGATGACATTCTACATTAGCATCCTTCATTCTATTTTGATGGAGGGGTTTCTTCACACTGGGTTTTCCCTCTTTTCTCATTTATTATTTAGATTGTTGTATGGGGTGACCTTTGGTCTCAATCACCAGGGCCCTATTTTTTCAGTTTTCAGTTATTACCTCACAGTATAGCTTGCAGGGGGGTGTTGGAATATTCTCACCATTATTTTTCATATTTGCATGCCTTCATGCATTTTGCATGCATCCAATCATCATGCATGCATTTTCATGCAACTTCATGCATTCAGTCATCATTTTGGTGGTTTCCCCAGCACCTAGAGCCTAATTTTAGCTCCCTAGAGCCTGTCTTCAGCCCCCAATAGCCCTCCTACCTACCTGATGCACCCTGTTTGACTAACCTTCATGACATGTGCGCCTTTTCTCACCTACCGGGAGTTATCATTTAGTTAGAGCACCTTATCTCACCTACCAGGAGTCTGGCAGTCAGTTAGAGGATTGATTGAGTAGTTCTTCCACTGATTGCTCATCCTAACTGCCTATAGCTCCTAGTTAGCTAGTTTTGGAGTGCCACTTGACCTTTTGACAACCTCATGTTCCCTCCTTGGAGTCTCCATACCCTAATTCATGCCTAGATGGTTCTGTTAGACTCAGTTAGACTCATTTGACTGACCTTTGACCATTTATGATTTATACTACTGATTGGATGATGTCTCCAATGCTATCCAAGCCACACTTTGAGCATGATTTGAATGATCTCCTTGGTTAATTCAAATTATATTGACATTTATTGTATTGTATTCATTATTCACAGTGCCAGCTAATAGCTGATGTATGATTATATTGTTATTCTCCATTTTCTATGTTCATGAGTGATTATTAACTACATTTTTCTCTTCTTCTCTACACTTCTTGAGTGCGTTTTGTCTGAGGTTTGTTACAGCTGTGAGATCTTCCTGAAGATTATCACATTGTGTGCATAATATAAGCCCTTGTGGGAATTCCTAATCCCCTACGGGCATTTTCTTAGCCCTTGTGGGCATTATTAAGCCCATCCGGGCATTTCCTTAGCCCCGTGTGGGCATAATATAATCCCTTGAGGGAATACTCCTGAGCCCTTGCAGGCTTATCTTTTAAGCCCTTTGTGGGCATCTTTAGCCCCCTTATGTGGGCATATTCATATTCCTTATGCGGGCATTTCCTCAACCCTTGTGGGCATTATTAATCCCCTGCAAGCATTTCCTTAGCTCCTACGGGCATTATTATGCCCCCTTGTGGGCATAATATAAGCCCTTGCGGGCATTAGCTCTAAAATGATAATAAAAAATTTCATATAAAGTGGCCACAGGAAATCAATTTTAGAACACGCAATATGTATAATTACAACCAAAGCTTCTGGAGAGAATGTAAAAACAAGGCCTGGATTGGCTAAAAAATTTGTAATCATATGTTTAGTGAGGCTATCCAAATTAAGAACAAACCATTATTTTCCTATGAAGTAATACTCATTTCATATAGTGGAAACCTTCTAAGAGTCTTAATTTCCAACAACCAATAATAATTTATTTTCCCACCTGGCATGCATTGCTTGAACTTTTCATTGGGTTGCCTTCAATGTTCAGAGCATGACCTGTAAACAATGACCTGATAATTTTATTTCCAATTATCAATCAGTAGATGAACAACTCATTTTATAAAAGATTTTGGTGTCTCTATGAAATGAACCATGATGAATTTAGGAGAGAGAAATTGTGATTTATAAAAGTTTTAAAAAAATGATGGGTAAAATTACAATGTACACTTCATGCTTTTCCATAGAATATTTACTTAAAAAGCTAGTGATAGTCTTATCTATCTTGCTTTTGGCAAGATCTTCTCTATCGGCTGGTATTGTTATGAAACTAGTTTCTGCTTTGGAGAAACACTCTATTAGCTAGTATTCTTATCATGCTAGTTTCTACTTTGGAGAAACACTGATGAAGACAAGTATGGGCATTTGCAAAAGGGTGATGTTTGAGATGAGAACATAAACTAGAATAAGGTGGATCAAAGAGTGCACTAAACTACTGAAATTTGTGATAATACTTTCAAAAGTATTCTAATAGTATTTATTAGGAAAACTATGCTAGTGAATTCAACCCAGTAACCAAAGAACTTCTATATAAAGAAAAAATGTTGATTTACTAAGTGGAACATAAGACGTATTTTCAGAACAGAAAGCAGGTTCACAATAGGAGGTTGCTCAAGTGCTCCACTATGGAATATGAAGAGCAAAAAAAATTATTAAATAAGCATTTTCATAGAATTTGTAGTAATAGTGATATCTTACAAGGAGTTACAAGGAGCTATTGCATATAAGAGGCAGTTACAAGGAGTTATTGCATATAAGAGGTATTTACAAGGATATATTGCATATATTTGACCTTATTTGACCTTATATATCTTTTGAATGTCAAATAAGAGGTAGTTACAAGGATCTATTGCATATATTTGACCAATTTCATCCTTTGAAACCTCTTTCTCTCTCCTCGGCGGGCATTTTTCTGGAGCAGTACAAATCAAGCTAGGAGGCACTTTTGGAAGATAAATATTTTCACCTCCAGAGACTTTTTGGACAAAAAAATGATATGGTTGGATGCACCAATAAACAGTCTACAGACCCATACCCTCAAATTACTTTAAGAAGTCAACCACAGGAAATTATGGGCATTTTACTGAGGTCACTCGGGCATTTTTACCAACATTTTTATTTTCATCAAATTTGAAGTATGAGACATCCAATGGATAGATTCCAACAAGGTGATTCCATCCAAACCAATTTCATCCTTTGAGACCTCTTTCTCTCTCCTTGGCGGGCATTTTTCTGGAGTAGTACAAATCAAGCTAGGAGGCACTTTTAGCAGATCAATATTTTCACCTACAGAGACTTTTTGGACAAACCAATGATATGGTTGGATGAACCAATCAAAATTATAGAGATACATACCCTCAAATTATTTTAAGACATCAACCACAGGAAATTATGGGCATTTTACAGAGGTCACTCAGGCATTTTTACCAGCATTTTTATACTTGGACAATTTGTGCAATCTCCAAGGTGGATTTTTTATTTCACCAAAATCCTGAATCAATGGTACTAGATGATGTAGTACATCTCACTGAGAACAAACAAAGTGATTTCATCTTCAAACTCATCTACATCTAACCTAGGTGGGCATTTTACTGGACTGGTGCAAAACTGCCTAAAACCCTGTTTTAGCAAACCTATAACTTCCTCCTCAGACACTCTCAAGACAAACTGAGACCATGATCAGGTAGAACTATCACCAAGATACAACATTACAAGATGGTATGGGAATTTATTTTAACCTATGAATTATTATGGTCATTTTCCTGAGGCCACTTAGGCAGTTTTTACTGCCTCCGGTGCAAAACAGCTCGAGACCCTGTTTTGGAAGCCCTTTAAATTTTTCATCAAAAACCATTTTTGAGAAATGAGACCATGGTAAGATATTATATACAACAAGATATATCCTGATGCTTATATATATATTCTATCATTCTCCTATGATGTACGGCGGGCATTTTCCCAAGGCAACTTGGACCAAATTTCCAACACTTAGTCAATTTCTTGAATTTCTCCAAACTGACAAATCTCTATATAACTAGGTAAAATTGTAATAATGACTAGATAACCACTTCAACAAGGAATAGATCCATGCCACCTTTTGAATTTGTTGATACACACACATCATTTTTTGGGCATTTGAAAATGGTCTTTTAAACTACTGATTTGACACTTGGGCAAAATTGTCAAACCCTAGGTTAAAATGAGGAGATTTTTATTTTCATCAAATTGGAAGTTTGAGACATCCAATGGATAGAGGAAAACAAGGTGATTCCATCCAGACCAATTTCATCCTTTGAAACCTCTTTCTCTCTCCTCAACGGGCATTTTTCTGGAGCAGTACAAATCAAGCTAGGAGGCACTTTTGTCAAATCAATATTTTCACCTACAGAGACGTTTTGGAAAACCCAATGATATGGTTGGATGCAAAAATAAACATTGTAGATTCCCATACCCTCAAATTACTTAAATACATCAACCACAGGAAATTATGGGCATTTTACTAAGGTCACTGAGGTATTTTTACCAACATTTTTATACTTGGACAATTTGTGCAATCTCCAAGGTGGATTTTTTGTTTCACCAAAATCCTAAATCAATGGTACTACATGATGTAGTACATCTCATTGAGCACAACCAAAGTGATTTCACCTTCAAAATCATCTTCCTTTGACCTAGGTGGGCATTTTACTGGACTGGTGCAAAACTGCCTAAAACCCTGTTTTGGAAGACCTATAACTTCCTCCTCAGGCACTCTCAAGACAAAATGAGACCATGGTCAGGTATACATATCACCAAGATATAGCATGAAAAGATGTTATGGTAACTTATTTTAACCTATGAATTATTATGGGAATTTTCCTGAGGCCACTTAGGAAGTTTTTACTGCCTCTAGTGCAAAACAACCTGAGACCTTGTTTTGGCATCCCTTTAACTTTGTCAACAAACACTCTTTTTGAGAAATGAGACCATGGTAAGATAATTTATACAAAAATATATAGCCTTATTCTTTCATATATATTTTATCATTCTCCTATAATGTACGGCGGGCATTTTCCCAAGGCAACTTGGACCAAATTTCCACCACTTAGTCAATTTCTTGAATTTCTCCAAACTAACAAATCTCTATATAACTAGGTCAAATTGTAATAATGAATGGATAAACACTTCAACAAGGAACAAATCCATGTCATCTTTTGAATTTTTTGATACACACGCATCATTTTTTGGGCATTTGAAAAT
Source organism: Larix kaempferi (assembly GCA_027924585.1). NCBI lineage: Eukaryota > Viridiplantae > Streptophyta > Pinopsida > Pinales > Pinaceae > Larix > Larix kaempferi. The sequence goes on along the minus strand of BSBM01000155.1, from coordinate 12,567,542 downwards.
GGTCATTTAAACTGCTGATTTGACACTTAGGCAAAATTGTCAAACCTTAGGTTAAAATGAAGAGATTTTTGTTTTCATCAAATTGGAAGTATGAGACATCCCATGCATAAAGTACAACAAGGTGATTCCATCGGGACCAATTTAATCCTTTGAAATCTCTTTTGCTCTCCTCGGTGGACATTTTTCTGGAGTAGTACAAATCAAGCTAGGAGGCACTTTTGGCAGATCAATATTTTCACCAACAGAGACTTTTTGGACAAAAAAATGATATGGTTGGATGAACCAATAAACAATATAGAGACCCATACCATAAAAGTACTTTAAAACATCAACCACAGGAAATTAAGGGCATTTTACTAAGGTCACTGAGTCATTTTTACCAACATTTTTATACTTAGATAATTTGTGCAATCTCCAAGGTGGATTTTTTATTTCACCAAAATACTAAACCAATGGTACTAGATGATGTATTACATATCACTAAGCACAAACAAAGTGATTTTACCTTCAAACTCATCTTCTTCTGACCTAGGTGAGCATTTTACTAGACTGGTGCAAAACTGCCTAAAACCCTATTTTGGTAGACCTATAACTTACTCCTCAGACACTCTAAAGACAAACTGAGACCAGGTCAAGTAGAAAGATCACCAATATACAACATGAAAATATTTCATGGTCATTTATTTTAACCTATGAATTATTATGGGCATTTTTCTGATGCCACATAGGCAGTTACTGCCTCTGGTGCAAAATAGCCTGAGACCCTATTTTGGAAGCCCTTTAAATTTGTCATCAAACGCCCTTTTTGATAACTGAGACCATTTTAAGATATTCTCTAAAACAATATATAGCCTTATTCTTTCATATATATTTTATCACTCTCCTATGATGTACAACGGACATTTTCCCAAGGCAACTTAGACCAAATTTCCAACACTCGTCAATTTCTGGAATTTCTCCAAACTGACAAATCTCTATATATCTAGGTCAAATTGTAATAATGAATGGATAACCACTTCAACAAGGAACATATCCATGTCACCTTTTGAATTTTTTGATGCGCACACATCATTTTTTGGGCATTTTAAAATGGTCTTTTAAACTGCTGATTTGACACTTAGGAAAAATTGTCAAACCCTAGGTTAAAATGAGGATATTTTTATTTTCATCAAATTGGAAGTATGAGACATCCAATGGATATAGGCCAACAATTTTATTCCATCCAGACCAATTTCATCCTTTGATACCTCTTTCTCTCTTCTCGACGGGCATTTTTCTGGAGTAGTACAAATCAAGCTAGGAGGCACTTTTGGCAGATCAATATTTTCACCTACAGGGACTTTTTGGACAAACCAATGATATGGTTGGATGAACCAATCAACATTCTAGAGACCCATGCCCTAAAATTACTTTAATACAACAACCACAGGAAATTATGGGCATTTTACTGAGGTCACTCAGGCATTTTTACCAACATTTTTAAACTTGGACAATTTATGCAATCTCCAAGGTGGATTTTTTATTTCACCAAAATACTGAACCAATGGTACTAGATGATGTAGTACATATCACTGAGCAAAACCAAAGTGATTTCACCTTCAAACTCATCTTCCTCTGACCTAGGTGGGCATTTTACTGGACTAGTGCAAAACTACCTAAAACCCTGTTTTGGCAGACCTATAACTTCCTCCTCAGACCTATAAGAATGTAATATTTGCATTTCTTATTTATAATGGAACTAAGATGAACAAAATTTATTAGACCTGTTAGATTTCATCTAATTTTTTCTACAAGCTAAGGCAATAAATGAATTGGTGATGTTTTTTAATTCACGAGTTTGTTAGCAAAATAATGTAGTCTTTACAATTTTGGAATATCTGTTCTATCTCTTATCATAATTTTTCATGGTAATAGTGATATTTGTAATATGATGTAGTTGTGAGGGACTCTAAATGAGGTATTTACATCCAAATAAAGAATTTGGAGAGGATTCCAACTATAAATCTCTAGGTTTAAGAAAAGCGCGAGTAAGGGTAAGTTCAAGATGCCGCCACTTCTTGTAAACATGATGCTAGTTTTTGAGCTTTTCCAATTCTTGTTATTATCTTTATTTCCCATGATTACTCGTATTTGGTGCAAGATAAAAAAAACTTCTACTGCCTAAGCTGTAAGCATAAGAAGCATCAGTACAACTTGATAAAATGGTATGCTATTTAAAGTAACACGTTGTCTTATGGACATGAGTATATTAATGTGAACATATATAGTATATATTGACATAGTGTATGGTAGGTCCCATATATAGCTTCATCCTTGGGGGGTTTCAAGCTTGGCACAAATGGTCATAAAGACCTATTTGACTGGGTCATTATACAACTTACAAAACATAATGATCAACGTGATGTTGTACAACTTTTGAAACCGACATCCCTTGCTCTATAGGTATGGCATATTGTAGTTTTCCATATTTTTCTATAATAAGTTCCTTTGGAATATTTCATCGAAAAATGCTATACGGATATTAGGACAATTCATACTAGTGATGGTATTATCTATAATTGTTAAATTAGAACACATACTATTTTTCTTTTTTCAGGCTAGTTTCCTAGATATTTTTCTTTTATGATGGTAACCAACAAGGCCCTTGGTGTTGAACTTAATGGCATATTGGACCCTCATCTACTAGACCTAAATGAAAACAGGCAGTCAAAGCCCAAAGTAATGTGACATTGTATGGGTTTATGTTAGAGTGTTGCATTGATTTAAAGAGTTTGAGGGCTTCCCTACCAAAAACATGCATCATATATTCTATAATCATGGTTGTCTAGGAGATGTCATTTCATGAATTCATTCTATCACAAAGCATGTTCCTTGTTTATGTTTCAACATTTTTCATACACATCTACAAGGGCACACCCCACAAGGATGTCAATCTGAAATATACTTCTAATTGTTTCTCCATGGGTCTCTAGACCTTGTTCTAAATATGCAATGCTAACACAAGTAAGGAGGAAACTAGAAAAAAATATTTAAGTATGAATTCACACCAACAACTTGCAAATTTTGAAAAACCTTGAGAGACTCCAAATCATGCCCATTTTGTGCATATCATGTAATCATAATTGTACATGATATTGTTTTTAAGAGATGTATTTTGTCAAATATGATGCATGGCTTCTCTACACTGCCATATTTTGTATACATGACTACAACAACAATCCCTATAAAAAAATTATATTGGAATCCACCTCTAACTATTTCTTCATGGATCACCATACCCTATTGTAGAGTTATCAAGCTAGCACATGCAAGTAGCTCATTAGCAAAGGTTATGGATTTTGTTACTACATAGACTAGTTGCATTTTCTGAAATAGATTCAGGACCTCATCAAAGTTTTCATTATGTGTGGACCCTACAATCATTGCATTCTATGATGTCATAGCTTACGAATGCATTTTTAGAAAAAAAATCATATGACTACTATTGGCTTGCTCATTTCACCTGCATGTCTATGAGATTAGTTCCCACAAAAACACCATAATGAAATCCTCCCCCAATTATTTCTTTATGGGTGTTAATTAACCTTGATTCGGAGCCACTTCTTTGACACATGATAGAATAATATGTAGTATGGGGGTATTGATTAATGAAGAATCATGTCATTTTTTTATAAGGATACATAGGCAATATTGTTTCAAAAATTTTGTCCTCACAAATACCAAAATTAAATATGTTTCAATAAAAGGATTATCAATGTCACAAGTTGTTATGAGCCCCTTGGTTACATAGAGTTTTATACCACTAGCATATATTGATGTGCCAATGCCACCTAATTTATTAACTATGTTGCATATGACTATTTTACTAGTATCTTCTGATGAGGACAATATCACCAATAATGTCACTACATCTAGTGACCTTCTACTCTATTTCTAGAGTTTTCATATCAACAATTTCATTGATATCCAAAACACATTATGCCTCCTAAAAATTAGCTTGAAATCTATCTGGGCTAGTGGCAACTATGTCTTTCTTTTTGTGGAAAATATTACTTCTAGTTCTTTAAGTTAAGCCAAGGTTTATTTGGAAGGGATACATTTAACTTAGATAAACATTTTGAGGAATGCTACACATATTCACTTGTGTTCCACTATTATCTATGAAATAAATTAGCAACATCCTTTCTCATTTCCATTTTGACATGCAAATCACTACTACCCTATCTCCCTATTGGGGTAATGTGTTAAATACACTATGTATTATTTTTCATCACAACTGATTTATGAAAACATTTTTTGTGTATCTTCCTCCACCATAACATCACTCGTAAGAGTCAAAAGAGCAATCATAAAAGGAGGTTTGCGTGCCCATCTTTCCCTTTGTGTATAAATAGGATATGTGAAACTATCATGTGAGCATATACTTTATCATTATTTTATGCAATTTATCCAGAGAAAGTTTTAGCAAATTTATGTTTTCTCTAAACATTAGGATCACGGATCATTCCAATGAGTTTGCTAGGGTTTATTTCTTCAATTTTTGGAGGACATTCCTAGATTTGTGTTTTGATCCACATACAACTAGTAAACACATATATTTTACTTATATGTAATTGAAAAATAGTGTTGTCATTTTAGAGTGGTTTATCATGGTAATTAGGATTTTTCCCGTTGAATTAATTTTTGCAATATGCATGGATGTGTTGGAAATGATTCATGATACACCTTGTAAAATATAAATTTTTACATCATGAATTGCAACTCCTAGCCCACATTTCACCCAACTTATTTCCAGCCATAACTGAAAGAATAGATTGCTCCTCAGATATTTATATTTGATCCAAATTCCACTAGCATCGCTTAATATTGGATCAAGTGATTGAGCATTGTACATTTTGTATTCAATTAAAGCCATATATATGACATCAACCACATTATTATAGTGGAGGAGGAAGTATGCATCTCACTTCATGTTCAAATTCATGTTTCAATGAATAAGCGATGCATTTTTGTTTCATTGATTTTTGACTAGTTGATGGAAATTATAGTATTATTTCTAAACATATGCTCCTTCTTTTATAATCAATGAAACTATTATCTTTTCACTTTCCAGTTGTAAATGCAAGTTTAATGTATTATTTGAATTCTCGATATATGTTTCACTTGTTCCAAGAGAGAGGGCACCACCTTCTACAAAGAGAGTAAGAAGGGGGACCTTTTTATATCTCCCACTTGAGAATATCTTGGTGGCTCATGGAACTTAACACATAATCCTTCATCAACGACATCAATTCCCTCTACAAATTGATGGATGAATTTGTCACTTCAATGATCACTTTCTCCATACTCATACATTTCTGCAAGTTGACAATTTTCTCTATGTAGCATCTTTGTAAGCAACCTACAATGTAAAAAAATAGAATGTGAAAACCCTCTCTTCATCCTTACAACAGAGGAGAAGGCACTCATGCCAACACCAACACCAACTCAGTTGATATTGATCAAGACAAATTTCATTGCTATATGAGAAAAATGTGTGAGCAAAACCATTTGAAAGATGCACTTAACATTCTATGCATCTCATGGGATACCAAGACATTCTCCTAGATTCCTCTACTCATGCTTCCCTATTGTAGGCCTGTGTAAACAATAATGCTTTGCATGAAGGAAAGGTTTCTTTGGAAGGGATACATTTAACTTAGATAAAAATTTTGAGGAATGCTACACATATTCACTTTTTTTCCACTATTATCTATGAAATAAATTAGCATGCTACACATAGTGGTCTCTGTATGGTTTTATTTGGCTTAAATTTTCCAAACTAGAATATCTTGAATTACTCGGCAATAGTAAAAGACATTTTGGGCATCGAATATCTCTATATTTTTTTTTAAATTCCCCATATTCGTCAGATATCTGACCTCCCCTTCCAAAGAATATGACTACCTTGCCATACCACCAATAGCAAATGGCATCAAATATCAGATATCCTATAATGTAACCTAGGTTGGATATCCGACATCCCCTTCAAAAGAATCCGACGAGCTCGCCATACCACTAATGCCAAACGTCGTCGGACTTTGTAGGTATATGAGTCGGATATTCAACCACATTTAAAGTAATGGGTGTTGGATAGCTGACGGCTATGTTGTCAGGTATCCGACTACTTGTAAATTAATTGGGGTCGGATCTTCGACAGCCCTGTTGTCGGATATCCGACCCCCTTTAAAGTAATGGGTGTCGGATATTCGACGAGTATATTAAAATAGTTTTGGTCGGATATTCAACATAGTCATGTTGGATATTCGACGAGACCATATTCTTGTCAAATATCTGCTGAAGGGAAACCGACATTTAAAAAAGGAGAGGCTTCTCAGATGGTCGACAGTGTGATGTCAAAAATCGGACATATATGCCATCCAATTTTGGGTTCAAAAATGCTAGTGATAGAGAAAAAGAGAATTTGAATTCCTCATGAGATGACTAAGTGAACTTGAATTGTTAAGCTTTAGTTAAAGCCACAATGTATGCCTTAGTTAATTCAATCACTCAGAGTGAATACTTTAGTAAATCAAAGGATAACTCGAATTGATCACTACATTGATTTTAACTAGAAAGAATCAGTTCAAGAGAGTTAACTAAGTGTTATTGCATGACGACACTTATGTTAAACTAAAAGGCAACACTTATGTTAAACTAAAATATGACACTTGAGTTGCAACACTTGCATGATGACACTTAATTTATCCACCAAACTAGCTAGGAAAGCTTTCAGTCAAGGGCGAGTTCATCCTAAGACTTAGTTCAGTGAGTTAATGAACTGCATGAAAAGTGGGGTGCTCTTCTTCATGCAAGATTGATACATCCAGATGGAGGGTGAGTTCATCATGAAATTAGAATATAAAAATAGAAGCCAATGCATGTGAAGAATATATAAATATGTTATGCAGGATTGATGAATTCAATGTGAAGCAAATTCTCTTCTTCCTTGAAGGAAAGGCACTTCTCTTTATGTGTTTATTATTCTGAGTCTCTCTTCTTTATCTTTCTCTTGCTCTAAAATTGCACCGAAGGTGCTTGATGTAAAAGAAATTATATGCTATATATCATAATTATACTCTGAATATTTGTTGGGGTTTTTCATTCTCATTATTTTGAGGGTTTTACCTAGGGTACATCTTGTTTTATGGTTGAATGATTCATGTGATTGAATGGTTCATTGATTCAAGTATTCAGTATTTTCGTACTTGAAGTATTAAAGTTCAAATATCATCCTATTTTCTCAAAAATAAACATGGTATCAGATCTCAAGGTGTGAAGGAGCTAATATTTGTCAAGAAAACTTGATCCTATGTAGATCCTCAGGAGATGAGCACAATACTTGAGAGCCATGGCATCAATCTTTGTTCGACCGGAAGACCATCTTGAGGGCACTTCGAATTTCAACACTTGGAGGGTGAGGGTGTTGAACATCTTGGAGGAACATGACTTGGATGGATATGTATCCACTGTGATGGAGAATCCTACATCTAATGCAATGCACATCAACTTCAATAAGAACCAAGCTAAATCCAAATGGATCATTTATGATTCGATAAAGGACAATTTGATGTCCATGATCACTTCGTTGAAAACCACAAAGGAGTGTCTTGATACATTGACAAACTTATATGAGAAGAATGCCCTGATTGAAAAGAGGGCATTGAAGAATAATCTTTGAAACCTAAAGATGGAGAAGGATGAGACACTAGCCTCCTTCTTCACCAAGATCTATGAGGCAAGAGTTCAGGTTGATAGTATTGGAGTAGTGGTGGATGAAAATGATCTTATCCAAACCGTTATTCATGGTCTCCCATCCTCATGGGAGACATTCATGGCTACATTAAATGGTCGATAGGTACAACCTAAATTAAAAAGGTTGTGGCATGACTACCTCCAAGAGGAGGGCCGAATCCAGAGCAAGTCAATGTGTATCAAAGAAGAAAACCTTGCCCTCACGACAAAGATGAAGAAAGGCAATAAGAACTTCTCTCAAAAGAAGTTTTCCCATTCAAAGAAGAAGGTATACAACAAGGAATTTGACAAGTCAAAGGTTAGATGCTACATCCATGACAAGAAGGGCCATTATGCAAGGGATTTCAAAGCAAAGAAAAAGGGAAAAGGAAGGTTTCATGCTTCTACTGCTATAGAAGATGAAACTACTCAGAAGAATGCACCCAAAGAAAAGGATACAAGGGGGGAGTATTACCTAGTATCGGCACTTTCTGGATCTGTCATCACAAGTGAGGACACATGGTTGGTTGACAGTGGCACATCCAAATATATGACTGGTTATAAGAGCGCCATCACCAATATTAAGGAGAAAAATTTTGCATGCAAGGTAGAGTTGGGAGACAACTCAACCTATTCGATCCAAGGAGTTGGATACACCTCCTTCAAGTTGAGTTCAAGAGATATTTTACATGCGGGGGACATTCTTTATGTTCCGGGCTTGAAGAAGAACCTACTATCAGTTTCGGTTCTTGAAGATAAGGGCTTCCAAGTTATCTTCATGGATAATCAAGCACTATTATGGCCAAAGAACAAAGATTTGAAATATGCAGCAGTGATTGGAGTTAGAGAGGGAGGTCTCTATAAGGTACTCGGGAAGTACATTCAAGCTATGGTTCACAACACTATCAATCCATGCGAGCTATGGCATAGGAGTCTTGGTCACCTCCACTACAAAGTGCTACCAAGATTACAACAAATGGTGAAAGGTATGCCTGTATTTGATTTTGAGCATGATAGGGGTTATGCACTTGGGAAGAATGTTAAAAAGAGTTTCTCTAGCAGTACTACTAGATCTAAAGGGATTTTAAATTTAATACATTATAATGTATGTGGTCCCATGTCATCCCATTCTCTGAGTGGCTATTTATATTATGTATTGTTTATAGATGACTTCTCTAGAAAGTCATGGATTTATTTCCTAAAGGCTAAGAGTGAAACCTTTAGCAAGTTTAAAAAATTCAAATCCCTAGTTGAGAATCAAACTAGAAAGCACATCTATTCTTTGAGATATGAAAATGGAGGTGAATTTGATTCACATGCGTTTAATGAGTTCTTTAGTGATGCAGGAATTTGTAGACAATTAATTGTACCCTACAACCCTCAGCAAAATGGGGTTGTCGAAAGGAAGAATAGAACCATATGTGAGGCTACAAAATCCATGATGCATGATCAAGACATGTCTACCTAATTATGGGAAGAGGCCATCAATACAACAATATATATACAGAATAGAATCCCTCATGCCATTCTAGATGAGAAGACACCTGAAGAAGTGTTCACAAGTGAAAAACCATATATTTCACACCTGAGGATCTTTGGGAGTCTTGTATACATTCATGTGTCGAAAGAAAAGAGAACAAATATGGATCCATAAGGAAAGAAGGGAAAAACTTTTGTTATAGAGAATCATCCAAATCCTACAAAATGTATGTTCCAAGTGAAAGACACATTGAGGTCGGTCGAGATGTGACATTCCATGAAGAGGCTACATTCAAGCGATCAAAAGAGATTCAGTATGGTACAGACACAAAGGAGCATGAGACTCATATGATTGAGGACCCAGATACTGATTCTTCCCATTCAAATGTTTAGAGGGAGAATCCGACAGGCTTCTCATATTCACTATCTCCTAATGAACCAGTAGAACGGGTTGATGAACCTCCTGCAAATAGGAGGTCTGCATGGTGCCGAGATATACTAGAAAATGAAGAGAAGCATAGAGCATCATTAGTCTCTTCCAAAGAGATAAATCAACCTAACAAATATTCAGGGTATGTTGCACATATGAGTCACATCAGTGATTCAAAACCTTCCACCTATGAATAAGTTGCAAAGTAGCAAGTATGGAAAGATGCAATAGTATAGGAATACAAGTCTATTATAAAGAATGATGTTTGGGAATTTGTTCGTAAACCTGAAGGGAATTCCATAGTTACTTCCAGATGGATTTACAAAATCAAGCATGCTACTAATGCCAGTATTGAAAAGTATAAAGCCATATTTTTTTCCCGAGGCTTCTCTCAGAAAGAAGGCATAGACTAAGAGGAGACATTTGCTCCTATTGCCACCACTATTCAAGCTATGATATCACTTGCATTTGTTCTAGGATGGAAGCTTCACTATATGGATGTAAAGACATCCTTCCTCAATGGTGAGGTTGAGGAAGAGGTTTATGTTTAGCAGCCTGATGGGTTTTTGGTTCATGGGAAGGAGTCACATGTGTGCAAATTGAAGAAATACTTGTATGGGCTTAAGCAAGCTCCCAGATCTTGGTATTCGAGAATTGATAGCTATCTTCAGATACTGGGATTCTCTAAGAGCGAAGATAATCCAAACTTGTACTTCAAAGTAGTGAAGAACCAACCATTGATGTTGGTTCTATATGTTTATTATTTGTTCCTTACTGGAGAGGAACAACTGATTTATTGGTGCAAGAGGGAGCTCACTTCTGAGTTCAAGATGAAAGACTTAGGTCTTATGCACTACTTTATTGGACTTGATATTTGGAAAAGAATAGATGAGATATTTATTTCTCAAAGGAATTACACTATTGATATATTGCATAGGTTTGGCATGATGGATTGCAAATCCATGAGTACTCCGATGGTTTCCAATTTGAGGAAAATACATTAGTTATATTCTGGATTGGATCCAGTGGACCCCACTTTGTATAGACAGCTTATTGGTTCGTTGATGTACTTGATACACTCGAGACCAGATATATGTTATGCTGTGAGTATTCTGAGTCAGTTTATGTCTGATCCAAGACACAAACATTGGGTTGTTTCTAAGCATGTGATTAGGTATCTTCAAGGTATGATTGCTTATGGACTCGGATATGCCTCCAGCAGAGGGGTGTTATTACTTGGTTATACTGAATCTGATTTGGGTGGTAGCATTGTGGAACAAAAGAGTACATCCGACTATTCTTTTAGCTTGGGTTCTGCTATGATCTCTTGGTCTAGCTGAAAGCAGGGCTCTGTAGTTGTTAACGGATAAATCCATCGGTGCGGAACAAGAATTAAAACCTTTCCCTAGATCTATCAAATTACTTGAATACAAAGATTCAAGTCCATACCTTATTTACGAAGGTGGTCCTCATAGCTTGAAGCTTTCGTAGTCCTTCTTATTGATGAAGAGATTACCTGCAAAAGACTCAAAAGGACAAAGACAAGATACTACAAGATAACATGATACATCTAAGCAATTGACCAAGGAGAACTACTATAAATGAAATTACATATCATTTATGGGAAAGGAATACATTGATGTATTAATAAAAATAGAGGAAAGAATTACAACCAATGAAGCCTTGGTGTTGAAGATCCTTTCCAATGGAACCTTGCCTCAATTTTCCAAACATGGAAGAATGGATTCCTGTCTCAATTTCTACAACATTTGGCTACCCTCATTTCAACCCCCTTATCCCATGAAGAGGAGCTTCATTTATAGTCCAAAAGAGATGAGGAGGAGAGGAGAGGATTAGGGAGAAGGAGGAGGTGGGATCCTACTAAGCTGGGAGGCGAGTGAGATCCACCCTATATGGAAGGGATAGGCCTCCACGAGGGTCTCCTTCAAGAGACTTCTCGAAACTTCTCTTTTGTCCCTCCATATAGGCACCGACGCACCCTAGACACTAGCAACATGCGTCGATGATGCGTTTTGTAATGGAACAAGGTGAGTCTATCAGGAAAAGATGCACCTTGCTATAAGGCAATGTGTGTCGGCCTCTCTAAACATGGTTTTTACAGGGAGAAAACCTCATGGCTCCTCTTCCAAGGATTTTGGTCAAGTACTTCAGGTATTTATGAAAGGATAAAGTGTACATCGTTTGTAATCATGATGAATACAAAATTTCCGTAACAAGATAGGTGAAATACTTTGATGGATAAAGTATAAAGGAGCGAGGCAAGGAACCATCAGTTGGAAATCTGTCAACGATAACCAAGTATATTTTTTAGTACAATACTTTGATCATCCCAACGACTCACAACATGGTTGCCGACCAATACATTGCAGATCCATATTGATACTGATCGATGATATGGCCACCAAAATACAGCGTGGAACCATATCTAAATGACTGAACACAATCATGGATATTAAAATACAAGCGTAGATCCATGATGAGATAATAACACAAACACAACCAATACAAGAGTGGATCTATGTGATAGTACATCAATGAGGTTTCCACCATAACATCTATGTGAGAACCTACTAAAAAATATCCATCATAACATGGGTGTAATAATAAGATATCAGAACAACCCAAGGTCTTCTATGCATTCTCTAAATGATACAAATCTAACCATGTGATTACAAAGCGTCGAAGTTGAACATGGTATAAACCGCTTGATAACCAGTCAATGATGTGAACCGTTAACAAGTGGGAGGGAAATCACCAATGATGACAATGATCCCCCAGGTATCACTAGTACATCCCAATGGATGCAAATAAATGAGTTGGATTCGAACATTCGTAGAATCATTCGATCAGAGTTCAATGATTTAAACCTACTATCAAAAGCGGGGAAACCTTCCATTGAGGCATGCAAGCTCCAAGGTACCAACTGGTTTCTAACTCTAATTCCTGGATGATGAGATGGTGTCGACAGGAATAGACTCGTCGAAGGAGGGCCATGATTTATCCCACATCATCGACACGAAACTAACATAGGAAGTGATATAAGATGGTATATAAAATGAGTGTGAACTGACACAAAGGTATAATGGTAAACAAGGATGACCGACACAATTGTAGGTTTACTGATTGTGAAGGTTGATTTCGGCCAAAGACTTCCTTTGAACATTCAATGACACGACAAACGACTTGGCAGCATTGACTTAGTGAGGAAGAGACAAAAATATAATGCAACAATGACTGAGGAATTCTTCAAATGACTTTGAAGGAGTGGGACGAATCATGAAAATGGTATGAATCGAAGACAAGGTGACTACCCAACTGTTTGACTAGAATGCATACAGGTGCCATGTTCAAAGATTACTGTAAGCTGCCATTAATATAGACTCAAATACATCTTCCCATTCCCTTAATTTCCCCATCATGATGGATGAGTGCCTCTTTGATTTTTAATGAGATGGAAGAGGGTAACAAACGCTTGATGTAGCTCATCATATGATGAGTCCAATCTCACATGTTTTACAAACCTAAGAAAGGAGGGGTTCGGTCCCAAAAAGGGTCCTTCCATGTATAATTTTATGAGTTCAAAGAAGGTAAACTTGGTGATGTTTCACATTTAGAGAGTTTGAAACAGTCAAAAGAAGACTCCTAATGGCTCTTTTTCGTAAAAGTTAGTCTCCTCACTCGAAAAAGGATAAACAATGTGAAAGAGAACTCTTCTAATCATGATTGACTAGAGTATTCCTTTTTCATAAATAGTCTAAACAGTCTGAAAAAGGGATAAACTATCACCGGATAGATGTCCTTTCAAATCCTTTTACAAGCGTGAAAGAAACAAGTTCCTCGGCAATCTTTTCCTATCTTGGGAGTCTGAAAAGAACTTAAAGAGGACTCCTCCATGTACAACTTTGTCATGGTTGGTGACTGAGTACGACAAAGGAAAAAATAAACTATGCATAGTTCCTTTTCCGTAAGTAGTCTAGCAAGGCCAGATAATGTGATAAACCTATACTCATTAGACACACCTTTTTACTCAATTTTTAAATGAGTACGACAATGGTATCAAAAGCACTCACAATATTTTTCATGTTTGAACCAGAGCAAGAAAAAGTAAAAAGTAAGCTCAAACCACTTTTCACGTTTCAACCAGAGCACGAAAAAAGTGAAAAGTAAGCTCAATACTATCTTACTATTTTTAACGATCTCGAAGATAGGTGAAAAGAATATTCATGATGTCTGCTTCATTTTTTATCGAGCTTGTAATAGAGAATAAACTATGCTCAGTATAATGCCCATTGATATCCAGAGCTTGGAAGTTTGTCCCCAGCATAAGAAGTTGACGACTTACCTCCATTATGATTTCCAGAGGCTGGAAACATGCCCTCCAAGCTTCGTTTCGTTATCCTACTCTTTTCGTCATCCAATCAAACTCGTGGTTATTAGTAGGAATACCTTCACCAGCGGAGGAAGAAAAAATAGGATTAAATAGCATAGGTGAATGAAATGAAGGTTCAGATATTAAATCTGGAGAAAAACTCGACTCAAGGGGAGGGGATTTGTTTCATTTTTTAATGAGCTTGACACAGGAAAAGAACCATGCTCATGAAGTTGGTTTCATTTTTACGCAAGCTTGAAACCAAAGGTAAACTATGCTTGTGAACGGATTCATTTTTACACAAGCTCGAAACCAAAGGTAAACTATGCTTGGGAATTGTTTCATTTTTACACAAGCTTGAAACTGAAAGTAAACCATTCTTAGGAATGGTTTCATTTATACACAAGCTCGAAACCAAACGTAAACTATGCCTGTACGGGTTTGTTCCTTTTTTTAACGATCTTGGAGACAGAGACCAATCTATGCTCATGGCCATCTATTTCATTTTTTAACGATCTTGACACAGGAATAGAACTATGCTCGTGAAGCTGGTTTCATTTTTATGCAAGCTTGAAACCAAAGGTAAACTATGCTTGGGAATGGTTTTATTTTTACACAAGATCGAAACCAAAAGTAAACTATGTTTGAAAGGACCTGTTTTATTTTTACACAAGCTTGAAACAGAAAATAACTATGCTTGAAGAGCCCCATTTCATTTTTAATGAGCTTAAAACTGAACAAAAACTATGATCATGATGGTTTGTTTCATTTTTTAACGAGCTTGACACAGAAAGGGAACTCTGCTCACGATGGCTTGTTTCATTTTTTAATGAGCTTGACACAGAAAGGGAACTATGCTCATAGGGGTCTATTCCATTTTTTAACGAGCTTGGAGGTAGAGACCAATTTGTGCTCATGGTGGCCCATTTCATTTTTTCAAACGAGCTTGAAACGGAAAAGAAACTATGCTCGTAATGACTTGTTTCATTTTTTAACGAGCTTGACATAGAAAGGGAACTATGCTCATATCACGTCATGGCTTCCAAGAGGATGACGCTCCAGAAGGAATACATGTCGATGGATAAGCCTCGATCATGGCTTCTAAGAGGTCCTCATTGGAAGGAAGATAAACCATGTCAACTCTCGAATCCGAGGTTAAAGAAGATGAGCAATGTTCTAGATCCGAACCATTCATACTAGGGAGATCAGCTAGTGTCTGCACCGAGAGATTTCTATGTTAAAAAAGTAAAACAAGAATGAAAACCTTTCCATAGATCTATCAAATTACTTCAATACAAAGAGTCAAGTCCATACCTTATTTATGAAGTTCGTCCTCATAGCTTGAAGCTTGAAGCAGTCCTTCTTGTTGATGAAGAGATTAACTGCAAAAGACTCAAAAGGACAAAGACAAGATACTACAAGAGAACATGATACATCTAAGAAATTGACCAATAAGAACTACTATAAATGAAATTACACATCATTTATGGGAAAGGAAAACATTGATGTATTAATAAAAATAGAGGAAATAATTACAGCCAATGACGCCTTGGTGTTGAAGATCCTTTCCAATGAAACCTTGCCTCAATTTGACAAACATGGAAGAATGGATTCCTGGCTCAATTTATACAACATTTGGCTACCCTCATTTCAACCCCCTTATCCCGTGAAGAGGAGCTTCATTTATATTCCAAAAGAGATGAGGAGGAGAGGAGAGGATTAGGGAGAAGGAGGAGGTGGGATCCTACTAAGATGGGAGGTGAGTGAGATCCACCCTATATGGAAGGGATAGGACTCCATAAGGGTCTCCTTCAAGAGACTTCTCGAAAATTCTCTTTTTTCCCTTCGTACAGGCACCGACACACCCTAGACACTAGCAACATGCATTGATGACGTGCTTTGTAATGGATCAAGGTGCGTCTATCAGGAAAAGACGTGCCTTTCTATAAGGCAGGGTGCATCGGCCTCTCTAAACATGGTTTTTACAGGGAGAAAACCTCATGGCTCATCTTCCAAGTATTTTGGTCAAGTACTTCGGGTATTTAGGTAAAGATAAAGTGTACATGGTTGTAATCATGATGAGTACAAAATTTATATGTAACAAAATGCCCCCCAAAGTATGAAGCTGGAGTAACAAGATAGGTGAAATACTTTGATGGATAAAGTATAAAGGAGCGAGGCAAGGAACCATCGGTTGGAAATCTATCAACAGTAACCAAGGATATTTTGTAGTACAATAATTTGATCATCCCAATGACTCACAACATGGCTACCGACCAATACATTGCAGATCCATGTTGATACTGACTGATGATATGGCCACCAAAATAAAGCGTGGATCCATATCTAAATGACTGAACAAAATCATGGCTACTAAAATACAAGCGTAGATCCATGATGAGATAATAACACATCCACGACCAATACAAGTGTGGATCTGTGTGACAATACATCAATGAGGTTTCCACCATTACATCTGTGTGGGAAGCTACTAAAAAATCTCCATCGCAAACTGGGTGTAATAATAAGATATCAGAACAACCCAAGGTCTTCTACGCGTTCTCGAAATGATATGAATCTAACCATGTGATTAGAAAGCGTCGAAGTCGAACATGGTAGAAACCACTTGATAACCAGTCAATGATGTGAAGTTTGAACTGTTAACAAGTGCGAGGGAAATCACCAATGATGACAATGATCCCCCAGGCATCACTAGTACATCCCAACGAATGCGAATAAATGGGTTGGATTCGAACATTCGTGGAATCATTCGATCATAGGTCAATGATGTAAACCTATTGCCGAAAGTGAGGAAACCTGCCATTGAGGCATGCAGGCTCCAAGGTACCGACTAGTTTCTAAGTCTAATTCCTGGATGATGAGCTGATGTCGATGAGAATAGACTCGTCGAAGGAGGGCCATGATGTGTCCCACATCATCGACACGAAACTAACACAAGAAGTGATATAAGATGGTAGATCAAATGAGTGTGAACTGACACAAAGGTATAATGGTAAACAGGGATGACCGACATAATGGAAGGTTTACTGACTGCGAAGGTTGATTCTGTCCAAAGACTTCCTTTGAACATTCAATGACACGAAAAACAACTTGGCATCATTGACTCAGCAAGGAAGAGACCAAAATATAACGCAACAATGACTGAGGCATTCTTCAAATGACTTTGAAGGAGTGGGATGACTCATGAAAATGGTATGACTCGAAGACAAGCTGACTACCCAACTGTTTGACTAGAATGCAGACAAGTGCCATGTTCAAAGGTTACTTTAAGTTTCCATTAATACAGACTCAAATACATCTTCCCATTCTCTTAATTTCCCCATCATGATAGATGAGTGCCTCTTTGATTTTTAACGACCTGGAAGAGGGTAACAAATGCTCAATGTAGCTCATCATATGATGAGTCCAATCTCACATGTTTTACGAACCTGTGAAAGGAGGGGTTCAGTCCTAAAAAGGGTCCTTCCATGTATAATTTTATGAGTTCAAAGAAGGTAAAATCGATGATGTTTCACATTTAGAGAGTATGAAATGGTCAAAAGAAAAATCCTAATGGTTCTTTTTCATAAAATTTAGTCTCCTCACTCAAAAAAGGATAAAAAAATGTGGGAGAAAACTCTTCTAATCATGATTGACTAGAGTATTCCTTTTTCATAAATACTCTAAATGGACCGAAAAAGGGATAAACTATCATTGGATAGACGTCATTTCAAATCCTTTTACGAGCGTGAAAGAGACAAGTTCGCTCGGCAATCTTTGCCTATTTTGGGAGTCTGAAAAGAGCTTAAATAGGACTCCATGTACAACTTTGTCATGGTTGGTGACCAAGTACGACAAAGGAAAAAGTAAACTCAACATAGTTCCTTTTCTGTAAGTAGTCTAGCGATACCGGATAATGTAATAAACCTATACTCATTAGACACACCTTTTTACTCAATTTTTAAACGAGCACGACAATGGTATCAAAAGCACTCGGAATCTTTTTCATGTTTCAACTAGAGCACGAAAAAGTAAAAAGTAAGCTCAAACCACTTTTCCTGTTTCAACCAGAGCACGAAAAAAGTGAAAAGTAAGCTCAATACTATCTTACTATTTTTAACGAGCTCGAATACAAGTGAAAAGAATTCTCATGATGTCTGCTCATTTTTTAACGAGCTTGTAACAGATAATAAAATATGCTTAGTATAATTCCCATTGATATCCAGAGGTTGGAAGTTTTCCCCCAGCATAAGAAGCTGACGGCTTACCTCCAGTATGATGTCCAAGGCTAGAGACATGCCTCCCAATAACCATGAGGAAGGTTCAAATATCCTCCCCTAGTCTGAAGGTAATTCTACTAGTAACCACGAGTTTTATATCCCTAGTCTGGATGGTTCAAATACCCTCCCCTAGTCTGAAGGTATTCCTACTAGTAACCACGAGTTTGATTGGATGACGAAAAGAGTAGGCGAACGAAACGAAGCTTGGGGGGCATGTCTCTAGCCTTTGGACATCATACTGGAGGTAAGCTGTCAACTTCTAATGCTGGGGGCAAACTTCCAACCTCTGGATATCAATGGGAATTATACTGAGCATATTTTATTCTCTATTACAAGCTCATTAAAAAATGAGCAGACATCATGAGCATTCTTTTCACCTGTATTCGAGCTCGTTAAAAATAGTAAGATAGTATTGAGCTTACTTTTCACTTTTTTCGTGCTCTAGTTGAAACAAGAAAAGTGGTTTGAGCTTACTTTTTATGTTTTCATCCTTTGGTTGAAACATGAAAAATATTATGAGTTCTTTTGATACCATTGTCGTGCTTGTTTAAAAATTGAGTAAAAAGGTGTGTCTAACGAGTATAGGTTTATCACATTATCCGGTATCGCTAGACTACTTACGGAAAAGGAACTATGTTGAGTTTACTTTTTCCTTTGTCATACTCGGTCACCAACCATGACAAAGTTGTACATGGAGTCCTATTTAAGCTCTTTTCAGACTCCCAAAATAGGAAAAGATTGCCGAGTGAACTTGTTTCTTTCACGCTCGTAAAAGAATTTGAAATGACATCTATCTAGTGATAGTTTATCCCTTTTTCGGACCGTTTAGAGTATTTACGAAAAGGGAATACTCTAGTCAATCATGATTAGAAGAGTTCTCTCTCACATTTTTTTATCCTTTTTCAGGTGAGGAGACTAAATTTTATGAAAAAGAACCATTAGGAGTTTTCTTTTGACCGTTTTAGACTCTCTAATTGTGAAACATCACCGATTTTACCTTCTTTGAACTCATAAAATTATACATGGAAGGATCCTTTTTATGATCGAACCCCTCCTTTCACAAGTTCGTAAAACATGTGAGATTGGTTCAAATACCCCTAGTCTGAATGGTTCAAATACCCATCAATACTATCTTACTATTTTTAATGAGCTCGAATATAGGTGAAAAGAATGCTCATGATGTTTGCTCATTTTTTAATGAGCTTGTAACAGAGAATAAAATATGCTCAGTATAATTCCCATTAATATCCAGAGGTTGGAATTTTTCCCCCAGCATAAGAAGCTGATGGCTTACCTTCAGTATGATGTCCAAAGACTAAATACATGCCCCCCAATCTTCGTTTCGTTCACTTACTCTTTTCATCATCCAATCAAACTTGTTGTTACTAGTAGGAATACCTTCAAACTAGGGCAGGGTATTTGAACCATTCAGACTAGGAATATCTCTCAACTCAAGGGGAGGGTATTTGTTTCATTTTTTAATGAGCTTGACACAGGAAAAGAACCATGCTTGTGAATTTGGTTTCATTTTTACACAAGCTTGAAACCAAAGGTAAACTATTCTTGGGAACGGTTTCATTTTTACACAAGCTCAAAACCAAAGGTAAACTATGCTTGGGAAAGGTTTCATTTTTACACAAGCTCGAAACCAAAGGTAAACTATGGTTGGGAATGGTTTCATTTTTACACAAGCTTGAAACTGAAAGTAAACTATGTTGGGGAATGGTTTCATTTTTACACAAGCTCAAAACCAAAGGTAAACTGTGCTTGTACGGGTCTGTTCCTTTTTTAACGAGCTTGGAGACAGAGACCAATATATACTCATGGTCATCTGTTTAATTTTTTAGCGAGCTTGACAGAGAATAGAACTATGCTCATGAAGCTGGTTTCATTTTTACGCAATCTTGAAACCAAAGGTAAAGTATGCTTGGGAATGGTTTCATTTTTACAAAAGCTTGAAACCAAAAGTAAACTATGCTTGAGAAGACCTGTTTTATTTTTACACAAGCTTGAAACAGAAAATAACTATGCTTGAAGGGACCCGTTTCATTTTTTAATGAGCTTAAAACTGAACGAAAACTATGCTCATGATGGCCTGTTTCATTTTTTAATGAGCTTGACACAGAAAGGGAACTCTGCTCATGATGGTATGTTTCATTTTTTAACGAGCTTGACATAGAAAGGGAACTATGCTCATAGGGGTCTATTCCATTTTTTAATGATCTTGGAGGTAGAGACCAATCTGTGCTCATGGTGGCCTATTTCATTTTTTCAAATGAGCTTGAAACTGAAAAGAAACTATGCTCGTAATGACCTATTTCATTTTTTAACGAGATTGACACAGAAAGGGAACTATGCGCATATCACTTCATGGCTTCCAAGAGGACGACGCTTCAAAAGGAATACATGTCGAGGGATAAGCCCCGATCATGGCTTCTAAGAGGTGCTCATTGGAAGGAAGATAAACCATGTCAACTCTCGAATATGAGGTTAAAGAAGACGAGCAATGTTCTAGATCCGAACCATTCAGACTAGGGATATCGGTTGGTGTCCGCACCAACGGATTTATCCGTTAACAAAGAAAAATAAGAATGAAAACATTTCTCTAGATCTATGAAATTACTTGAATACAAAGATTTAAGTCCATACCTTATTTACAAAGGTCATCCTCGTAGCTTGAAGCTTTCACAGTCTTGCTTGTTGATGAAGAGATTACCTGCAAAAGACTCAAAGGGACAAAGACAAGATACTACAAGATAACATGATACATCTAAGAAATTGACCAAGGAGAAATACTATAAATGAAATTACACATCATTTATGGGAAAGCAATACATTGATGTATTAATAAAAATAGAGGAAAGAATTACAGCCAATGAAGCCTTGGTGTTGAAGATCCTTTCCAATGGAACCTTGCCTCAATTTTCCAAACATGGAATAATGGATTCCTAGCTCAATTTCTACAGCATTTGGATACCCTCATTTCAACCCCCTTATCGCATGAAGAGGAGCTTCATTTATATTCCAAAATAGATGAGGAGGAGAGGAGAGGATTAGGGAGAAGGAGGAGGTGGGATCCTACTAATCTAGGAGGCAAGTGAGATCCACCCTATATGAAAGGGATAGGCCTCCACAAGGGTCTCCTTCGAGAGACTTCTCGAAACTTCTCTTTTTTCCCTCCGTACAGGCACCAACACACCCTAGACACTAGCAACATGCGTCGATGACGTGCTTTGTAATGGAGCAAGGTGCATCTATCAGGAAAATACGCACCTTGCTATAAGGCAAGGTGCGTCGGCCTCTCTAAACATGGTTTTTACAGGGAGAAAAGCTCATGGATCATATTCCAAGGATTTTGGTCAACTACTTCAGGTATTTAGAAAATGATAAAGTGTGCATAGTTCGTAATCATGATGAGTACAAAATTTTCATGTAACAGTAGCCCAGAGTACTACAAAAGAAGAGTATATTGCTGCTAGTACTGCCTGTCAAGAAGTAGTGTGGCTTAGGAAGCTACTTGTTGGGTTGTTCGGTGATAAGCTTGAGTCTATAATCATTCGATGTGACAGTGAAAGTTGCATCAAGCTTTCCAAAAACCCTTTGTTTCATGATAAGTCGAAGCACATTGAAATTAAGTATCACTTCATCAGAGATATGATCTAGAAAGGTACAGTGAAAATTCAGTACATTGCTACTGATAGCATATTGCAGATGTGTTAATAAATCCTCTGTTAGTGACTAAGTTCAAGTACTTTCGAGACAAACTTGGTATGGCAAAGAATGCCTCCCTTGTTGAGAGGGAGTGTTAAATGTACAACACCATGAGTCATTCTCCAAGCCAATCTTGTGCATCTAGGATTGGGCCTCATGTGTTGAGGTAGGGATCCTGAGTTGGACTCGGTAACTTGGAGTAAATACTTGATTTGGACACAAGAATGAATAAGCCTTCAGTTGTAAAATGTTATTCTGCATGTGTTGAGGTGAATGCTTTGATGTATCAAAGTGATGATGTTGTAAAGTCTTGTTAGACAAGGCTCAGGACTTGTGTGTCAAGTCAGATTCTCATGTGTACCTCCAGTTATAGTAGGTACCCATGGAATGGACCTCTAGTTATAGAGGTATATGCTTTGCATGTTGAATCATTAATGTTGTCTGATGTACTACTAACCACGTTCACCGATTGTTATTAAGTCTCCCTTAGAGGTTGGCCACCTCTAGAGTGAATTACTTTAGCATATGATCATTTGGTCCGAGAAGTAATATAATATGATCACAACATCTGAAAAATATTTTGAGTATAATATGATGTGATAGATCATTAAATTTAATACATATTGACCATGCAGTAAAGATAAGAGATAAAGATAAATGCATAGAGAAAAGGAGAATTTGAATTGCTCATGAGATTACTTAAGTGAAATCAAATTGTTAAGATTCAGTTAAAGCCACAATGTATGCCTCAGTTAATTAAAGAACTCATAGTGAAGACTTTAGTAAATCAAAGGAGAACTTGAAGTGATCACTACAGTGATGTTAACAGGAAAGAATCAGTTAAACAGAGTTAACTAAGTGATATCAAAGAAGATCTAGTTAACTAAGTGTTATTGCATGATGACACTTATGTTAAAATAAAAGATGACACTTGAGTTGCAACACTTGCATGACGACACTTAAGTTATCCACCTAACTAAGTGGGAAAGATTTCAATTAAGGGGCGAGTTCATCCTAAGACTCAGTTCAGTGAGTTAATGCACTGCATGAGAAGTGGGACGCTCTTCTTAATGCAATATTGATACACCCATATGGAGGGCGAGTTCATCATGAAGTCAGAAGATAAAAATAGAATCCAATGCATGTGAAGAATATAGAAATATGCTATATAGGATTGATGAATTCAATGTGAAGTGAATTCTCTTCTCCCTTGAAGGCAAGGCGCTTCTCTTTATGCGGGATATTATTATGAGTCTCTCTTCTTTATCTTTCTCTTGCTTTGCAATTACACTGGGGGTGCTTGATGTTAAAGACATTCTCTGCTATCTATCATAATTATACTCTGAAAATTTGTTGGGGTTTTTCATCCTCATTATTTTGAGGGTTTTCCCCATGGTACATCTTTTGTTATGGTTGAATGTTTCATGTGATTGAATGGTTCATTGATTCAAGTATTCAGTATTTCCGCACTTAAAGTTTTAAATTTCAAAGCTCATCATATTTGCTCAAAAATTAACACCTCATAACTGTGCGAAAACATTTACAATGACGACACACTTTTCCAACATTTTGAAAACAAAAAATTGAAAATTCACAAGCCTTAATAATATCCCAGGAAAAAAAAATCCACATTATTGTGAGAAGTGTTAGAAAGTAGTAATATTCCACTAGTATGGGCCTAGCTTGATCAAATCTCTTGAAGTGACCCTGGTATTCAATGGGTTGCAAAACTTTATATGTTTTGGTGTAACAAAAACCAAATAGGGATCAAAGGATTTCATGGACAACTACATGCCTCAGAACTCTTTTCTTTCATGCGAATGGGAATATACATTCAAAAGATCCAAAGTTCGATTTAATGATCTTGAAAAACATGAGGCTAGAATGTAGTTTGAGTTACCTACCGATGAGTGAAGGGAGAGAGAAGAATCCCAACCCTTATATTGTGTGAGAATATTTTCATTTTTTACCATTTTTGGGGGCTACTTTGCTAAGGGGCCCATGTATGGTTTGTTTTCTACTGGTTAAGACCTCCTTTTCTTCCTCTAACTTCGCCTTCTCCATGTGTGATTTCCTCTTTGGTTAGACAAAGACCCTACTCTAGATATAAAATACAAAAGAAGCTCTGTTGATCTAGGTGAAAATTTGTTTTGTTCCGATCTAGTCATGCTCTATAGCGCTCATTAGATCTTATCATTTGAAACAATCTAATGAAGTGGCCAAATTCTATCTAGATGACTTGTATTCATGGGCTTGGCAATAGTTTGGTAGATTAAGTCATATATGATATCCATTTATATAAAAAAAATGATGAATCTAGACATCTTAAGCAACCATGAGCCTAACTCAGATCATATACCTTTAATTACAACTCTCAATTTTGGCATGCATAGCAATCCTACAGAAGAAAATTCTCACAGACAAAAGCATTTGATCTTCAATAGAAATAAGGAGGATATTTTTTCTAAATGATTTCTTTCCTCTATCAAGTACATACAATATAGAAGACCTTTACCGTAATTTTACTATAGTCATCTCATATTCCATTAACAAGTTCTCTATCGAGGTTTCAAGTAAAATGATAAATAAAAGAACCAACCCCTGGTATGATAAAGAATGCACAAATGCAAGAAGAGAAATCAAGGAAGATATTGATGAGTCTCTAAAAATTGACAAGATAAATAGATACAAAGCCATAATTAAAAGGGAAAAAAATGCACTATATATAAAAAAGGGAAAATATTTTATACCTCTTGAAGGTAGCTCCCAAGAAATTCTGGAGGCAAATTATAACTAGCAAAACTAAAGATAATAATTAGATTGCTTTCAAGGATTGATATTCCTATCTTAAAAAACTTTACGAATCCCCAAATGTAATGGATAACATTTAAACCCTCCTTATGGAAGAAGAAGTTTTCTCATTAGAAGACATAGACTTTGGAGTTAAGTGCCTAGGAAATGGAAAAGCTAAGGACATTCAAGGATACCGAGCATAAATATTAAAAATTGGAGGGCATGTCCTCATCCCTCACATCCACAAAATCCTTGATCTAGAGGTCAAGAATTAAGGTTTCCCTATTCCATAGACCGAGAACCTCATTATTCCTCATTTTAAAAATGGTGATAACAATAACTCCTCTAATTATCATACCATTATGATTAACCATCTCTTGGCCAAGCTATATGGTATTATTTAGGAAAACAAAATCAGTGTATGGCTAGAAAGTGAAGGTAAGTGGGCTAAAGATCAGGTGGACTTTAGAAGACACCACTCAACCATGGAACACCTCATTACAATAGGATCATTGTCGAGGAATTTCGTGATAGTAAATCCAATCTCTTATGCTTCTTTGTGGAATTTAGAAAAGCTTTTAATACTATGCCTAGAAATAACATGTGGAATAGATTAGAAGAGATCAAGATTCCTTTCGAGTTGAGATTTGTCGTGATAAGGTTGTATGAGACTGTCATTGCCAAATTTAAGAGCACTGAGGGGTGGTTGAAAGATATGAATTGTAATATTGGAGTTAAGGAAGGTTTCCCTCTCTTCCCTACCATTTTTGGCATATACATCGATAAGATAGAAGGTTGTTTAGAAGAAGCAAGTTGCACTAGCATGATCTTAGTTCGAATAGTTGTCATCCTTCTTCTTTATGATGATTATATTGTTCTTATGGCAAGGTGTCCATTTGATCTTGATAAGCAATTAAGAACTCTCAAGAATTTCTACTATAATAGGGGTATGATTGTTAACACTGACAAAACAAAAGTTATGATTATCAAGTCCAAGAAGGTCACCTAACCTAATTTTGTATATGACAATAACCACTTGGAGGAAGTGGCTTCTTACAAATATCTCGGAATTGATATCAATCACAAGCTCAACTAGAACTATAGCATTGACAAAAGGATCAAAGGAGGGTGGAAAGCTTATTTTGGTCTTGAAAACAATTGTAAAACAACATACATTGTGATGTGGGATAAAAAGAAGTTCTTTTTTGAAACTCTCGTCATTCTCGTCATCTTGTACGGTTGTGAAGTTTGGCATTGCAACATTTCTAGAAAATCCTGGAGATGGATTGAACAAATCCAGAAGCGTTTTATAACTTATAACCTAAAATTAAAAGCAATACGCCCTATTGTATTCTCCTAACATAACTAGGCATTCCCCCAATCGAGAGGATTGATATGACTAGGCACCTAATGTACAAGTATAGGATAAATAACATGGGAGATCAGAGACTTCCTAAAATTGATTTAAAATCAAGTTAGGACCACTTGTGACTCAAGAAAGGATGGTATAAAAATTCCATGGCTTGGCTAAACCATTGGGAGATTGATGAAAATATCACTTTGCAAAACATCAATAACATTAAAAATATTATTACATCTAAGTTTAAAGAGAAGTTTTGGGGTGAGAAAGAGTTAGGGGATAAAATAAAATTAAGATACTATAAGGAGGTCATTAACCCTAATCTAGAAGATTAAATGTATCTCTCTTTCTTATCTAGTTCAAAGAAGAAAATTAATATAGCCAAGATAAGAACAAACTCTCATGAGCTTCGTAGTGAAACATGATGCTAGGTAGTTCCTAAAACACCATGGGTGGAAATGTTTTTCCATCTATGTGAGACTATGATCATTGAGGATGAAAGACACTTTTTACCAGAGTGCCCTGTGTACGCCAACATTAGATCGCAATTTCATCATCTTTGCTACAATACATGCCTCCCTCAACTTCTAGCATCTCAAAACTATGTTGATCTAGGAACGCTTCTTTCTAAGCTTTTAGAACATAGGAATACAATTTTACAACAAATCAAGTAATTCCTTTCTTCCTTATTAAGGTCCAATAGACCAAAATTGATCTAAGTGGATGTTAATCATCATCATTGTATCATTCTCTCTCTTTCTAAAATTTGTATGCATATTAATGGATAAGTGCTCTCTCATGTTATGAAATTTGTACACATGTTAATGGATAAGTGCATGTTACCTCCCCCCCCACACACATATATACGTATGTATATGTATATAATTTTAAAATTATTGTTATAGCCAAAAGTGGCACTTCTCCGTCCGTGACGACACTTACATCTTTTGGTCACATGACGACACTTCATGAGATTACTGTGAGTCACACAAAAGGACATTTGTGGATGGAAGAGCCATATTTGGGACTTTATATGGATGGAATTACCTAATTCATGTCCCATTTAATAGTTGATAACCTTAGAAACAATTTTGTAGACCAAAACTTCTCCTGAATACCCCTAGAAAAGGCTGTTTTTAACCACTTTTCCACAAAAACGTAGGTTTAAGGCTTATAAACTTGCAGGTTTTCCAAAAAAAACGCAGGTTTCATATGGTAAAAGTCGCGGGTACCTGCTGGTTTTCCCTATTCAAAGTCATGGGTACCTCAGAAACACTAAAAATACTTAAAATCGCGAAAAATGGTTGGTTTTGGGTGGTTTTAGAACCTTCTTTTCGATTGTAACTACTTTCTATTCGGCCATATCTTCTTCACTTACTATATAAGAGAGGGAGAGGGACCATGAATAGGGATCAATCCCATTATAATGTTATGCTGGAGGAATTGAGACTCACATCCCCCTCACTTGTGCCCTAGTTTCTTCTAAACCCTAGCACATCTTATCAGAGGTTGGGATCCTTGGAGAAAGAGGAGCAAGAGACCCTGAATCTTGATTTTGTGAAGTGCCATGCTTGAAGGAAGGTATAATTTGATGTAATTTCTTCATTCATTAATAAATATCAGACATTCTTCCTTTTCCAAATATATTTGTTCATGTATGTTTCAGATCTTATTACAATTTGATGTTTTATTTCCTTATAAATATCAATCTTTTATTTGTAGTCAAATTGGTTTGAGGAAGGTTTGTAGTTGTTTTGCAAGTTGTTGCATTGGAGAACAAGAGGAGATGCTTGGACCAACCTTCTAAATAAGATACGCATTCTCCTAAACCCTAATCTCTTTGCTTAATAATTATACTTGCAGAACCTTGCATTTCTATCTTTTACCCCAGTATGTTGGTAGTCTCACCCCTACTGTAGGACACTTTTCCTAACAACAATTATACACACACACACACACACACATATATACATATGTGTATATATATATATATACACATATGTATATATATATATATATATATATATATATATATCATTTTAAAATTATATATATATATATATATTTCCATAGAAAAAAATCTCTTTATTCATATTGAATAAACATAGACTGCCCTCAACGAGCTTACATAATCTTTTTATGCCTTTTAGGCTACATTATATTACCCTGCATACATACAAAATATGGCCCACGGCCTTCCAGCACAGTTTCTCGCCTTTCAGGCTGCATTATATCTAGTATTACCACAATCAATTCATCATTTCATGTGTACAAAATTGAGTCTCTTCCTCCAAAACCTGCTTACTGAACCATTTCTTCTTTTAAAACATCAAAAAATGATCTGTGACCTGCCCATTTCTATACTCCTCTACTTCAATGACCCCTGGTTACAATGCTAGGTCCATTTTGGATAATGACTCTGCTTCCATGTTTAATTCTCTGTATATGTGTGCAAAAGACACGTTATCAAAGGAAGAGACCAACTCCCAGATTGCAAACAGAATGTATTGAAGGTGTGGAGCTCCAATCTGTATTTCCCTTTGGCCCAATCGACTACCATTTTTGAGTCACCAAACAGTTGGATCCTTGACACTTGTTTATGATGTGCTACCCTAAGGACTGCCCATAGAGCCGCGAGCTCCGCTCTATTGTTTAATGCTTGACCCGAGGCAAATTTAATGCAAAACTTTACTGTTTCTGAGAAGTGGAGCACACCCCCTACTCCACCAAGTGGTGGCTCCCCTTGACTAGCCGCATCGAAGAACGACCAGGGGTAGCTTCTATTAATTTATGGGTTCACAATCACGTGCTGCTTAATCGGCTTGGGAGCAGTTTCATGTTACTGCACCTTCTATAATAACAGAGAAAACATTATATCTGGTGGAACCCATCTATTGTGAAAAATGGCTTTGTTGCGATCTTCCCATATGCTGAAAACATACAGAGCAGGGAAAGCATCGTAACAACATACCCCTGCCTCTTGCCACCACTGTTGAGCGAGTTGATTCGACATTAAATCGATTCTTAGAATAACCTTATTGTTGTTGAGGTTCTTTGAAGTTGAATCCCATACATATCCTGCATACATACAAGAACTGAACAAGTGAGAATTCAATTCTTCAAAGTATTTACATAGGGCACACACACCCGGCCCTTGCATTCCTCACTTTCTCAAGTTTTTCCCACGTTAATAGCTTGTTACTCAGTGCATATATATAAAACTAATTAATTATAATTTTATGAAATTTTACGCATGTTAATGGATAAGTGCATTTGAAAGATACATTTAATGGTTCTAATTGTATAATTGAAATATGTGTGATTATTTTCTTTTATTAAATTATGTAACTATTCATAGATGGTTGCATCCATACACGAGAGATTCCCTTTTGTTATTGAATTATTCATTAATAAAAATAATAAGTATTCCACATGTGAGATTCTTTTCCAAGTGAATTATTAGATAGTTACATGTGGGGTTATCTTTTATTGAATTAATTATTAATGTTACATTTTTTTAACTTAACTATTAGATAGTTACACGTGAGGTATCTTTTATTGAATTATTCATTAAGGGTTACATCATTTCAAATATGCGACATTCCTTTTGTATTGAATCATTTTGTGGATTCATGGATAGTTACGTTATAAAATGTTAATATTATATAATATTATATTTTTATTTCGTTCAGAGGAGGATCTATAGTAATTGGCTTGACCATTTTTTATTTTCTTAATATTATATAATATTATATTTTTATTCCGGTCAAAAGAGGATTTATAGTAATTGGCTTGACGGTTTTTCATTTTCTATATTAGTATTGATGTTTTTTTATTTTCTATAATATTATTTTTTTTATTTCGGTGAGAGGAGGATCTATAGTAATTGGCTTGACCGTTTTTTATTTTCTATATTAGCATTGATTTTTTTTTTATTTTCTATATTTTTAGTATTGTCAAAGTTATTGGCATGTCGTTTTTATTGGAATTACTTCGAAAAATTCAAACTAATAATCATGTTTTAGTATTTTCTTCTATTTCGTGATATTTCATATTTTCTTTTCTTTTTTCTTTGAAAAACTTTATGACGACCAATTAAAAAGTTTTTTACCCGTTATTTGATTTGAAAAGGGGATCGAGCTTCCAATGAAGGGCTCTTCTCCAATTATGATTTTCCTCCCATCCTCGGTTTCCACTGGATCCAGTCTTTGACTATATATGCCACTTTAGAAAGTTTTCTCCAAATATTGGACGCGCATGCATGGAAATTAATTTCATGCCTAAGCCAACATTCGACATAAAGATGTTGTAAGTACTTTTTTTCATTAGAGAACTCCACATACCTTATGAGAATAAGCACCACCATAATATTTTGGCCGCCAACGCTTCCCCGAAAAGGAGATGGTTTTAAACACCCCGTCCACCTAAGGTCTTTAGTTTGGCTATTCTTTCCCATCTAACCAGATGGAAATATTTTTTGTTTTTTTTTTTTTTGTTTTTCGGACCAAAGGAAAGCAAATCGTCTTTGACGAATGCGATTCATTATTGAAATAGGGATCTTAGAGAGAGAGAGAGAGAGAGAGAGAGAGAGAGCCAATAAACTGGTATACTCTGAAGCATCCACTGTAAAAGAACCAAGCGTCCTCCCAACGATAGGTATCTATAGCACTAGTTCTCTATTCGTTTTTCCACCTTCCTAAGAAGCCATATCCATTCGGTGATCTTATAGTTATTTGGCTTAAGATTGAAGCCTAAATATTTGAAACCCTCTTCCAATTGTTGTTCTTTGTAGGGAAGAATAGTTCTCAACTAATCATTGAACTCTTGGGAGATGTCGACCACTAGGAAAACTGAATTTTGTGCATTTATCATCACTCATGTAGCCTCACAAAAGGTTTGAAGGATATCCTTCATAGCCATCCAATCCTATAACCGTGCTTTCCCAAATAATAGGACATCATCAATAAAGAGGAGAAATGAGATCTTTGATCCTTCTATGATTTTATTACCTTCTAAATTCCCCTCCAGAATGGATTTATGGAGCATCTGACTCAAGTCATCTGTTATCAGAAGAAAGAGAGCAAGGGAGAAATCAGACATCCCTGTCGTAGACCCCTGGAGATAGAGAAGAACCTCATTGTGCTGCCATTAACTAACACTGCGAAGGATTCTGACTTGATACAAGCCATCACCCACTCTATGAGTTGGATACCACATCCAACTTGCAACAATAAAACTCTGAGATAAATCCAGTTAACACAGTCATAAGCGTTTTCCAGATCAATTTTCCACAATATTGCTTTCATTTTCTTGGCTTTGATTGAATGCATTGTTTCCTGTGCCACCCCAATGGCGTCGAGCATCTTTATGTTGGTTAGGAACCCGAACTAATATTGGGAGATACATCGAAAGAGAATTGGTTTATCTGATTTTCAATCACCTTTGAAACTAGCTTGTAAACTAGATTATATTATCAAATTGGACAGAAATCATAAAAATTCAAAGGGAACGATACCTTGGGGATTAGGATCCGGAGATGCATCTTGTAATTTTGGTCTCTTCGACGACCACTAGAAGACTCAGCCCCATCTCCTTGAAGAAATACAGAAAAAGCTCGACCGACCATCCATCGGGACCGAGGCTTTTGTCTTTAGCGAAGCTCTCCAAAGTTTCTTTGATTTTCCTCCAAGGAGACCTGATCCACTGCTTCATCTACTTCTTCCTCGGACAAGAAGCGTGGGAAAGTTTCAATAACCTGGAACTGTGCTCTGATATTGTTGCTTTCTAGATCCTTGAATAAGTTACTAAAATGGTTCATAGCCCCTTCTTCCATCTCATCCTGGACAATCATACTTACACCTTCCTCATCCTTAAGTTCACATATGCTATTACAATTACATTTATGATCGGAAAATTTATGGAAAAATGAGGTGTATTGGTCCCCTTCATCTATCCATATGGCTCTGCTTTTGAGCTGCCAAGTTTCCTCCTTCAATTTAAGAATTTTTAATTTCCTATTTTGCAAATCAGCTAGGGAAGCCTTATCCTATTCAGTTGAAATATGAGCCTGGTTGAAATTAAAAATCGAAATCTTCTCAGAATCGAGATCCCTAATCTTCTCTTTTAAATCCTTCTTCTTACTTTTTTCCCATCGCAGGACCATCTACTTTAAAGCACAAAGTTTGTAAACCAATCATTTCAGATGCCAAAGCGAAGCGAACATCAAATAAGGAGAGACAACTTTCTTTTATCATCTCTTTGAAGCCATCCTTTGACAACCAATAATGGTTAAACTTAAAAGGATAGGAGGGTTTCAATCTTCCTAAATACAACTGCAAAAAGATGGGGAAATGGTGTGAAATTGTAGAAGGCATTGTCCAGGAGCGAAAGCTCTGAAAGGAATTGGAAATATGTTACGCATCAGGTACTTGTCTAAACATTTTGCTAATCCTTCATCTCATGAGTGTCCATTACTCCAAGTCGGTCCTAAAAAATTTGATAACACATCGATTAGCACCTGGTCTTGAATTAGATGCTGGAAAAAATTTGATAACGGGTCTAGACGAGATCTTACACTCCATACTTCCCTTGGAGATAGTGTAAAGTTCATATCACCTGCTAGGATTAGATATGGATCTTTCAGCACTTGAGATTCCACCACAGAGTTCCAAACGACCTCCCTGTTTGAATAGGGGGTGCACATATTCAAAATCTTTATATTACCTCTTTTTTTATTGGTCGTCCCCTCTAAAAGGATTCCACCTACGGTAACAAGGGTTTGAGCTTGAAAATCATGGGGTTCCATGCCGAGAGTAATCTGCCCGATCTACCATCAAAATATGTAGTCGCCATTAACCAAGAAGGGAGAATCTTAGAGCATATTTACTGTGCTTTAAGGCCTGGCAGCATAGTTTCTTGTAAACAACCTAAGTCTGGATTGTGGTCCTCTATAAGTCTCCATAGGTCTAATAGCTTGGGGCGCCCCTAACCCCCTTACATTAAGGGACAACAAGATCATCGGGGAACCCTCACCAGGTATGTCTCTGCTCAAGTGCCCTAAATCACCCATTAAAATAACCCCTAGGTCCTTTTGAAGACACCCCAAGAGCTGACCTATCTTTCAGTATTTCCAAACCCCCCTTAGTCGTGCTACAAAGCCCTTTATTTTTCTATCTCCCACTAGATCCCGTTCCATACTGAACTGAGTCCACATTAAGGTCTATTGGTGGTGGATCACATGGAACTGGGTCAGGGCTTGATAAGGGAAAGCCCCTTGAGAATACTGTTAAGGGATCTTTATGAAGATTATTTGTTAAGGCGAAACTTGTTCCTTTCTTATTCTTGCATGAAAGAAAAATTTCTTGGATTGTATGGAAGGATTCTTTATTTAAGAGGTCTAAACCATCTGAGTCAAACCCTGAATTTCCTAAGGTATCAACCAATTGAGAGTCGTCTAGGGTTAAGGAAGGGATAACTGGGAGATGGCTGCTATCCATATCCTGCAAAGTTTCAACGGAACCAGGCTTTAAGGTTTTCTAAAACCTCTTCTTCTTGACCAAACAAGGAGCCTTCAAAGGAAAATAGGGGACAATTGCAAGGCAAGAGTTCTCAATGGATAACTCTAGGAGGGAGGCTTCAAGGGAAAGCGGAGAAAGGCATTCAACAAAAGTAACAGGGAGGGTGTTAGAGATACTTGACAGATTGACAACCTTGACTTTGTCTGGATAATGTCCTCCAATATCATGAGAACTATCCATTTTATTGCCACGCTTTAAGGGACAGGTTGATTTAAGATGTCTTGTTTTTTTGCATATCAAACAACAGAATCGAAAGTGAACGTAATCCATCCTTTGCACATAGCTCCACCCACACCATTCAATTTCAATTTCTTCAAGAAGGCCCTAACCGGTGTCTAATTCAACAAGAAATTTCTCATGCACTTGTCCATACCCCTCAATGACTCCTCATCAACTACTAAGAACCGCCCTAGTGCATTGCCGATTTCCTTTAGGGCCTTACTATTCCAAAATGCAAAGGGAGGCTGGGTAGCAATACCCATAGGTGTTTTAGGGGTAAGGATTCCTTGTCAAAGTCAAAATTAATATGCCATCTCTTTATCTTAAGGCTTCCCTTCCTGCATAGCCAATTTCCTTCCAAGATCTTAGCTGGGTGGCTATACGAAATAGAATTCCCAACCATCCTTTAGAATTGCGTGAAAACCTTTGGTACGTAGTCTAGAATAGGGATCCATGAGTCTTTTAACCAAGATTCGATATCCCCTTTCATCATCGAGCTATAAGCAAACTTCATGAAGACAAGGAGTCAAAGAAATAAGCCACCACCCTTAGAACTTGAAATTGAAGGTGTTGTTGTTGAAGAGGAAGAAGTAGGAGAAGAAGTGCATTTTGTTGAAACCATGGCTAGGGATGAGAAGGAAAAAACTTCAGAAGAGAAGGAGGAATTTACTAATCTACTGAAACCATTATTTGAAAACATGACCAAACAAATTATGAAAGGATTCAAATTGTTGGCCAACCAACTTGGAATCAAAGGAGTAATATGTGGAGTCCCCTCCCATCATATCGAACCAGGGGGAGAACATGACACTATATCCGGGCATCTAGCCCCATATCCATTAAGCAAAACTCATTGATAAAAAGACATATACATGTGCATATTGTAATTAAACACATCGGAGTTAAAATCATGTTTAATATCTAACATACATTCAATATTTCTGTGACAACCATGAAATAAAGACATTGCAGAATTTATAAAAGAGAGTACTTATCATAAAACAAAGAAGTCCCGAGCAACCAGCTATGCAACTACAATGTTCCTCCCAACCATAGGTCAGTTGTGCTTATCAATCTCTTGATACAACCGCCACCCCCGAGTTGGGCATGATTTCTACAAGGAACAAGGGAACGACAGACTCACACATAGCCAAACATACACCAAAATGAGCCAAGCCAATCTACAATTGGGTTTATCAGGCTGCTAGGAAATGAAAAGGAAGAATTGCTAAGCTAGTGAGCTCAAGCACAGAGCCATGGATACCTCTACAAGATCTATCTAGCTTGGCACCCACAATGCCTACACACCCCACTCAAGGAAGTATTCCCTTCACCAATACACAGTCCCTTAGGCCATACCCTTCCAATCTAGAGTGTCCAAGGTGTGCATAGAATGGTAGCCAACCCTCTTGATCTTTCTGAAAGGTCACTCCCTTCACTAGGTTTATCAAGCCAATTATGTCCACTACCACTCCAATTTTCTTGCTCATAGGTTCAAACCAAAACAGGGATGCACATAATAGCAAAATCACAATTTTTGGGCATGAAGAAAAAAAAGTTTTTACAGTGGGATGCCCAAATGGTGTTTTCGTTAGTTTAAGAAAAACGTGGGAAACCCAAAATGAAAATGGAAGATGGGGAACAACCCTGGGAGAGCAAGTCGTTCTCAGAAAAACGATTATGGCCATTCAAGGGCCAAAAATGGCCTTCACACAGTCATTATCTGGCAACAAGGAACCAAAATGAATTTTGGGCAAAACTGTGATAGGTTGGCACCCGAAATTGACATATACCCAGTCACACAGTTGATGGAAACATTCAAAAACGATTTCTGAGGTAGGAGATAACTGTTGGGTTCACAAAAACGATTTTTCCATAATGAAAACCAAATCTGGAAATTTAAAAAAAACGATTTCACAACAAAAATGGAACAACAAGCTATCAAAACTTATCTATTGAGCTTTCCAATGGATTCTCCTCTTTCCCCGCAGTCCAACCATCACCAAAAATGGGATTCTCAGCTTGAAAACTAGTGAATTTACAGCGTACTTCATGAGAGAAATGCCCAGCAAGGTTCCCAAACGTGAGAGGCCCCAAAATCCTTCATGGTTAATGGCTTAGGGAGAAAATCTTGGCTATTTTCTTTTCCAAGAAGAAAAAACACGATTTTCCATGAGGGTGGCTTGCCCATACTTGAATTTGGACAGCCATACCTCCCCAATCCCCAAGGCATTAACTACTTCACCCAACTCTTGGGAGAAATGAATGATTGGGTACCAAAGTCAACATGGGTAGTTGATGAGTTCTCTCATTAACATTTGGCTTGACTTCATTGGCTCAAGGGTTTGAATATTTCCCTCCCAATTCCTTGTAAAATCATGCCCCCATCTCTTGTTGCATTAAATAGCTAGTTGTGGGTATTTTATTAAAATGCATATTTACAATTCCAATGTGCTTGGCTAGCACGTAAACCATATGCATCAATAAATCGATGGCGGGGCCTTGGCCTTGAGCTCATCACCACGATTTTATAGCAATATTACATCATTTACATTTTAATGCAATGGGGTCAAAATCGGGATATTACATAATGGGGGGCAGCAGTAGTTCACATTCAGAAGAAAAGAAGACAGTGGGTGAGCATATTTTCTCAAGCACAGGACCCCATAATAGACCTAATGAATTTCAAAGCACACCAAGGCCTACTACACCTAAATTTCTTGTGCCCAAAGAAGAACCTAACACCCAATTTGATATTAATGCAATGGTGGCAGAATGGGAAAAATTGAGTGAAGATTGTAGAAGGACTCTACCATTTAAACAATACTTTATTGTCTCAAACAAACTCAAAAAGAAGGAAGATAATGGGACTCTATTCCAGAACAAAGAATTTAATTGTGCAATTGGTAAAATTCCACTTCCCACTTTTGATGGTTCCTCTCAAAGTTCTGCTAACACTTGGGTGCAAAAACTAGATGTGTATTTTCAGCTGAATCCAATGGTGGAAGAGGATGCCTTAAAAATGGCTATTTTGCATCTAGAAGGAGATGCCAATGAATGGTGGTTCCATGGTCTAAAAAATTTGGGACATGATCAGGTTAATACTTATGGAGAATTTGTTGACAGGGTATTAGCGAGATTTGAGCAAAAGGACCCAGAGTTACCTTTCAAAGAACTAGCCCAATTGAAGCAAGTGGGAACTCTTGTTGATTATATGATGGAATTTCAAAAATTATCAGTCAAGGTGGCTGATGTATTTATGGGAAGGTTAGTATTTTTGTTCACTGAAGGTTGGATGAACCCTTAAAAGTTTTAGTTAAATCCCACAAACCAACTACATTAAAGGATGTTATGAGCTTGACTAGAGATCTCCAAAATGTGCTTCCTAGAACAAGGTTCCCCCCCAAGCCTAACTTCAGATTTGAAAAAAAGCCTTGAAAAAGAGATGCAATTGAAAAGAAGCCTTGGCAAAGAGATACATTTGAAAAGAATAAGAAAGAGGGACTAAACAGGGAAGAACTTAGAAGAAAAAAATTGTGTTACACATGCTTTCAACCATGGGCACCGGGGCATAAATGCACTAAGGGAAAAGCAAAATACATTGAAGTATTTTCTGATAATGATGAGTATGAAGGGGGTATGGAGGAGGAAGCACATATTTCAGATCAGGAAGAGGGGTATGATATAGCAGAAGAAGGGAAACAAGAAGAAAATCATCCTTCACCTGACAAAGCAAGGATGGCAGTACTTTTAACAGTGCCTCGTTATCACACCATTCGGTGCAAGGGAGTGGTACTAGGACAAAGGGCCTCGGTATTGGTAGATGGATGAGCCACACATAACTTTATTGATGCAGACATGGTAGAGAGAAGAAATATACCTACTGAACCATTCGATAGCTTCACAGTCATCATTCCAGGTCACAACACTATGGAGTGCAAAACATGGGTTCCAAAGCTGCAAATCACCATAGGTAATTACACTTTTTTAAATATCTTTTATGTGGTTTATGTTGCTGATACTAATGTGGTTTTGGGAGTGCAATGGATGTACTCTATAGGGGAACATACAGTGAACTATCAGATTCCTGAAATGAAATTCCAAGATTCGAAAGGAATACAAAGGGTTGTAAGAGGGAAGCACACCTATCTGAATCAAGTGGTGACTTCACATAGTATGGGGTCTATATTGAGGCATGGAGATATTGAATGGGATGTTGAATGTTTCATCACCTCTCCCAAGCCAAACATAAATTTTGTTGAACACCCAAAAGAAATAGAGCAACTCCTACAAAAATATGAAACTTTTTTGGAGACCTTCCACATGGTAGACCACCTGATAGGGGAGTTGAGCACAACATTGTTTTGGAGGAGGGTACTTCACCCATCCAAATACCACCCTATATACATCCAAAAGAATTCAGAGATGAAATTGAAAAGGCTATCCAAGAACTCCTAGAGTTGGGACTCATTAGACCAAGCTCTAAGCCCTTATGCCTCTTCAGTAGTGTTGGTGAAAAATAAAAATGGAACCTTGAGGATGTGCATAGACTTTAGAGATTTGAACAAGAAGACAATAAAGAATATGTATCCTATTATTAGAATTGATGAGCTCATGGATGAGCTATTTGGGGCAAAATATTTCTCCAAAATTGATCTTAGATCAGGTTACCATCAAATTCGAATGAAGGAAGAAGATGTGCAAAAGACTGCTTTTAGATGCCACTATGGCCACTTTGAGTTTCTTGTTATGCCTTTTGGATTAACTAATGCTCCAGCCACATTCCAAGCATGCAAGAATAGGATCTTTTGCAAGCAGCTCAGAAAATTTGTTTTGGTTTTCTTTGATGACATTCTCATTTACAGAAAACTTGGGAAGAGCATTTGCATCATTTAGAGGTTGTGCTGAAAATTTTGTATGAACAGTCCGTGTTTGCTAAGTTGTCTAAACGTGAATTTGGGATGAAGGAACTCTTGTATCTTGGGTACATTATTGGACAATAAAAATTGAAATTGCACATGGAAAATATAAGGGCTATCCTTGAATGGCCATCACCAAAAAACATCACAAAATTAAGAGGCTTCATTGGAATATGCACCTATTATAGGAAGTTTGTGAAAGGGTTCTCCAAATTGACTTCTCCACTCACTGATTTGACAAAGAAAGAGGCTTTCAAGTGGGATGGAGACGCTGAAAAGTCCTTCCAAAAAATGAAAGAGGTAATGAGTAGTTGTCCAATACTTGCATTACCTGATTTTACTAAACCTTTTGTTTTGGAATGTGATGCTTCAGGTGAAGGGATAGGGGTTGTCCTAAGCAAGGCCAACACCCTATAGCCTTTTGAGAGTAGAAAGTTGCAACCACATGAAAATATTTACTCCATATATGACAAAGAGATGTTGGCCATCACGCATGCATTGGCCAAGTTTAGACAATACTTGGTGGGAAACAAGTTTGTGGTGAAAACTGATCACAACTGTCTAAGGCACTTCCTCACCCAAAAGGACATCAATGAAAGGCAACAAAAGTGGGTAAGCAAGATCCAAGCTTTTGATTTTGATATTGAATATGTGAAAGGGAAGAATAACATTGTAGCAGATGCATTATCTAGAAGACCTTCTTTTTCTCTCATGGACATTGCAAAGGATTGGAAAAACTTGCTAATGGTTGAATATGCCACGAATAGTTTTTCTTATGATGTGTTAGATGGGGTCAAAGGGGATGATAAATACAATATTTTGAATGGGTTGATATATTATAAGGGAAGAATTTATTTGGTTCAAAATTCAAAACTCAAGTACAAGATTTTGCAAGAAGCACATGATTCCCCACTAGCTGGCCATCCGAGGATCTTCAAAACTTATAGGCAATTAAGGCAAAGGTTTTTTTGGAAAGGGATGAAGGATGATGTTCTGAAATATGTGAATGAATGTAAGGTATGTCAGCAAAACAAAACTGAACTCACAGGCCCAACTGGTTTATTACAACCATTTCCTATTCCGGAATAAAAATGGGAGAGTATCTCAATGGACTTCATCACTAGTTTGCCAAATATTTAGGAAAGGATTGCATATATGTGGTAGTGGATAGGCTGACCAAATTTGATTATTTATTTTTTGTTACATCATCTTTTAGTGCTGCACAAGTGGCTGATATTTTTTTTAAAGAAATCTTCAGATTTCATGGGCTCCCCAAGAGCATTGTAAGTGATAGAGATAGTAGATTCATGGGTGCTTTTTGGCAAGAAATTTTCAGATTGGTGGGCACTCAATTGATTCCAAACACAAGCTATTATCCACAAATTGATGGCCAAACAGAGAGAGTGAATCAATGGTTGGAGGGGTACCTAAGGAAGTATGTGGGAGAGCAGCAAAAAGCATGGGTAAAATGGCTACACTTGGGTGAGTTTTGCTACAACACCACTTTTCATATGTCAATAGGAATGTCTCCTTTAAAAGAATTATATGGTTATGAAGCACTCACTTTTGTTGATAATATATTTGGTAATAGCAGAGCCCCAAAGGCTAAATATTGGGTGGAAGAGAGCCAAGAAATTTTAAATCTTTTGAAAGAAAACTTGCAAGTTGCCCAAAATCAGCAAAAACAATATGCAGATCAACATAAGGAAGAAAGGACCTTTCAGGTCAATGATTTGGTATATTTGAGTTTACATCCATATAAACAAACATCCTTGAAAAAGAAGGGAGCAGAAAAGCTAAAACCAAGATATTATGGCCCATACAAGGTAGTTCAGAAGGTTGGGGAGGTAGCATATGAGTTAAAACTTCCAGAAGGAAGTAAAATCCACAATGTATTTCATGTTTCAAGTCTCAAGAAGGATATTGGTTAGCAAATTGTCATTTCAGAAACACTCCCTCCTTTGGATGATGAAGGTCAGCTCACACTTGTTCCTAGAAAAGTTTTTGAAGACAAGGGAAAGAAGATTAAGGAGCAGAACTATCAAAGAGTACTTGGTACAATGGAAGGATCTATCAAGTGAAGATGCCACATGGGAAGAAGAACAAATTTTGAAGCATCCAAATCTGAAATTGCTTGAGGACAAGTAATCTTGGGTGGGGAGGACTGTAATGTCCCCATTCAAATAAATTCATGACAGGAAAATTCCACCAATCCTAATAGTTCCCTAGGTTGGATGGATACATTGGGCTTTAGAATAAGGGGGCTAACAAATGATCTTTGGACATTAGAGTAGCATAAATATTTAATAAAGGAGCTAAATAAATAAATACAAGGGAAAATCAAAGTGGCAATTGATCATGAAGACACATGGAGGATGTGGGACCCACACAAGCTAGAATTTCTATGCCACATGGCATCCTCCTCTTGTAATTTCGAATCCATGGGAAGCCTAATGTTCTTGGGATTAGTTGGAAGGCTCATACACTTGGAAATATGCATCATAGGTCGAATTGGGATGGAAGTGTAACTCACATGGAAGAGGAAGAGTCAAATGAGAGGTTCTTGGACATTTAGGCTAGATTTTCTAACATCTATGACAAGAATGATGAAGATGCTATGAAACCTATGACAAATTGTAGACCTGATGGCTAACATATGAACAATATGACATGTCAGACCTAAAAATAGCATCTAAGTGAGCGCTCATGGGAGTTAGAGAAGGCCAAGAGACTCCTACTCGAATTAGTGGAAGGTGGAAGGCTAGGAAGTGGAAGACATGTGGCACAACTTGGATCACTCCCTAATTCGAATTGGCTTTGAGTCTATGGATGAAATGGGAACCTTATAAAACTAAATATTTTTATAAAATACAAGGATGAAGTAAGAGAGAGGCTTTTGATCATTTTCAGAATTTGCATTTGTGAAGAGAGCTAGAGTGCTTCTCTACTTGCCTTAGCCAATTTCGAGGGTGAAAGTTTCCATCCTAGTTGGTAGTGGGAAATGCCATTCAGAAATTTCATGAGAGATTCAATGGAGTCTTTTGTTGCAGGTGTAAGCTACAGGTAATCTCGTGGTCACTCTTAGTTCAGCTCATTCCTCCAACCATTTACAGTTTTCTTGGCATATTTATGATCCTTGAGGAGAGGTGCATTGGGTGAGCTATTGTTCTCTTTGGGGGAGATTATAATGCCCCATTTCTTTTTTCATATGATTTAAATTATCTTTTCTTCACATTTATTACTGTATCAAGTCGAGAATCCAAGTGGAATGATGTAAATATGGTCATTAATGAACAAATGATGCCATTTTACCCACTAGGTTGATGTATGCCAATGAAATGTTGATAAATTCGAATGTATAAGTGAAACATTGATGAATTTATGATGTATGGACTTTTAATGATGTGTTATATAAGTTTCATGTTCAGTGCATAAGCTTTTGGATTCATATTGTGCAATTTCACAGCATTTGGAGAAGATTGCCTATCATTTCCCCCAAGGTCGAAACTAGTATTTTGTATCTGATTGGAGAGGGTTGTAGCAGGCTTAAAAAACTAAATGGTGATGCATGTGAGACCTTAAAATTGTCCCTTAGATGTACTCATCCTCTTTTCATAAATTTGAGAGCGTTTAATAGCTTTTGAAGATCCATCTTCAGCACTTACCCATGGGGAATCGAACCCCAAATTGCTAGTAAAAACTCCTACCTTGACCGGAATCTTGAGAAGGTTTTCAGAAGTATTTTGAAGGTCCTAAAGCATCCCTGAACCTAATAATCAAGTCCTAATACCATTCATATACCTTCTGAAACAAATTGGGAGCATTTGGAGCCATTTGGAGACTAGAGACCAAAACTAGTTAAGGGTCGAACTAATGGAAAAAGTGAAAATTTTTACCATTTTAATAAAATTCAAAAAAGGGAAATTACATACATTCACTTCTGCATAAAGATTTTCCTCATAAATCATAGTCAAAGGCAATGGCAACAAGAGGAGAGGCTACATTCCAAGCAACTAAAATTCTCCTAGTTAGTGTTAGCAGTGAAAGAGCTAGGTTCGGTTTCTCTTGTTATATCAATTGTCATGCATCAAAAGCATATCCAAAAGCATATAATTTTCCAATGGTTCAAATTTACCCACAATGTTTACTTTTACAGTTTCCATTAAAGCTTCATAGCTTGAAATAATAATAGGTAAGAGATCACTTGTTTATTATGGCAATGATGGAGCTATGGATGTAGCAACACCACCAACTTCCAGAAAAGAAATTCGAGATGTAGAAGTAGACTTTACATCAGGTATTCAACCACTAAGATTAGCAGTCTTTGCACTAATACTGGGAATTTGTATTCATAATCTATAGGCTAAGTCGGGCTCTTCTTCAAGTTAACGAAAATATTCAACAGTAAGACTTACCACTTTTAGCTTACCTAGAGATAGATTTAATCACATCATAATTGGGACCTCTAGATTATCTCACATGAGAATTTTGAACAATGGCACTGGCGTAGCTCATCATATAAGCTGTCAACACATGTAATTTGATTAAAAAATGTGAAAGTGGAATACATCAATACTTAAACATGGAGGGCGTAAGAAAAACTAGAACTTGTTCCTAGTGATATATACCTATGAAGGTAACCTATATGGGAGGGTCAATATATTTTATGTTATTTGTTGATGATGGGAGCCCACACAATTGATAGGGATGCAAATTAATCAATGCAACCAATTAGCTACTTTTGTATCAAATTCTATGTTTGTGGTAAAAAAAGCCATTCAGCTTTTCTCGTAGAAATGTTTTCATACATTTGCTATATTCTTTCAATCTATATACACCAAAGCATTGTTAGCTCACCAATTAATCCAATCCTACAGAGGATGCTTGCTTCATCAACTAGAGACCATGCAAAAATGATTTTGCATGTGTTAATATTAAAAATTATAGTCTGAAGGGTTAGCTCAAGTAGTCATGAGCTAGATGTGAGAGTTCTCCCACCAAAGTTGGGTGATCATGGATTTGACTTTCTTGATTCCATTGA
The DNA here is from genome assembly GCA_027924585.1 of Larix kaempferi. Taxonomy (NCBI): domain Eukaryota; kingdom Viridiplantae; phylum Streptophyta; class Pinopsida; order Pinales; family Pinaceae; genus Larix; species Larix kaempferi. The sequence goes on along the minus strand of BSBM01000155.1, from coordinate 12,523,570 downwards.
GGTTAGGCTTTGTAACTAGGGCTAATGATTTACCCTGTTTACCTTCCATAAATCATAGAGAAATACTCAAAAAAAAATCCCACAAGATTATTTCTTAGAAATAAATAAATAATTAACCCTTATGAAGCAAGTTTTTTGGGAATTTAACTACTAAAAAACAACACAATACTAAAAAGGCATTAACACTATAGTGCAATAGCAATGACATTTGTGTGGTGCTATATTATAATTTTTTCAAACGCTTTATTGTAGTGGGCTACAAAATCCTCATGTTTATTAGTATTCAAGATATTATTTGTGGCATTGTTGCATACTTAAGATTGTGCGCCTTTATGAGGTAGAGTGATAAAGTCTTAACGCCTTGTCCATTTCATGTTGATATTGACTTTATAGAAAAAGAAATGCATGACAAATGAGATTTATCTACTCATAGTTGATGTTGTAATATAACCTTCAATTTCATAGTATTCACTTAATGATTTCCAGACTCATAAGTATCATCTGATATTAATGACTTGTCAAAATGCAAAGCCTTTTTCTCCTTCGCTTGAAAATATGACAAAATATTCATAATCTTTCTTATTCATTTGAACTTAACCTAATATTTTTACTAAATTCATTTTAGTTTATTAAATTCAAATATTAGTCAATTATTTGAATTTACCTCAATATATTTTACTAAATTCATCTTACTTTATTAAATTCAAATATGACCGTGTACAATGTATCACTATGTTTGAAAAATATATCTTAAGGGAAAGAGAATATTTTTTATTTAAAAGCATCTTGATAGTGACTTTTAAAACATTATATGAACTTGTTTGAATACATTCGATTTTGGAACAACATGTCTTGTAAGTTCATCCCATTTCTAAATCTTTTGAAAATAGTTTTTTTTTTCCATCGAAAAAAAATCTACTATTGATATTCATATCATGAATCAAATAGTACAAGCTTTGTCATGATTCAACGTATGAATCTAATACAGCATAATTACATCCATATATATCAAAATCCCATCCAGGAGTTCAAGAACCCTATATAGCCTGAAACTTTATAGCATAACTTGCAGAGATTCAAAATTTGCAATCTGGAGTACAGTCAACATAAAATAGCAACATGCAGACCTGAAAGTACTCCAAAGATCAGTTAAAAAAATATAAAGAACCACTGTCCTGGAAGGAGTTCTCAAACCATTCTTCCCAAAAAAGATGGCCTTCTAAACCAGTAAGTGCTTGCTTTGATAACATATCGGCAAGGGAATTGTGTTCTCTGAAGATGTGTTCGAAAGAGATGCTTTGCTGTTAAGATTTTTTTTTTTGAAAGGTGGTTCGCCGTTTGTTAGAGGGCTAGTCCACCTGGGAAATGGTCACCACCTGCTATTCTAGAGAATCAAGGTGGCACGAATTACAATCATTACAACATGGGCTCAACAAGAGCAATATGTCACTTACAAGAATTGAACCTGAGTGGGGAGGGTAACAACATTCCTCCCAACCACCCAGGCTACAACCAATGGACAAATCTTTTGAAAATAGTTAGTTGATAATTGACAATCGGCAAGAAAACTCAATTGAGTGGTTAACTGGAAGATCAAATGAGGAGGACTCGATTAGAAAATTGACTAAGTTTTCAATTGATCCAGCAGTTAGAACAGAACAATCAATTGTGGTACATATTAGGTAGAATTTGAGGAGGTCATTATGTGCTCTAATCAATCTATCTGGACCTTGATTTCCTCACTTCAAGGGAAATGGTTACATCTTGGTGCTATATAAGATGGCCTTATGGATCAATCTAAGTGTGTAATGTATTATATATTGTGTATTAGAATATTTTGGTTTCTTACACTACTTTTTATGTGAGCTATGCTTGGTTGTGCTTAAGCGTTGTAATGGTGTCTTTTGACACCACCTCTATCTTAGAATACTAGATCTTTGATCTACCTAATCATATGATTCTCCAACATGGTATCAAAGCTAGTGGTTTGATGTCTAGCTTATTATCTACAAGTCTTGTGGAGGTTGTTAGCGCTTCTGATGAGTTGGATCTGTCTAGTAGATTGACTAAGGGTTTCAATTTGTAATCTAAATTTGGGATTGGATTAGTAGATCAACATTATGAATTCCAAGCTAGAGCTTATGGTTTTGAATGACCACAATTATGAAATTTTTGCACAAGATATGTAAACCTTATTTAAGAGTAAAGTGTTGTGCTAGTTTATCAAGATTGTAGTTCTAGATACAAAGGATGACTAGGAGAAGTTTTTCATCGATAGAAAAAGGATGAGGCTATAGGATTCATAACGACCTACATATTTATGGACATTCCCTTTCCTGTAAGTGGGATTGATTGTTGGAATGTTGTATGGAAGAAGCTAAAGATTATGTACGATAACACCAATGAAAGCCAAGTTATGCAGAATGAGAAAGATTTGATATCTCTAGATCCTTTATTTTTGAAATAATTGAAGACTATCTATCACATGAAAAGGACATTCAATTAAAATTGGTTGATTGCATAAAATATTTTCCCAAGAAAGATGGTAAGCTCATAGGACCATATCTTGATGAATTTGAATACATTGTATGATTTGATATGTTCGACTTTTCCTCCCAGTTGCATCACTTGAACATATGATGGTAAGGATAATAGATTTGATTCTTTTTTTGGTTTAGGTATTAAGGCACAAGAGAAATTGATTTATGAATGTAAACTTGAGGTTAATAAATAGGCCCACTTAGTGAAGAAAAGGGTCGATAGGATTACTGACAAAAAGGTTGACTAGAGAATGAACATGACCATGCCAACCAAATCAACAAAAAGAAGCATGGTGATTAGACTTTGAATAGGAGAGGAATAAAGAAGAAGACCTATCTCTATTACGGGAAATTGGAACATATGGAGAAGGCTTGTTGGAAGAATACCAAGATCCTACAAGAGAAAGTGAAGAAACTTAAAGGAGATATGTTGACTACAAGTTTGACTGACTGACCTATAAAACTAAACTTTATAAGATAAGGGGTATAACTATATGTTTTCTATTAGTGCTTCTCAGGCCTTGCATGCTCATACTTACAAAAATGAATGCATAGTAGGCTCTAGTCGCACCCATCACATGGATAAGGATGATTCCATTTTTTATTCATTAAAGCTAGCTATAGAAAAGTAAATCTTTGTAGTTTTTTATTGTGTGCTTCTTATTACTGGTTGTGGAAAGATTGAATGTCGTAATGGTGTCATCACTAATGTATATAATGTACCTAGTTTGAGAGCAATTTTTTGTCGGTACCTCGACTATCCTATACTAGAAAGAAAGTAATGTTTTGGCTAGATCAAGTTGTTGGGAAGGACATGAAGAACAAAATTATTGGTTTCAATAAAGGATTATTGGACCCAAATGATCAATTGTATAAGTTTTGTTACATTCCCAATTATATCCTAGACTAACTACACTCATAACCCACATCGATGACCGGAGCAGATTATGGCATGAATGGCTTGGACACCTAAATTTTTGAAGCCCAAGACTGATGGTAAAACACATCATGATTGTTGGTCTACCCATAATTGTTCCCCTTGATGGAGCATGTGAAGGATGTATGTTTGGCAAGCATAATCACGCTACTTTTGAAATAGGAAAATATTGGAGAGCAAAGACTTAGTTGGAAGTTGTCCATAGTGACCTATGTTCCATGAATTGGAATACCATCACTAGTTGGTGCAAGGTATACATCAACTTTTATTGATGAATTTTCTAGGTATACTTGGTTGTATTTCTTGAAAAAGAATCACGATTTTGAAATATTAAAGGAATTTACAGCACATGTTGAAAATCCATGTGGTTGACTTGTGAAATGTTTAAGATCTGATAATGGAGGATAATATGTTAGCGGGGTATTTTAAAAGTACTTCTCATATAATGGTATCTCCTTGAATAGATATGTACCTCAAACACCCCAACATAATGGTGTTGTTGAATGGAATAATACTACTTTAGTCCAAATGACATGTTTATTGTTTTAGGTCAAAGGTCTCTATTGACTCGACTTTGCACAAACTACTTGTTAAATTTGATTTTGACTAAAGTTATAAGGGACATGACTCTAATTGAAAAGTGGAGTGGAAGGAAACCCTCCATGGGACACCTCATAACATTTGGATGCATTGCATGGGCACACATTATAGATGATCACAAGAAGAAAGTGGAGTAGCAATGAGTCATTATTGTAGCATGATGAGCTACATTGAAGAATCGAAGGCCTATAGATTGTTTGACCTTGTCAAACAGGATATTATCTATAGAATAGATGTTGACTTTGATGAGAAGACCTAAGGTATTAATATATTGAATTCTTTGTTTGGCATGTTGAACAGTGGTCCATTTGAAATTTTAGGGAATTATGGATGAACTTATTATCCTATAGGCTCATTGATTGGATAATCAACATCTCTGTCTCACTCAATTTTCAATCACACTTCCACAATAGAATCGACTACAAGATTTCAGAATCCTACTCATGATATCAATATAGGAACTTCATCAATAGTTGGAGATTGTCTTCTTATATGGGCTTCCATGATGATTGAAGTTGGTGGAATTGATGAAGGAAACATCAATTACTCAAGAAAAATCAAACGTGAAAAATATCATTGTATGATATCATTATATGGCCCTCCTGGCTAGTAATGAGTTTTGTCCATGACATTATCACTTGAATGACTTTGTTCCTCCAAAAGCATAACATAAAAATAATTTTATGTCTTATATGTGTACTTTGTCTTAAAGAAGCAAGCATGCCACGCATCTCTACCTAAGGAAAGAAGCAGGCATATGCTATTTACCTTCATGAAAGGCATGTATGCATTCTAAAAAGGGGAAAAACAATAAATGTGCATTAATTTCATGATCCTAAGTGGGGTTTATAGGATTGTAATACCTCCGCAACCCTAAAACCCATTAGCAATGACCTTAACCCTTTTCAATTAGTCCATTATGCTAGAGGTTATCAAATATTCATCTTGGTTTTTTATCATCATCCTCTTCTACATGAATCCTTATTCCTATGTGTAATACCCCCAGTTTTGACTCGGAATGTGTTAAATAAAAATTATGTAAATGATGTAAATATACTAGTATGGATTCCTAGTGTGGAGCTCAAGGCCAAGGCCCGACTACTAAATGGCTAGGCATGTATAATGTAAATATTTCTATATGGACCATGTGGTTGGCTTGCTTGCAAAATCAAAAGATATGTAAATATTATGTTGGAAAGTAATAAATGGTCCAAGATGGTTGTGTAAAGAGAACTAGAGGGGCCATGATTATAGTTTACACTAGAGGGGAAGAGGAAAGGGGGCCTATGGGAGATTAAATCCTTTATTTCCAAGTGTCAACCTTAGAACTTGTCAAATTGCTTCCACGTGCCTTAAATGAGCCAATTACATCCTTTTGACTATTAAATCCAATCATTGAATGCATGTGTGAGGTCAGTGGGAAAAGTCCTTTCATGTAGTTATGGAAACATGAGATGAATATACTTCTATCACAATTGTAAGGGTCCTTTCTTCTATAGTTAGAAGTTATGTCAATTGTCTTTTCACCATTATCTCATCTCCTTTGGAGTCTAACACTCATCCTCATGCATATTTTACGCTACGTAGAGTTTTTTTCTCTTGTTGTTCATTCCATTTCCATTGCCATTACCAGACTGTGCATTAACCATAAATTCGAATTTGGAAGGAGGATTGGAGAAATTAGAGAAAAGAGAGTGGATGTAGGTGAGTATAGAAGCTAGGAAAGATAGGTACCTCTACCCATTAAGTTTGGTTGCTCATGATATGCTTGTGAAGCCATGGTTGATTCTACTTGGAATTCTTGAAGAAACAAAATAGCTTGGACTATGGTCAGCACTATAGGGGTTGAATTTTCGTAGGGAACTATGGATCAGTGGAGGGAAATGCTTTCCTTGTGTTATGTGGGGTAGTTGGAAGGAATACTATGGTTATGATGACTGAGTGAGATTCATGTAGAAGCTCTAAATGATAATTTGGGCTAAGCATTGAGAGCAATTGGGTTGTGGGTTGAGAGAGAGAAGCCTATAGGTGTTTCTGTCACCTTGGTGGCCACATAGCCTAGCTTGGGTGTGGTATCTGAATTTGATACCTACAATTGTGTAACGTACCCAACCATGGACCCAATTCCTAGAAGGGAACATGATGCCATATTCTGGGCTTTTACATAAACTCAGCCCATTTATTAGATTCATACACATAAATTCAAATGTATGTAGATGCAAATTAACAAATATGCACAGCGGAATTAAAACTCATCCACACACGCATATCATATGCATACAGCATATCAAAAACAATCATCAATTTAAACATTTCGGAAGTAAATGCATAGACAGAAAAACACTTATCTTTGTTACGCAATTGCCCAAACAACTAGCTATGTCACTGCAACATTCCACCCAACCATAGGCCAGTTGTGTTCATCAATATCTCAACACAACTACCACCCCCGAGTTGGGCATGATTCTACAAGGAAAAGGGGACATTCTTACTCATACATAGCCAAATAATCATTCCTCCAAGCCAAGCCAGCCCACAGCTGGGTTTATCAGGCTTATTTTGAACCCTCTGCATTTATGAATGCTTGCACTCAAGCTCAAGCCAAAGCAACAAATACCCATTACCCATACCCCAACATACTCCTTCTACACACCGCAAAAACGATCATTGGGAAGGGATACACATTTACAGCAAAGGTATTTTATAAAATAGGTTCCATGGGTTTTTCCCCAAATCGTGGCTCACCAAAACGGACTGTGGGAAGGGAAATTCGTCCCTAGGGAGCAACCTGATTTCTTCCACCTATTATGAGCATTTCAAATGGCCAAAACGGCCTCATTGAAACCCCAAAACGAGCTCCCTCTTCTTCCCATAGCTCTGCAACACAAAAACGCCCTCTTCCCATCTAGAAAACAAAAAAAACCCAGAAAAAACGTGGCTAGAAAACGCCCAGGTAGCTCCAGAAACGTGAGAGAGGCAAAACTGGTTCCTGGGTAATGGATTGGGAAGCAAATTCATGGCTCTTTTTTTTTGCCAAGGAAGCCAAAAATGATTTTCCATGTATGGTCATTGCCCATACTCGAATTTTGGACAGCCATACCTCTCCATTCTCAAGGCATTAACTACCTCAACCAACTCTTGGGGGAGAATGAATGATTGGGTACAAAAGTCAACATGGGTAGTTGAGGGTTTGATGGGTTCTCTCATTGACACTTGGCTTGACTTGATTGGCTCAAGGGTTTGAATGTTTTCCCTCCCAATTCCTTGTAAAATCATGCCCCGTCTCTTATTGCATTGCATAGCTAGTTGTGGGTATTTTATTAAAATGCATATTTACATAATATCGAAATTCCAATGTGCTTGGCTAGCACATAAACCATATGCATCAATAAATCAATGGCGGGGCCTTGGCCTTGAGCTCCTCACCACGATTTTATAACAATATTACATCATTTACAATCTTAATGCAATAGGGTCAAGATGGGGACGTTACATTCCCCTCCCCTTGGAATAACACCGTCCTCAGTGTTCCAACACTTCGGAATATATATATACCCACTTTACACATGCCTCAAAATTCACAACTAGTGGTAGGTATGTCCTGCGTTTCATCTCTTTACTTGAACTTTCAGGAACAAGTACTTTGGCTTCCACAAGCTGCTCCTACTGGTTTTGATCCTCCAGCTCTGCAGGTGGGCATTGCTCCACAACAATCCCTTCCTTTTATTTACCTTCTAGCTGATCTACAAGTTTGGAATTCCATGGAGGCCATCTTTCTTGCTATCCTGGAAACTATTGGAGGAAGTTTTTCAACCAAAACATATAGCTTTTGGTCTATTGCCATGATCAATATGCACAGTTGGCCCACACTTTGCTCACTAGCAACACTTGGCTAGTAACAGCTGCAAACAATGGCTTTCAATTTCTCACCTGTGAGATTCATCATGGCAATTCCTGTTAGGACAAGCATAACACCATATTATAATTAGTCAATTATTTGCCCAATTGACATGGAACATCCATGCTTTACTCATGAGACTTCCATACTTTTCATGCTTTCCCAACATACACATGAACTCATTCATGTTCATCCTCTCACAAAGAAATAACTATTTCAGCATTCACAGTTCATTTCAAGCAATTAAACACGATCTATTTTCATTTATGACATGCACTCAACAATATTTTGATTCTAATATGCTTCAGTCAAAAGGAAAGAGAAGAGTAAGAATTTCCCCCTCTTAGTCTTGTTCCAATTTGGAGCCACACCATCACTTGTGGTTCTATGCTCCTAAGCCTCTTTCACTCCAATGTGAATTCTTGACTTGCCCTTTTTTGGCTATGACACTTAGTGTCTAAGGTCTGTCTTAGGATTTTCAACTAGGGAACCCCTTTCCCCATTATTGCCTACATAACCTTTGGCTTCTAGGACCCACACATGTACACTAGCACCATCTTTCATTACTTCTCATACTGATCTCTTTAGGACGGTCACATGTCCACATGCATCCCTATGTTTCCCTCATAGTCCTTGCTTCCAGCAATACCTACACTCAAACATTGAATTAATTCACATGTTTAGTTTATTTTCATAGGTTTTATCTCCAAACAAGAGTTTAAGAACTCATAACCAAATACTATACACACGTATATTCATACTAAATAAGCAAGAAGTTGCAAGATAACCAAATACTTATCTGCATTGAGTGTCTTCACTTTATTGCACAAGCTCCCTCTTTGCTTTACAAGCATTGGATTTCCCGTGGATACAATAACAAATGTTGGGCTAGCACGCAGGCTACTCCACAATCATTCGAATGGCAATGCCAAGCCAGTACGCCAACTGGTTTTATCAATTAATTAAAGAATGTTTGGCTAGCACGCTTGCTGCTCCACAACATCAAGTGGTTAATGCTCCCACCAACTATTCTCTGAATTTATCGAGCATCAATTTCTCTCTGGATTTACTAAGAATTTTAGTGCCCAACAAATTACTCTCTGGTTTACCAAGCATTTTATAGTTCTTTCAGGTTCCTTACTTCCTGCAATGACCAAGGTTTCCAATAGTGTATCATCCTAACTGTTAAAAAAATTATACCTGAAATCTTCATTATTACAAGCAAGAAATAAATGAAATTGAATACTTATCTGTATTGTGCATTTTCTTGCTACTCCATAGGTTTCCTTATCTGCTATACAAGCCTTCGATCACCTGTGGGGTGGATGCTTGGCTAGCAGATATGATGCTCCACAACATCGTCCGAATAGGCAATGCCAAGCCAGTACGTCGACTGGGTTTATCATGCATCCCTAAAATCAGTATGCTAAGCCAGTACACCGACTGGGTTTATCAAGCATTTCAAAAGTCAATATGCTAAGCCAGTACGCTGATTGGGTTTATCAAGCATACAACGACCATTTCCAAGCCAGTTCTCCGACTGGGTTTGTCAGGAAATAACACCCTTCACCAATACCTCCACAACATGCAAATAACCAATGCCAAGCCAGTACACCGACTGGGTTTGTCAAGAATCCAACAACCATTCACCACAACATCCACATATCCAATGCCAAGCCAGTACACCGACTGGGTTTATCAAGCATAAAACGGTCATTGCCTAGCCAGGACACCGACTGGGTTTATCAGGCAATAAGAACAACATAATATGATTACGTGGCTCCTTCTCTTATGCAACCCGTGGTTCCCTGCAGGAAATCCATAGGTGACTCACTTGACTGCAGGCTAGCATGGCCCCCACAATACCCACTCACACTACACAAGGATGATACCCCTTTTCTGCTACATAGCTCCTCGGGCCTATCCATCTCTTCTAGTGTCCTTTAGTGTGAGCGTAGAAAGGTTACCATTGCCCATACAGTCCTCTTGAGTACTTTCTCTTCACATTGCCCCTTAACGTGCAAAACCAAATTGCATTCGTATAAGCTGACAACACAAGAAGGATAAGCAAGCTCATCAGTATTACTCCTAAAAAATTGTAATCATATTTCATAACATTCACTATCAAGTATTGAAACACCAGGAATGCGTCCATTCCCTTAGAGTGTAGTCAATATTGACAACCTCAACAAAACCTAGCACCCGAAAGGTATGCATCCCTTTCTGATGTGAGTCATGTAGGCCCTAATCATACTCAAGCAGTCTGGAATAATAATAAAACATGCTCTGCATTTTAAATCTAATAACCAGACATGTATATTCTTAATTAGGGTCACGGAATACTCATCCATTTATCAGATGTATCCTTTCTTCATTTGCGAAGAATGGGGGCTCCCTTCTCTGAGTCAATAGTCCTTCGGTTTGCCACCCCAATATTTTCACATTTCATAACCCACACATGCCTTCTTGGCACAGTTTTACCATCTCACTCACATGCAGTGCAGCTGAGGTGGTATCAGAATTTACAATGGCATTTCACCCGAAACCCATTTCTAAAGCATGGGATCCTTCCCATCTAGTTTGGCTTCTGCAGGCCATCATACATGGTCTTCCTACAATGTGTCATCTTGGCACAGTTATCAAATAGCCAAATATTCGGAAACATTTAACAATAAACTTCAAATATGATTGTTCCATAACCAATCAATAGCATTAATAATTAATTCAATCATGAATTTACAATTCTGTCTCCTACAGAAGTTGATTTGTTTAACCATGAGGCCACCCTCATATCATTTGGCTCTTGTAAGTGGTATCACTTTGTCCATTATGGTTTCACCCTTGCTACCATACATGAACATCCACCTACAACATGTCCTCCTGACACAATTTTATATAAGCCAAACAATGATTAGCAATCATAAGGAAATTCTCAAATCTGAAATCTACAAATTTGTTTTCCTACAGAAATTAGATTTGCAACCATGAAATTATTCTCATAAATTTAAATCAGACAATTTTCAAATTCGATTCATGCATAAGTTACAACCATGAGAACCTTCTCATAACCTTTGGCTTTTGTATATTCTAGATCCAGGTCTTTACTATGGACTTATCCTCATTGCCATACGTAAGACTTTTCCACCTGAAAACTGAAACTTCAATCAACCAATCACGTTGTGAGTATCTATGCATACGATCCTTTCATTACCACAAGAGTCAATGAAGTGATCTTAGAATTATAACACTCAATAATTCAAACACCTTCAGTTGTTAACATTTGAAATGCAATGAAATATATACATTTCTATATATGCATCATTATCACAATAAAATCGCAAGACACAGGTACACTGTTCATGCAATTTAAATAAACTGTAAATACTGATTTCTTCATAGCCATATCATTTTTTATGCAACTCTGTCCTTCCAACAGAGCACTCTGGTAGCCCATCAACATGTCTACCTTCTTCATGCAATCATTCTCTTGCATTCACAATAGCTCATGAAATGGTCTCAGGATTAACAATAGCCCACCATTTCATCTATTATCTAACTGCATTGAAACATATATATATCACACCCATGCATCCACACAATGCATCTCAACATGTGCACCCACACATATGCATGCACATTCGCAACAGGACCATAAGTACTCACTTGCGTTGCTTGTTAAACTCACAACCGACATACAAATATGGCATGAAATAATTTTGTATGAATGCTTTGAGATTTCTAAGCAATTATAGGGTGTAAGGATCATTGCCTTCTCTCACCCACACCTCACCATACTTGGTAGGTTGACATTCACATTCAGGCACTCAATACCACATGCAAATCAATCAACATAGTTTAAACATAGTTGAAAGGATCTCACCAAATCTTCTTTCAGCATTCATGCAATTAAGCACAATTAACCCTTACCTGCATGGTTGTTATTAACATCACTTGATGTTACCTGATCAGTTGGCCTCTTACCAAGGCTACTTAGTCCTTCTGCTAACATCATGATCACGGACTTGTTGCACCATCCTCTCTTCATAAGGTCGTTGGTCACGTGCAACAACATAATCAACTTCTTTAGCCATGTTTTAATTGTATTTGTCCTACAACCAATGTGGACACAACTAATTATTAGAAACCACCATAATTATCTCAATTGGCTCATTGCATATGTGAAACCTCACTATTTTACCAATATGCAATGTCCTATTCATGCACAAACATTTCACATGCACTGTGCAATGTTTCTTAATATGCCTACTAGTGCATAGTCATATCATCTATCTAATCTCTTGCATTTCAACATTCCTATGCCATAATTTATATGCACGACCACTTCGGAATTATAAATACAATATCAAGAAGGTAGTGGAGGAATTCTCCCTTCCAGTTCCTCATTGTAGCATGGAATTTCCTCTTTCACATCATAGCTGATCCAATTTCATGCGCTCTCTACCATGCACACAAGCAATTATTAGCTATGATCTTCTACAAAGTAGAAATTCAATATATGTATTCACGTGTATAACATTCATTCATGATATTTTCCAAGCATACAATTATTATGTTATAAACATAAATGGTTTAAGGTGAGAGATTTCCCTTTCATCAGCGTTCCCTTACTGCTCCCATTGCTTTTCCCCGTTTGGCGCAAATATTAAGGCTAAAATGGTCGCCAGTGTCGCAAATCTTATCGTTATTTTTGCCCCCAGTGTCGTGAATATTTAGCTTAAAAAGCGCCGCCCGTGTCGCAGAATTTTAAGCTAAAATTCTCCTCCCTTGTCGCGGATCTTAAGGTTATTTTCGCTGCGCGCACCGCGCAAACTTTCAACATAAATTTTCTGCTACGTGTAGAAGGTTAGCGTAACTCCCGCCGCCGCATCGCAAAGTTAATCTTAACTTCGCCGCACGCGCACAGAAAGTTAGCGTAACTTCCGCCGCCGCAGCCCTTAGCCATAATTTCGAAAACAATTAATTTTTTTTTGAGATTTTCTCTTCCTTTTGGTGCAAAATTTCCAACTTCTCTGCCGACCGCGTCGCAGAAATTGAGGTTAAAATTGTTGCGGGTGGCGTGGCTCTTATCGCTAATTTTGCCTCCGCGCGCTCAAAATTTATCCTTAACTTCGCCGCGGATGTCGCAGATATTAACGCTAATTCTGTCGCCGCGCACGCAGAAGTTAATGTTAATTCTGCCGTCGTGCGCAAAAGTTAACCTTAACTTCGCCGACACAGCCTTCAGCAAAATTTCGAAACACTTGGAAAAAATTTAAAATTTTCTCTTCCCTTTTGGCGCAGAATTAGCAACATCTCCACCGATCATGTCGCAAAAATTATCGTTAAAATCTCTGACCGCCAACCACTTCCCTTCGGCACAGAGTTTAACAGCTATTCCGCCGACTATTGCGGCGCTTTTGGGCTTATCTTTGCCAACATAGTCGCAAGAGTTAGCCAAATTCTTGCCACCACGCGTGCAGAAAATTAGTCTAACTTTCGCCGCCATGCACGCAGAAATTTAGCCTAACATTCGCCGCCGCGAGCGCAAAAAGTTAGCTTAACTTTGGCCACCGTGTCACGCAAAGCTAACCTATTTTTTTCCACCACCATAGCCCTTAGGAAAAAAAAAAAATTGAAAAAAAAAATTTCTATCTTTCAGCATCGAATTAACAACTATTTCACCGACTGTGTCTCAAAAGATAAGGCTAAAATCGCCGACACAGCCTTAGCAAAAAACTCAGAAAAATAGTTAGAAATTTTTTTGCAAATTTTCAAAGACAGTTAGAATTCTTTTCTTGGAATATGTCCTTCGTTTCCTTACAGAGGTGAGCTACTTACAGATCAAAATCGCATAAAATAGAAAGTATTTCAAGAAATATTGCACCTCTTCCATGTCAAGCATGAAACAACAAAACAACACAATAATATAAGATGGAAAGAGGTCGTGCCTCCTTCTCTTCTTCATGGGGCAATCAACAAATGCAAAAACAGAATGCTACTGCATTAAAAACAATGTGAGTAAGCATTCAACCTGAAAAGGGATTTTCTCCCTCCTTCCTCACTTTCATAAGATGAAATCAATGCAAGCAATTTCGCAATAATCCCCCAAACAGTCATGGGAATGATTTCCCATCTTAATCAAATAGAAGCTATGAGATCTTCAGGTTTCTTTAATTCATTTTAATTCCATTACTAAATATATATGCATGCAATGATTTATATTTCTATGAAGGGCCCAATAGCCGTAGTGTTGAACCTTAAGCTATGATACCATTCTATAACGTACCCAACCGTGGACCCAATTCCTGGAAGGGAACATGATGCCATATTCTGGGATTTTACATAAACTCAACCCATTTATTAGATTCATACGCATAAATTCAAATGTATGTAGATGCAAATTAACAAATATGCACAATGGAATTAAAACTCATCCACACACGCATATCATATGCATACAACATATCAAAAACAGTCATCAATTTAAACATTTCAGAAGTAAATGCATAGACAAAAAAACACTTATCTTCGTTACGCAATTGCCCAAAAAACTAGCTATGTCGCTGCAACGTTCCACCCAACCATAGGCCAGTTGTGTTCATCAATCTCTCAACACAACTGCCACCCCCGAGTTGGGCATGATTCTACAAGGAAAAGGGGACATTCTTACTCATACACAGCCAAATAATCATTCCTCCAAGCCAAGCCAGCCCACAGCTGGGCTTATCAGGCTTATTTTGAACCCTCTGCATTTATGAATGCCTGCACTCAAGCTCAAGACAAAGCAAAAGATACCCATTACCCATACCCCAACATACTCCTTCTACACACCGCAAAAATGATCATTGGGCAAGGATACACATTTACAGCAAAGGTATTTTATAAAACAGGCTCCATGGGTTTTTCCCCAAATTGTGGCTCACCAAAACGAACTGTGGGAAGGGAAATTCGTCCCCAGGAGAAACCCGATTTCTTCCACCTGTTATGAGCGTTTCAAATGGCCAAAACGACCTCATTGAAACCCCAAAATGAGCTCCCTCTTCTTCCAGTAACTCTGCAAACACAAAAACGCCCTCTTCTCATCTAGAAAACAAAGAAAAACCAGAAAAAACGTGGCTGGAAAACGCCTAGGTAGCTCCAGAAACGTGAGAGAGGCAAAACTGGTTCCTGGGTAATGGATTGGGAAGCAAATTCATGGCTCTTTTTTTTTTGCCAAGGAAGCCAAAAATGATTTTCCATGCAGGGTGGTTTCCCATACTCGAATTTTGGACAGCCATACCTCTCCATTCTCAAGGCATTAACTACCTCAACCAACTCTTGGGGGAGAATGAATGATTGGGTACAAAAGTCAACATGGGTAGTTGAGGGTTTGATGGGTTCTCTCATTAACACTTGGCTTGACTTGATTGGCTCAAGGGTTTGAATGTTTTCCCTCCCAATTCCTTGTAAAATCATGCCCCGTCTCTTGTTGCATTGCATAGCTAGTTGTGGGTATTTTATTAAAATGCATATTTACATAATATCGAAATTCCAATGTGCCTGGCTAGCACATAAACCATATGCATCAATAAATCTATGGCAGGGCCTTGGCCTTGAGCTCCTCATCACGATTTTATAACAATATTACATCATTTACAATCTTAATGCAATAGGGTCAAGATGGGGATGTTACAAGTTGGGTGGAATCACTCTTACACAACCGGTTTCTCAGATCTTCTTGTTTAAATATAAGTATTCTCTTTGTACATGATTGTGGAATGATTTGATTTTATTCCTAGTATAATGAATATGCTTATGTATGCATGTTGTATGTGTGGATAAAGTTTTTATTTCTGCTATGTTTTATAATTATTCACTTGCACATGTGTTTCTCAATCATGAATTCCTATTATGGCCCATGGGGCGAAATTAAGAAACTTGTAATTCATAATTACCTCATCCTATGGTTGGAATGATGGATGGGGACATGATAGATTGGTATCAGAGTTATTGTTTGCAGCACCAAGGTTGTATGGGATGGAATCCACATTTACAGGAAAAAATCATAATTTGCATAGAAAGTGTTTGACAAAATGCTTCTATGAAAATACATGTATTTAGTTTTCATATGGTATTTTAATTAGAGTGATGGGTCATATTTTATGGCCACTAACAACAATGGTAGATCACTGTGAAAAAAATGGGAAAATAATTTTAGAGTTGCAGAGTTATCAATGGAAAATTTTTACCCAGTTATGTGACAAAATTTCCAAAATGGCGAGGAAGTCCATAATTAATTTTGAAATAATCCCCTTGTTGCCAAATTAAAATTTCACATAATTGTGAAATTTTGAATTTTTGGAAAAAAAATTGATGTGGGCCCCACTAATGCCATGTGGGTAGGGGGTGTGATGTGCACTAGCCACATCGGAAAAGATGCATAGGTGGCATGGTCAGTGTGTTTGGTTGTCACATAGTTAGATATGGGCAGATCATGGTAGACTGTGAATGGCCTAGATCGACTCAAGAATTTTTCACCATCAGATCTTGACCATCCACGCAGGAGGAGATGCTCATACCTTAACAAAATGGGTTCCTGTGCGAACGACTAAGATCAAATCGTGTATGTTACAAGTTTCAATCCTGACCATTTGTGCATACAAAGATGATTGTACCTTAACCAGAGGTACATGCACGTGGATGGCTCAGACTCATCAAGCATGTTTGGTTGGTACAATCGTGATCGTTTGTGCTAAGTGACAAGATCAAAGGTTAGCCAAGGGTACGTGCACGCGAATGGTTGTGATTTGATCATGCATGTTCGATCACTCAATATTGACCATTCGCACAACAACAAGTAATCTTACCTTATCCCAAGAACCATGTGAATGAATGGTTTAGATTTGATCGCACATGTTACATCATGTGATCATGACTGTTTGTGCTATAAAAGGTGACTGTACCTTATATAATGGAGTATTTGCACGAACGAGTGAGATCTAATCACACATGTTCCATCGTGCGATCGTGACCATTCACGCATGAAAAGGAGAACGTACCTTATCCCATGTGGCATCATCATGAATGGCCCATATTTCGTCATGCAAATTGGATAGATGACTCAGATCTCATTGCCAAAAAAGGGTAGTATAGTGTTCTGAATGGATAGGATGTATCGAAAAAATAAATGCATTGATTTATGCTTGATTTCCATATATTGGAAATGGAGAAATGTCACTGATCTTATGTGCCAGATTGTATGAAATCAAAATATCTACAAAAAAATGAGAGCATTTCCCTCGACCCACTTGGAAGTGGCATTGAGAAGCTGCAAGGGGGCAAGCCCCCTTGACCCCCATCGTCCCCACCTTGAGACATTGAGGAATTCAATAATTTCCTTGTGGTGATAACATGACTAATGATAATGGAATGTTACACTGTGATATTAGTTCAAGAACAAGTGTGTTATAGAAAATACTAAAAAAAATAAAGCCTGGAGAAAATGAAAAATTTTAAAGTAGTCAATTCTAGAAATTTGTAGAAATTGACTAGAGAATTAGATCAAAGATATGAAAGTTGTTGAGTAATCCTTGTCATGATTATTATTTAGCACTCAATAGATTTTTTTTTTTTTTAATGTTTCTCCATATATTTTCTTCTACATGTCTTTGAAGTTGGTTTCTGAAGCTAAATGGATGTATAGGAAAAGTGCAGAATTGGACAAAATTGGTGATTCTGTAAGGCTGTAATTTTTTCCCATGAATCAGAAATGGGTATACTTATAGTCATTAGAAATATTATCCATGAGGAAACAAATGTGCATGATTAGATTCTGATGGGGTGATTGATATGTTTCTAAAAACTTATAAGAAATGTGACTGTAGACTTGATTTGACAAAAAATGTCAATATGGGTAGTTCTGAGAATGCGTGAAAATATAATTTTATGATTTTTTAAGAATGTAATGAGGCTAACAAGTGTGTTTATATGTTTTTCAGATACAATATCATATCAGGGACAATTAAGGGTCAACCTTCAATATATTGCAATTTGGAAATCCTTGGTCTTGGTTGGTGCCAAGAAAACCATCATCATGGATGATGCACATGATCCTTATGCAACTAAAATAGATTCCATGGGAGAAAATATACATGTTGAGAATGTAGGTACATAATATAATGGTCGAAGAAATCAAATAACCCCTCCATACATTGCAAAAACCATGAGAATCCTAAGAATGGAACTACAAAGTTGTAGAGCATATAATGAGAGGTTGATTAGAACTCAGGAAGAATAGAACCAACTAAATGTAGCCATTATCCAAAGTGTTATAGACATTCAATATTCACCATGGGAAACACTCAGGAAATGAGGAAAAGAGTGGGAATAACTCAAGGAGGAATTCTCACAAGAGGTCCCATAGCTCAAGAAGGGTTTCTAGAGATAGGACATATACTCCATAATTCTCTTCTAGTGAGTCATATGCCTCTAAAGAATCCATTAAAGGTTCAATATATTCATCTCATAGGAATAAGAGGAAGATTCCTTTCAATAACAACTCACATGGGGAATTTCGGAAGGCCAAACCTCCCACGTTTGATGGTGAAGTAAAATCTGGTCAAGAAGCTAAGGCTTGGCTTCTTGGGACGAGGAAGTATTTCCAAGTACAAGACTACTCTAGGAACATGAAGGAAAGGGTGTCCATAATCAATTTGAATGGAAGAGCATCTATATGGTGGGAACCTTAGATAAGTCAAGAAGATCAATGAAAGGAAGATTGTGTGGAAGCAATTCAAGAAGTACTTCAAGAAAAGTACCTCTCTAATAGGTACTATGATAATAAAATTAAAGAGTTCCATGAGTTGAAATTGGTACAAATGACCATGGAGGAACATGCCAATAAATTATTGGATTTGTTGAACTATGTCAAGTATATCAAATATGATAAAGTCAAAATTCAGTGTTTCCTATGTGGGTTACCTCGGTCATAGAAGGATAGAATTGAGTTTGATGAACCTCAAACTCTAGATGAAACAATGAGGAAGGCCAAGTATTGTTATGATCAAAACAAAAGAAGGCCAGAATTCCATAAGGCATGGAAGGAAAAGAAAAATGAGAAGTTTGACCAAAGAAATAGGGGATTCAAGCCTCCTCATTTCAGAAATCGGCAAAGGCAACCACCACAGGGTGTGACTAAGCCAACTAGGATGATGGGAGACAAGCGAAGAAATCCACTTCAATGTTGTGGATGTGGAGAGGACCATTTTATTACAAATCGTCCACATCGAAATGGGAGTGCAAAGCATTTTCATGACATCCAAGAGGCTAAAACTGTGAGTGATGTAGCAAGGATCGTCCCTAGAATCTATGCTGCACTAGAGGACCTCCAAGCAAAGCATCAATCAATTGTAGTTGAGGTTGAAGGTAAGATTGCTAAGCAATATATTTCTATTTTGATTAACCCTGGATCTATATCACTCCTAAAATTGTTGAGATTTGTTCTTTCAAGAAAACAAAGCATGGTAAATCATGGTTGGTCCAACTAGCCACTAGAACCAAGAGAAAAGTTAGTGAAATGGTGGAGAGACGTCCATTGGAAATGGATGGACTCTTCGCATGGAAAAATATGAATATTTTTCCACTTGTTTCTTATAATGTTCTCATTGGAATGGATTGCTCGGAAGCACACAAATTTAAACTTGATTGCTACAACAAGACCTTTGAATGCATTGATGAAGAATGAAACCAAAGGATAGTAAAGGAAATTCCAAACGGGGTTTATATTAGACAAATTTCAGCCTTGCAGCTAAAGAAGTTCTTTAGAAAGGGTTGTCGACTGTATGTAGCCCATGTATTGAATAGAATAGGAAATAAAATTCCCAAGTTGGAGGACTATCATGTGTTGCAAGAATTTAGGGATGTGTTTCCCGATGAAGTGTCAGGACTTCCTCCAAAGAGAGATATTGATTTCAACATTGAACTTGTTCCAGGAGCTGCACTAGTGTCTAAGACACCTTACAAAATGAGTACACCATAATTGCTAGAGTTGAAAATGCAATTGAAAGAATTGTTGGAGAAGAAGTACATTAGGCCAAGTATGTCTCCATGGGGAGCACCTATGCAATTTGTGAAGAAGAAATATGGGACACTCATGTTATGCATTGATTATCGACAACTGAATAAATTTACAGTAAATAATAAGTACCATTTACCTTGAATTAATGATCTCTTTGATCAAATGAGAAGGGAAAATGTATTCTCAAAGATTGATTTGAGTTTTGGTTACCATCAAGTCAGAATAAGGCAAGAATACATCCACAAGACAACCTTTAGAACAAGGTATGGACACTATGAGTTTGTGGTGGTGCCATTTGGTCTCACTAATGCACTAGCTACATTCATGTGTATCATGAACAGTGTTTTCAACAAGTATTTGAACAAGTTCGTGCTTGTTTTTCTAGATTACATTCTTATTTATTCTAAGAATGAAGAGGAACATGAATAGCATTTGAGAATGGTTTTTAAAGTGCTAAGGAAGCATCATTTGTATGAAAATATAAGTAAATGTGACTTCTATCAGAAACAAATTCATTATTTGGGTCACATTATTTTAGAGGAAGGAGAATATCAGTGGATCTAGAAAATATTGAAGCCATTATGAATTGGCCAACTCCAAAGAATGTGAAAAATGTGAGATCCTTTATGGGTCTTGTTAGTTATTACAAAAGGTTCACTGAAGGATTCTCTAAGGTTGCGCACCCCATTACTTCTTTGAAAAATAAGGAGATAAAATTTGAGTGGACACAAAAAGGTGAAGAAATCTTCCAACTATTGAAGAAGATTCTTACAAGTGTTCCAATTTTGAAAATTGTAGATTCAAAAAAGGATTTTGTGGTGTGTACAGGTGCATGCAAACATGGAATTTGAGGATTTCTTATGCAATACAATCATGCGGTATGTTATGAGTCAAGAAAACTAAAAGCACGTGAGAATAATTATGCTACCCATGATTTGGAGCTTGCTTCCATATTGCACACTTTGAAAATGTGGATGCACTATTTAATGGGAAGGAAATTTGAGCTTAAGACAAACCACTGTGGTCTGGAATATTTATTTGAGCAGTCAACACTAAATGCAAGGAAAGCTAGATGGATAGATTTTTATGTGAATTTGATTTTGAGATCAAACACATAAAGGGGGGGGAAAATAAAGTGGTTGATGCACTCAACAGAAAAATGCATGCCATGCACGTGGCATCCATTAGCACTTTCCAATCAAATTTGAGGAAAAAGATTATTGAGTCTCTTGTTGAAGGTGAGCAAAATGTGCAAATAAAAAATAAATTACAACAACAAAATTTGGAAAAGAGGTGTGAATGTTGTCATTTGGAGGATGATGGACATCTTACTTACAAAAATAGAATGTATCTTCCTATGTGGAAAATTTGAGGAGAATTATTATGGATGAATCCATAAAACGTCATACTCGGGTCACCCTGGATACCAGAAAACAATTTCCCCGGGAAGGAAGCAATATTTTTCGTTAGGAATGAAGAAATAAATTGCTGAGTACATTTCTAAATGTATGAAATGCCCGCAAGTGAAGGATGAGCATCGACACCTAACAATTTTTTTACAATCGTTTCCAATTCCATAATGGAAATGAGAAGTGGTAATTATGGAATTTATTACTAGATTTCCAACTACTTCAAGAAAGCATGATTCCATTATGGTTGTGGTGGATAAATTGTCTAAGGCAATGCATTTTATTCCAATTAAATCTACTTACAAGGATGGTGAGATAGAAATAAAATCCATGAGAGAAATATTCAAATTGCATGGGCTACCCAAAGAAAATGTATCCGACTATGATACAAAATTTAGTTCTAATTTCTGGAAAATTCTTTTTTGCAAATTTGGTACACACTGAAATTTAGTACTTCCTACCATCCACAAACAGATAGACAAATAGAAAAAGTAAATCAAGTGCTTGTAGACATGCTTCACATGTATGTGATGGGAAAACCATCCAAGTGGGAAGATTATCTATGCTTGGAATAGTTTTCATATAACAATGGGAAACAAGCATTGCTGGGAATGAGTCCATTTGAAGCTTTGTATGGAAGAAGGTGTAGGATACAAGTGACTTGGGATAATTTAGTGAACATAATTGTGCTTGGGACAAGGATGCTCAAGGAAATGGAACAAGAGGTTGGAAAGATTATGCAACATTTAAAGGCAATCCAAGATAGGAAGAAAATCTATGTAGAGGAAGAGGCCAAGGAAGAGTTCCTCGAATCTTGGAAGTTATGCCAAGCTATCACCAAGATATTGTGGGCCATTTGAAGTGCTTGAGAGGATAGGGTCAGTTACATATGGATTTGCATTTCCTGCTAACACTAGAGCTCATAAATTTTTTCATGTTTCTTTGCTTAAGAAATATGTACATGATCCTAACCATGTGATTGATTTGGTTGTTATCCAGGTGGAACACAAAGGAGAGTTCCAAACAAAGACACTAAGCGTCCTCCACAAGAAGGTAGCATTGCTCCAAAACCAAGCCACCAGATAGGTAAAGGTGCAATGGAAGCACTTTGGTATCGATGAGGATACATGGGAGCTAGAGGATGCCATGAGAGAGGCATATCCATTTTTGTTCTGATTTTTTTAGCAAACACCAAGGATGGTGTTATTCCAAGGGGGTGGGGGATTTTAGTGCCCCTATTTTTGACTTGGAATGTATTAAATCAAAATTATATAAATGATGTAAATATGCTAGTGTGGATTCCTAGTGTAGATATCAAGGCCAAGGCCCGACTAGTGAATGGCTAGCCATGTATAATGTAAATATTTATATATGCACCACGTGGTTACCTTGTCATGCTAACTCGAAAGCTATGTAAATATTGTGTTGGAAAAATAATAAAATGCTCTAAGATGGCTATGTAGAGATCACTAGAGGGGATATGATTCCACTAGCGGGGAAGAGGAAAGGGGGCCTGTGGGATATTAAATATTCTATTTCCAAATGTAAACCTTAGAGCTCATCAAATTGTTTCCATGTTCCTTAAATGAGCCAATTAGTTCCTTTGGGCTATTAAATCCATCATTGAATGCATGTGTGAGATTGGTGGGGAAATTCCACTCATGTATTTATGGAAGCATGAGATGGATATACTTCTATGACAGTTGTAAGGGTCCTTTATTCTATGGTCAGAAGTTATGTTTGTTGTATTCTCACAATTCTCTAACCTCCTTTGGACTCTACCACTCATTCTCATGCAGATTTTACACTACGTAGAATTTTTTCTCTTTATATTCATTCCATTGCCATTTCCATTACCATATTGTGCATTAACCAAAAATTTGAATTTGGGTGGAGGATTGTAGAAATTAAAGAAAAGAGAGTGGTTGTAGGTGAGCATCGAGGATGGGAAAGATATGGGCCTTTACCCATTGAGTTTTGTTGCTCATGATATGGTTGAGAATCCATGGTTGATTCTACTTCAAATTCTTGAAAGGACCACAACATCTTGGACTCTGAATACACACACTGGTAAGCACTGTAAGGGTCATATATTTTTAGGGAACTATGGATTAGTGAAGGGAAATGCCTTCCTTGTGTTGTGTGGGGAAGTTGGAAGGAGTGCCATAGCTGTGACAGTTGAGTGAGATTCATGTAGAATCTCTAAATGAGCATTTGGGATAAGCATTGAGAGCAATTGGGTGGTGGGTTGAGAGAGAGAAGCCTATAAGTGTTTCCTTCGCTCTGGTGGCCTCATATACTAGCTTGGGGGTGGTATCTAAATCTGATACCTACGATTGGGTGGAAAATTGATCTTACATATCTAGTTGCTTGGATCTTCTTGTTTAAAGATAAGTATTCTCTTTGTACATGAATGTGGAATGATTTGATTTTCTTCCTATAATGAATATGCTTGTGTATGCATGTTGTATGTGTGGATAGATTTTTTTATTTCTGCTATGTTTTAAAACTATGCACTTGGACATGCATTTCTCAGTTATGAATTCCTATTATGGCCCAAGAAGTGAAATTTAGAAACTTGTAATTCATAATTACCCCTTCCTATAGTTGGAATGATGGATGGGGACATGAAACTATGCATGATTAACTTGCTAAGAGGGGGGACTTAAAATATTCCTTGATTTTCCCATTCTTCAATAGTAAGAGGTCTCTAAGTGGAGTTTGAGGTGATAAGTGGTCTAAGTAGGAGGAATCATAATCCTAGTGAATAAGGTGCCAACAACAAAACTATCAAGTATAATTGTATTTATCATGGTGAAGAAGGTGTTGACAAAAAAAATATTAGGTATAATATTATCTATTATTAATCATTAATACATATGGATATATCTCTTCTACTCCCCGCCCCCCCAAATCTGATTGTTAATTGCTTTACACTTGATTATTTATTTGGCAATGGAATTAGTTTCTTGATAGGATATTTAGGATTAGTATGTAACTAAATTTTATTTTCATATGATTGTTATTGTTATAACCATAAATATTTGAGGAAGGTTGTTGTTTCCATATGTGTAGGTCAAAGGAAGCTTGGATTGGTGAAGAGTGCATTCAAATTTATGTACAAAGAAGTTTATAAGGGCAATTGATTGGATACAAATATCTTCAATTTCTCATCTATTTTGGTAGTTATTTAAAATATAACTTACTGATCTTGGAAATTATATCGTCATCTCTTGTCCATTTTATCAACGGTATGCCCTAAAGCATTGGAGATTATTTCCTAAAATAATTATGGCAGTCTATGATTGCACATGTTCTAGAGTCATGTGATCTAAATACATATGAAGATGTACCTGGCCGACCTAAATGGGAGAATTCTATAGATGATAAATATCATTCTTAATGAAGAATGATACAAGGGATTTAGTTCCTTGACCACAAGAAAATAATGTGTTGAAATGCCGATGGGTCTACAAGACCAAATTCACATGTGAAGGTGTTGTTGAAGGACATAAGGCTTGTTTTGTAACTAAGGGGTTTTGTTAGCAAGAAGGCATCGATTAAACTGAAAAATTTGCATCAGTTTGAAAAATTAACTATGTTAGACTGATTCTTTCACTTGTTGGTCAATTTGGATGGGAGGAATATCATACAAATGTCAAGAGATGATTTCTTGTTGGTGATCTTATTGAAGAAATTTATATGGGGACACTCTAATTTTTTGAGAAGGATGGTAGTATTGTGTGTTCATTGAAAGAATCCTTATATGGTTTGAAACAAGCTCCTAATGGTATGGTATGAGAAAATTTACCTCTTTGTATTCAATCTAGGTTTCAAATTCCATGAATCGATCATAGTATCTATGTATTGCATGTAAAAGATGAAACATAGATTGTTGCATTGTATGTGGATGACTTGGTCATTACTATAATTAATTTAAATATAATTATGGGTTTGGAGAAGCAATTATCATATACCTTTGAAATGACTAATCTTGGTCTATTGCATTTATTTTTGAGCATCCAATTCCTACAAATGGATATTGGTAGCTTCATTTCTCAACCTAAATATGTCTTGAATCTTTTATAGAAGTTCAAAATGGATTACTATAAACCCTATGCTACATTGTGTTAGTTGGGAGTGAAGCTACCCAAAGAGTATGATTCTCTGGAAGTTGATGCTTTTCTCTATCGACAACTTGTTGGTAGCCTTATTTATTTAACTCACATTCAACTTGATATATATTTTCTTTATTGTCAGTGTGGTTTCTTAGTTTATGTAGTATCCACGAGAAAGTCACCTTAAATTTGCAAAGAAAATGGTTCATTATATTGAGGGAACTTATTAGCTTGGTATAAAGAATTTCAATAACAAACATAACCAATTAGTTAGTTACATTGACATGGTTTGGGCTAGAGATAGAAATGATGGGAAGTTGAAATCTAGTTATGTGTTTTGACTTGGCTCTAGACCCACTGTCTAATCTTGTATAAAGAAAAAGGTGGTATCTTTATAAACCACATAAGAAAAATATCGTGGTATAGTACATGTTCGTATATAATATGTGTGGATTCGACATCTTATGAGTGACCTTGGATTTCCAATTGATACATCAACTATGGTGTATTGTGATAATCAAGGTATAGTGCAGGTTGTAGAGAATCCTATTACAAACAATTAAATGAATCATGTGGAGCTTCATGCTCATTACTTGAGACAAGTAGTCTCAGAAAATGTTATACATCTTATTTAATGTAAGACATGTAATCAATTTGTTGATATATTTATGTAGCCATTATCAGAAGCTAAGTTTGTGAATCTTCAAGTTATGCTTGGGATTCAAAGAGTTGGAATTATGGGGGATGTGTAGAACTAATTCCACCTCTTGAATCTCCAAAGAATTATGTTTATAGGGGGTGTTGAAACAACATGGATTGCTAGTTGGACATCACGAAAATAGTTGACTAGGGCACAAAACAATGTAGAATTAAGGAGGCTATTATATGATCTAACCATTCTATGTGGATTCCATCTTCTTCACTTCAAGGGAGTTGGTTACATATCTGTGCTATATAAGATGGCCCTATAGGTTGATATAAGAATGCAATGGATAATATGTTGTGTATGGAAATCATTTGGTTTCTTACACTACTTTGTATGATCATCTATAATTAGTTGTTCCTAAGTGTTTTAATGGTTTTGTTTAGATACCACCTCTAACTTGGAATACTAGCTCTATTTGATTGACCCGATCCCATGATCCAAACATATTCTACTAAATTTATCATTATTTAATTGAATTTGAATATCAACATGTAAAAGTGACCATTTGCTCTAATCCTTTTATTTAACTTATTTCCATATAAAGATGCTATACGACGAGTAATAGTTGCATCAAAATTATGCTCTCTAACTCTTTATTGAATTGGTATTATGATATTTATGATGTAGATTTATGATTTATCGATGTGATAAATTGAGAAAATCATTTCAAAGAAAAAACTATAACCACACCTAAATAAGTAGCCAACTCTAGCGAACAAAATTTATGTTGCTCAATGGAATGTATATTTTCTATATGTGAGACAATTTAGTAAATAAGGATTTAAACTCATATGACACATGGCTAGGTTCAAGTCTTAAAGTTGCTTCTCTTCAACCCTTAAACAATTCCATGCATTCTATTTGTATAATTGATAGATAAATAATTACAATTCATTCAACCCTCAAGTATATATGGTTTTATAGAATATCTACAAATTAATTGTATATGAAATAATTAATATTAACAATAATGGTATATGAAATAATCAATATCAACAATAATTGTAATAATATGAAATAATCAATAAACAGCATGCCTTACTTTTTAATTTAAAAAAAAAAAAAATTATTCGAAATTAATTTAAAAATAAAAATAAAATCTAAATAAAGCTTTATATAAATAAGTAAAAATTATTATATCAGTGTTTATATTCATATCAATATATATCAAATGTCAGTATCTAAAAATCTTAAAATTTGTGAAATTAGATACCAATATATATCAAATATTAATATTTAAAAATCTATAAAAATGTGAAAAATAACATTATAAAGTAGGTGAACCTAGAAATAAGTTAAATATATATTATTTTTGAAAAAATAATATAAATAAATAGATGTGAGTTTGTTGAATTTTTTGTATTATTTGACATCAATGTTTAATATTATTAATATAGGAACCATTTTTTAAAATGCTAAATTATTATAAAATGTCAAATTCAATAATACAATTTCTCATTATAAAAAATTCAAATTTAAATTTGAAACTTAAATTACCGATGATGATGATGATGGTCTTTATTGGATCTTAAGAGAAAAGACTAGGTAAGATTATTTGATTTCCTTTAAAATACTATTCTGGTACTCAAAAAGCTTAAAGAGGAGTGTCCCTAGCTCACTATAGTTTTGGGGATCTAGAATGTTAGAAAGGTCAGTGCTAGAGCAAATATTTTGGAACTGAGATCTAATGTGGGTGAAAGTAGGGCATTCTAAAAGAAAGCGATTTTCATCTTCCATGCTCATAGACTAGCATAGATGACAATATGAAGCTCATGAGAGTTAGTTCTAATCTTGACAATATTATTTTTTTCTTTGAGCTCATTAATATAGAAAGATAATTTTGATCCGCTAGATTAAGGTTATTTCTATTATTATTTAAAATAAAACGATTTTTTTTACTTGTAAAGCAATAAATAATATAATAATAATTTACTATTTCATATTTCAAACTTTGACTTGTAATTTATTATTGTAATGCAGTAAATCATATAATAATTTACCATTTCACAAATAAACTTTAACATGTAATTTATATTAATATTTTATTTTTAATTTAAAAAATATTAAAGTGTAATTATGTTTATTAATATTTTTATAATTTTTTGCCGGTTTGGGAGGTCTATCGTGTCTATTGCTCTGTCCACAGACATGGATCTTCTGCTTCCTCCGATGTGGATTCGGTTATGACGAATCTATTTCTGTGCAATGAGGGTTTGTTCCCGAGCTCATTTACTGTACCCACACATATGTGACAATGTATGGAGTAGCTTATGTTCTCCATATATCTACAGAATGTAATTTTGTATCTTTTGATAATAAAATTACGATTTTTTTTCGAGGAAAAAAAAAATATTTTTATAATTTTAAAAGTTAATCTAAAAAATTCTATTAAACTAAAAGAAAAAATGAAAAAGAAGATATTTTTTGTGTTCACTTTAGAAAGAGCATAAAATATAAATATTACATATTTTGTTTTTTAAAATTAATTTAAAGATTGCATAAGAGAAGATCCAAGATATTAATAACATGATTTCCATATAAACATATGGACTTAAGTTGTATAATTTTTGGAATAGGTAGGCAATATATATATATATATATATATATATGAAGTGACAACAGTTCAACACTATGATGTGATGTGAGAGAAGTACAACATTTTCACACAAATATTTCATAAACTTTGTAAAGTTTTCATAATGTATGTAATTTTATTTTATTTTCTTATTTTTATCTAATCTGGTCAATGATAAAATTAGTCTTGTCAAGGTTTATAAGCCAATCAGAATTCAACACATATGAAAACAAGTTGAATAAACAAAAACATTTTAATATTATTTTTCACAAACTTTAAAAATACCTTTAGTTTCTTTGTATCACCATCCAAACTAATATGATAAACTAAACATATAGTATAGTCTTTGCCTCAACAGAAACTAATAAATAAAAAAATAAATTTGAATAATTATACAAAAATCTTTTTTTAACATAGAAATAAAAACTCTAAATAATCAACACAACAAATTTCAATAATTACGTCGAAGGTGTTCTTTCTACCAAGACATTCCTTGGCACTGTAGCACGATTCTTCGTCCATTAAACCAATTAAATGTTGCCACATGTTCCTTATCTCTTCGACAAATGAATCGTCGCCACGTATTCATTCTTCTTCGCGCCTGGGTTCATGTCACTTCGCTGATTGTCCATTTCTAGGTCCTGGTTTCTGTACATACTCTCTCGTCACTTCGTGCCTGGTTTCTGTACAGACTCTTGAATTTATAGCTTTTCTATTAATTAGCCCAGTCACTAGTTCCGGTCTTCCCTGGCTTGAACCAGTTGTTAACACCTTGTGACCTACTAATAGAATTAGACTGATGGAGGATTGAACCCTGGCTTGGCATATTCATATAAACCCAATCGGATTTGGCCGCTTCTGAGCTTCAATTCGAGTTAATTTTTCAATGCTTCAGCTTATGCATTGAATGGAGCAGCTCCCAGAGATCGCTGCCATTAAGGAGGCAGATTGGCGTGAATCCTGAGCCATTATGATGGAGCATGGAGGTATAACTGTTGATGGGCGACATAGACACAAAGGCCCGATTGGGATTGAAACAGAGGAAGACTCCTCTCACGTCACGGAGATGGATAAATCATGTACCAGCGCATGAATGATGGATGAATCCTGTTAGGGCATTCATGTCGTTCTTCAATGCAACGGTAATGCACCGCCTTTGTCCGTGTATACATTTTATAGCGTAAGTAGTTTTTTTTCTATCATTCCTGTTAAACTGTTTCTGTTTTTTTCATATTTCTCAGTTTGGGGTTCAAATCACCATCAACATGATCCTGTTTTCACAGAGCACAAGCGAAGGTTCTTTCTTTATATTGACAGTCAAAGTTCAGGTCTACAAGCCAATTCTGGGTGTGTTGTTGCAGCAACATCCCCCCCAAAATTTTTGTACATATTGGGGCCCCTCCTTTTATTTTTTCTAGAAAGACCACCTCAAGAGGTTAATTCTCCTTTGTTACTTTGTTTTCAACTTAAGATCCTGTTTTGAAAATTTCAAGTTTTTCTTCTAAGGATAAAAGACTTAGAAATTCTCCTAAAATTGCGGAACCATTTGAGAAAGCCTCTCGCAAGTGCGGAAGTATTCAAGTTATCCTCCCGAAACTACGGGAGCCATTCAAGTTCACCTCCCAAAACTGCGGGAGCCATTCGCATAAGCCTCCCGAAACTGCGCAAAAGACTTAGAAATTATTTCTCGAAGCTACGGAAGCTATTTGGGAAAGTCTCTCGAAATGGCGAAAAGGTTCAAGAAAGCCTCCCGAAACTGCGGAACCATTCGGGGTTTCCTCCCGAAACTGCGGGAGTCATTCGCAAATCTTCCCCGGAGCCGCCAAAGGACTTAGTCTCTTTGAAAAAATCTTAAGTCTTTTTCTCTCGAAGTTGCGGAAGCTATTTGCGAAATCCTTCCGAAACAGCGGAACCTTTTAGGTTTCCCTTCCGAAACTGCAGAAGCTATTTTCATAAGCCTTCCGAAACTGCGGAAGCATTAGCGTTATTTTCCCAAAACCCCGCGGAAAGACTTAGACTTTTTTGCGGAACCATTTTAGAAACCCCTCTCGAAACAGCGGAAGCGCTCAGGTTTCCCCTCCGAAATCCCACGGAACATTTTTTTAAAAAATAACTTAAGCTTCTCTCTCGACTTGCAGGAGCCATTCGCCAATCCTGTCCGAAACAGCGGAACCATTTGGGTTTCCCTTCCGAAACTGCGGAACCATTCACATTATCATCCCGAAACCCCGCGGAGAGACTTAGAAATTATTCAAGTTGCAGAAGCCATTCGCCAATCCTTTCCGAAACGGCGAGAACCTTCGCGAAATTGCTCTGCAATTGCGGAAGCAATTGGCCTATCTCCATTGAAATTGCGGAAAGAAATCTTATGTTCTCCCGAAACTACGAGACGACTTAGCGAAATCGCTCGCGACAAGTTTCCAAAGGTTGCATTTCGGAAGGATACTCCAATCTCTTCCAAAACACCGAGGCAGTTCGCCATATCATTCCGTAATTGCGGGTGAAATTCGTGAGTCCGCCCCGCAAGTGACGGCCATGCACAAATGCCGAGACGGCTTGAAAAGACCACGCCGTACAAAATTTAAAACCCGTTTTAATGCAACCACCCACCAGATTAATGTCGCACGTGTCTAACCTATTTAAAAGGACGATGGGGGTTTGGGTTGGTCACATTGTTAGTTTTTTATTAAACAAACGTCGTTGGGAAGACCGCGCTGGACCACTCCAGCTCAGCTCGCCTACGACCGCGTCCACCTCACTCAGCCATTATCTCGCCGCTAGGTAGGTTTTTAAACTGCTATTTTTGTCTCATCTCCACATCAAGTTACCTTTGGGTTTTTTCCCGTCTTTAACGTGGCCGATAGACATTGGTGGAATATGTTGTTATTTTTGTTTTAAAAGCCACCGAGGCCCCTTGGGTTTCTCATTCCTATCAGCTAAAAGCCATAACTGTGACCACCAGAGTTGTTCACCGATCACATTCCAGGCATCGTCACCCTCATTCAAACTCCGAGCCGGCCATACAACGTCTCGTAAATATTACGAATAACAGTAGTGGTCGGCTGAACCCCTCACCTTTTCATGAATGTGGAGAGCAGTCCCT
The DNA here is from genome assembly GCA_027924585.1 of Larix kaempferi. Lineage (NCBI taxonomy): Eukaryota > Viridiplantae > Streptophyta > Pinopsida > Pinales > Pinaceae > Larix > Larix kaempferi. Next base: position 12,491,629 of record BSBM01000155.1, on the reverse strand, counting down.
TGTTTCATCTTAAGATTGTTTCAATCCAAGCTAACCCGCCATTGACCATTAGAAGTGCAATGATGAAGGATATCCTCTCTCCTAGGGCTAGATGCGAAGCAGGTTGCTTCATGTCGTCTGCTTACCCTTTCAAAAAAAAAAAATTCCAAACTTTGTCTCCTTAGGATAAACAAGTCTCAGAACTATATTGGAATGGTTTATTTTGCTTCCCCAACATACAGCTTCATAATTTGTCTATGTTTTAGCATGTTGAATTGGTCCTTCTCTTTGTTAAAATCTCCTAACAGGTTGCACATTTTTATAATGACTTGTATTTGGTTGTTAGCAGGGATAAGGAAAGATGCCAAAAGGTGGTAGGAAGAAGGATAAAGTAATGGAACCAGATCCAGTACCACTTAGGACTGAAACTATGTTCCAAGATACTAAATGTACCACCGGTATTCCTCCTGAAGTCCGGTGGGGCGATATTTATAGGATGATCAGGGACCAAGATATCCCGGACGTGTTACTGGAAGAAGAACATATTTACATCAACATCAGAACTTCAGGCATAGCTAGGGCTTCTACCCGCCCTGAGTTGTTCCCATGTTCTGAATTGATCGGGTGGATACTGGAACATGCTAATTCAGAAACAAGAGTATTACATGACAGCAAGGGAGTAGCTTTCGCTTCTTTCCATTCAGCATATATTTCTGCAGCCTACAAATTCTCGCGTCCCCAGCAAGCTCTAAGTGATGAATGGTTGGGCCAGATGAACAATATTGAGATGGCCAAAAAATTATTGGTCACAGGAAAGCACTTGAGAAAGAGAGGTAATGATGAATATGATGTTCAGAATCTAAGACCTCCTTTCAGGTTAATCGCCCTAATGCTATTGAGAATTTTCGGCATGCCCGATGGCACTGTATACAGGATATAGTGGGCCCCCATCATCCACTTCGTAGCATTCAAAGGGACTGTGTTTGACTGGGCTACTATCCTGTCGGACAGTTTGGCATCAACGGTGGCTGCTGCAAGAGAAGGTCTGGCCTTAAAAAAGTCATAATTTTACATGTCTTCATATCTCATTGACTGTATTTTGGCCAAGCTATCTTTCCCCAGCTTAGGTTGCACGTGGGATAAAGCCAACACCCCGGTCTACACTGCTTACAAGATAATGTGGTCTCAAAATTACAGAGCAAGCTATAAGCTCATCTGCGAGGAGTTCATCATGCCTCTATATGAGAATATATTCAATGAAGAGCCCAACTGCTTGTCAGAAAATGCCATGGAGATCCTGGAGAACTATGGAGATTTTTATTTCTCAGAACAGGGCACCTACATCAGGATGTTTGGGGGGACCAAAGCGCCATACATTTTTCCAAAGTACGCTACTGACTATGTAGTCCTCAAGGAGGCAGCGAGGCAAATTTTCCTTGATGGAATTGGAGCGGTGCTTAACAAGCAGCATAAGGCTTCTTTCCCTCCTTTACCCTTCTGCATAGGAGCCTACAAGTTCTCAGGGGTTGCATCAGCTAAGGAATTTGTTCAAGAACTGAAAGCTTTCCACTTCGGCGAAGTGATCTTCCACAGAAATGGTAGGTGCGGAAATGTTGCCGAGCATTGCAAAGAAATTTATGCTCATTTTGAATATACTCATTATTATGATGCCAAAGAAGAGGCATTCAGAGGCATCAGCAACATGACTGAGCTGCAGATTTGTCACCAAAGCAGTGGAGCAAGCTCTAGCTCCACTTCAGCCCAAAAAGCCAGTTTGCAGAAAGAGAGAGAAGCAGCTGATGCCTGAGCCCAAGAAGACTAAAAGTTGAAAGAGGAAGCAAGATTGCAGCAAGAAGATAAAGTTGCAAGATTGCAGCAAGAAGCAGAAAATGAAAGACTACAGAAGGAAGCTGAAGATGCAATGCAGATGGAAGAAAATGAAAATCAGCAGCAAGCGGAGGAAGAAAAAAGAAAGCGAAAAGCTGAGGAATAATAGAAGGCAGAAGAAGAACATAAGGCCGATGAAGATGTCTAGGCAGGAGGTTCCGGCACTCAATATATGGAAACAGACATACCTCAAATAGGTTCTCCCGGCACCCAGAATGTGGAGGCAGGTACATCTCAAACAGGTGTTCCCAGCACCCAAAATGTGGAGGCAGGCACTTCTCAAGCAGTCCAGACCCCACCCGCAGAAGCAGAAATAAATGTGATAGATCTCCCAATCGTCCCTTACACTCCATTAGAAGAGCATATGGTGTCTCGGTGGGATGAGTTTGTGTATGATAAGAAGAGAAAAGCAGTGGTCCTAAAATTAGAAGAGAGGATAAAGAGACTCTTCCAAGAAGATATTGTTACCCGGCGGGGGACCACAGTAATGCAAAATACAAATAAGGCACCCTTAGCTATGGCATCCGCCGTTGTAGAAGCAGCAAAAGCAACGCAGGACAATGTGGCCGATATAGTTAGAGAAGTTGAGTCGACAAAGAGGAGAGCTCGCATGTTACAACATACTGTGGCTAATGAGCAGGCCTACAGGGATCTCGTGGTGAATAGGTATAATCGCCTGTCTGTTGAGCATAAAGAATTGTCAGACAAGTATAACCATTTAGAAGAAGAAAAGGAACACCTAGCAGTCCAGATGATGATTTTAGAAGCAGAAAAGAACGATGCAGAAGCCAGAGTGTCCCATCTAGAAGCAGATAAGCAGGCATTGGTTGAGCAATTAGAACAGGCGGAAAGAAGAGTAATAGATATGTCTCCCTTCCATGAGCTGTCCTGTAGCTTCCTAAAACAAATGCATGACACTCAGGATCTGATTACTGAGGAAGTGTGCAAGCTCAAAGCCATGGTGGTTAGATTAAAAGAGGTTAATGTATAGGCCAATAGGCTTAAGGGTAAATATGCTCGGGTTAAAGCAAACATCATGAGCCAGATGGAATGGAGAGAAGGGAAGGTTTATTTCCCCAAGCATCTCCCATTCAAATATGTAGATGGTTTTAATGAAGACATAGCCCTTTTGGAATTTTGCAGAAACTGTAGCATTAAGCTAATGGCTAAGATCCAAGGGACAATGGATAAAAGTAACAATATTTATTCAAAAATCCATGAAGTGCATGATAAGTGCAAGTTGAGTTTCCCTCAGTCCCTTGATGAGTTCCCGAGCAAAGAGCAACGATTGTCTAACTTGAAGGAAGAACTGGGTATCCAAACAGAATATGTAAAGAAAATTGATGTTTTAGCCATCGATGATCTACATCATTATATTGGGATGTCATCAATACACAACCATTTGCTTAAAGAAATCCAACAAGCAACAGTTGTGGAAATTCAGGGTATTGGAGTAGAGCTTGGTAAAGATGTGACTTCCCAGAAAATCTTACTCCCTTCCTCAGCAAATGTAGTTATCAGAGACACTGGTGTCTAGTTCAGTTATATTGCAGAAGAGGAAAAGAAAGCAACGACAGAAGTAACAGCCAGCCCAAGTGCTTCCCTCCCAGCAGCAGCAGCAGTCACAGCCAGCCCGAATGCTTCTCTCCCAGCTGGAGCACCTTCCCAAGAGTGAACACGCTGCTCTTAAGGCGTTGATTCCTTTTTTCTGTTGGCCTTCATATGTCTAAAGCGTAGAGCCATTGGACAGCTGTCCTTTTCTTTTTGGAAATTTTCTGTTCACATTTTTGTTTATTAAAAAGGGAAAAGTCTGTAGGAGACAAGTGTAAAGAGCCAAGTGGCATCCCAAGGGGCATTTTGTAATATTATAAATAGAAGTTTAGGAAGCATTCAAGAGGACTTTTGGTAGGGGAATAATTTTCTGAACTTGTACGAGCTATCTTGCACTTGTTTCAAGAAAATAAAATCTACCTAATAAGAGCCTGGAGAGGACGTCTTTTGCATGGAAATGGAGTTTGGATGTATGTTGGATTATTCCTGTGACTTCTATACTTTACTATGAGATCTTTCTTTACTATCTTGAATTATTTCTTTGTATCGAATGATCTTACTTCTCTCTGTGCAAATAAATTCTCTCTTTCATGAGTAATAGAATATGTTATATCTGTATTAGAATCTATCTTCTAATATCTCATGTTTCTGCTGTGGATCTATCTTTAAGATTTAATGGTTGTCTGTTGAATTTTAGATAACTCTTCTAGCACATTACTCATACTTACAATTTTCTCCTTGCAGGGATAGTTTAGATTAATTTCAGTTTTAGACACAGATTTGTTTTCCAGTTCCGCATTTAGATTAAATTAGTCTAGGCACTTGCATATCATTCTAAAACATAAAATCAAAAGAACGGTGGATCGGGCCATAACCGGTATAACTAGAGCAAATCTCCAAACCCACGGTTGCCGGAACCGCTAACCGGACGGATTCCCCACACCAAACGGTGGACAATCTAAATGGGATAGTCTACCGAAGAGGATCCCTTTCTGATTGATGCTGCGATCCTCGGGGCATCAAAAATTTTTGGCGCTAGAAGGAGGGCCTGAAAGTGCATGGCTGATAGAGGAAAATCTCCCACTGTCATAAATGTTACTGAAAACCCGTTTAAAGAAGGCATTTCAAACACCCCAGATCTTGAAGTATCAAATCAAGAAAACCTCGTTTCTGATCCTGAGCATCAAGAAGCATTATATGCTGTACCTTTTGCAGAAATAGAAGATTTGAGGAGGCATACATGATCTTATGTTAGACAGCTAGGTGGTTTAAACGCATTGAATTTTCTCCCTAGGAAAAGTTCCCTTAGAAAAGAGCGACAATACACTCGTGACTCGATTCTTGTGCAAAATTTTGAAGAGCTTGTGAATTTAACTTTAGAAGAAATTGCAGACCCTCTGAACAAAGTAGATCTTGAAAACCCAGGAAACATTTCAGATCAGGAAAGCCTTGGAGAACTTATTACTCCAAAGTATACTCCATGGAAATCACCTTACAATTCTCCACCAGATTCTCCACATATAGAGATGGCCGTACCTGCTTGGAGAGCAAGGGGAGCGTTGAATCTAGCTGGACCATTCCACAATCTTCCGAAAAATCCAGAGAAGGTCTTGCCTAAATTCGACCCAGGGAAAGCCATTTCGGCCGAAGATCATCTCAAGAGTTTTTATCTAGCACTGAAACTTTTAGATGTGCAACATGAAGATGTAGTCTGTAGGCTTTTTCCATACACCTTCGAGCCGAAAGTATCATCCTGGTATTTTAGCCTACAACCTAGCTCAATCTCAAGTTGGGATGAATTTGAAAACTATTTTTTGAAGAAGTATGGGAACCAAAAGACTGTAGCTACACTTATGAAAGAACTCTTATCCATGAGAATGGAAAAGAAAGAAAAGGTTCAAGACTTTAATCAAAGGTTCACAACACTCTTAAATAATTTCAGTGAAGCAAATAAACCAGCAGAGGAATCTCTGATTGAATATTATACAACAGCTCTTGAAGAACCCATAGCAATGTTCGTTAAAAGATCTAAGAAAACCACCCTGATAGAGAAATTCGAAGAAGCTAAAAAGGTAGAAGAAGAAGTTGATAGCATTGTTAAACATGCTTTAGATGCAGAACCAAAACCAGCAGCCAGTTAAAAAACCTTGCTACTCACTAGAGGTAAAGAAGAGTCATCTACAGACATGGAAAATGTAGTCAAGATGATGCAAAAGTTATCCAATAAAATTGTAGATCTCGAGAAAGATAAGGCTGCTAGTACATCTAAGAAACCTTACAAGCCATTTTATAAAAAGAGGGAAGACGGCAATCAACCTCATCCACCCATGAATACTTCCCCTGTTTTAAACCTCAATGAAATCGGGATGGAAAACTTCTGCACCTTTCATCAAGAACCGCATTCGGAAAAGAGCTGCCCACAATGGATTATCTCCATGAGTTTAGTCATGAACCAAATGCTGGATTCATAGATCCCAGACCAAGATGATCCTCTAGAGGAATCGAGCCCTGAATTAGAGGAACCAACCCCGGACACTACTATGGTGCTATGGGATTGGGTGCCTATGATTGAATTAGCAGAAGAAGATCCCATAGAAAGCTCTCCCTCTACCGTGAATGTTGCTACTCGCAGTAAAGGCCCTATTACGGATCCTGTGCCAAACTCGGCTCCTCCCAAGCCTAAAGTTTCAAAAGAACTACCTAGAAGGCATATAACAATCATTCTACCGCAGCCTAAAGTTAGCCAAATAGCCAAACATTGACAACATAGTTCAGCAATCTAAGGTCACGATGAGTAAAACAGATCATCCAGCCCGAATTGGAAATGAGTCCGATATAGGATATGACATTATTGAGGATATAAAGAAAGTCAAAGCAAATGTGTCGATATTCGACATGTGCAGTTTGCCTCACCAACGAGACAAGCTGCTGCATGTTCTGCAGCCCCAGCCCAACACTCCATTAACGGACTCTCAAGAAGATCCTGAAATTAATGAAGCTAGCATCGGAGGGAAATCTAAATCTCAAACATTGCCTTTCCTGTTGACCTTTGAAATTTTCAATCATAATGTTCACAATTGTTTGGTAGATTCTGGAGCATCTTCAAACATCATGCCACTGTCAATTTGTAAAAATATTAACGGTTAACCTGTGCCATCTCCGGCCCAAATTATCCAGTTAGATAGGACTGCGATCAAAGTGATTGGGGAGATGAAGGATGTTCTCATTAGATTATCAGCTGACTCTAGAGTCTGTCATTTTATTGACATAATGGTAGTTGATATTCTTGAAGCCTATGGTCTGATCTTAAGTAGGGACTGGTCTACCAAGCTGAATGGTTACTTTGCAACTGATTGGTCTCATCTGTGGTTGCCTTATCAGAACAGGCAGAATCAGATCAAAGTCCCGAGGGAACCACACATGAAGAAAAATGTCACTCAACTGGAGGGAAAGAATGAGGCTGTGGCCTTCTCATCCTTGGTTTTGGAGAATTATTTCTTAGAAATTGATCCGGGTAATTATCAGTCTGAAACCCTCAGCCATGAATCAGATGAACAGTCTGATCTCCTTCATTTCTCTCGGACTGATGATGTTGACTGTAATATAGTTAGTTTAGTCACTGAATTAGATCATAGAGATACTGACTTAGTTGAATCTAAAGATATTTTTTGGACATTATACTTTGATGGATCCAAAAAGAAACAAATATTTTTTGTCCTGTAGATTAGAATTTGATTGTACTAACAACACGGCAGAATATGAAGCTTTAGTACATGGATTAAAGAAGGCCATTGGTTTAAATGTTAAATACCTGAAGGTTTTTGGTGACTCAGAAATAGTTGTAAGACAGGTAAGAGACACCATCCATTGTCTCTCACCTCATTTGAAGGGTTATCAAGCTGAGGTATGGGATTTAATTATCCATTTTGACGCTTTCAATATAAAGTCTATTCCTAGATTGCAAAATTCTGCAGTTGATTTGTTAGCAACATCCACTTCTAGATTGGTGCCATCTAATAACAAACGCTCAATTGAATTAATTTCCAGGCCTTCTGTTCCCGATAACATCACAAACTTTAGAGTTTTCGATGATGATGAGCAGATTATAAATTTTCTAACGAACGAAGACAGCTTCCAAGGAGCTGCGATAGATGAAGAAGAACACGATTCTGATTTGTTAAAGAAGGATGTAGAGAAAGGAAATTTCATCCCCAAAGGGGTAAGGTCCCTCGAAATGCTGTTCGATCTTCAAAATAAGTTCAAAAGGCCAGCTAATACCAAAACTAACAGTTCATTGATGCAACATGAGTTAGTCAATTTAGGCACCGAGGCAGAACCAAAATTTGTCAATCTTGGCAAATGTTGTTCACCAGGAGAAAGGGACAGGTTCATCAAACTATTTAAACAATATAAAGATGTTTTTGCATGGACCTATGAGAATCTGAAAACGTATGATGTCCGCATTATTCAGCATGTTATATCGATGAAAGCGGGTGTTAAGCCATTTCAGCAGCAATTAAGAAGGATGCATCCAACTTTGGAGCCTCTGATTCAAAAGGAATTAAAGAAACTCCTGGACGCTAAAATAATCTTTAAGGTCCGGCATTCTGAATGGGTTGCTAACTTAGTTTCCGTAAGAAAAAAGTCAGGAGAGATAAGGCTATGTGTAGACTTCAGAAATTTGAACAGAGCTTCAGATAAAGACAACTACCACATCCCTTCAATGGAACAAATCCTTCAAATGGTGTCAGGATCTGAACTATTTTCTCTTCTCGATGGTTTCTCTGGCTACAATTAGGTATTAGTAGCCGAAGAAGACCGTCTTAAGACTACTTTCCGCACCAAATGGGGAACTTTTGCATATAGAAGGATGCCATTTGGCCTGATAAACGCAGGAGCCACATTCCAACGAGCAATGGACATCGCCTTCTGAGGATTGGGTGGGCAATGTGTTGTTGTCTACTTAGATGATGTGATAGTTTTTTCAAAGAAAAGGGAAGATCATGTTGTCCATTTCAAACATATTTTTTACCGTTGTCGGAAATATGGTATTTCTTTGAATCCCAAGAAGAGTGTGTTCGTTGTTCCCGAAGGTAAACTCTTGGGCCATATCATTTCCAAAAGAGGAGTGTCAATAGATCAGAAAAAGTACAAGCTATTAATAAGATTCCAATGCCTTATAACAAAAAATCTATGCAGTCATTTATTGGCACTATCAATTTTGTCCGAAGATTTGTTCCAGATTTCGTGCAAATTGTTAAACCGTTACAACAGATGGTTAAACAAAACATACAGTTCAAGTGGACAGATTTAGAAAGGGATTCTTTTAGAGACATCAAGGCAGCTATATCTAAAGCTCCTTCCTTAAGAAGCCCAGATTTTGATAAGGATTTTATCCTATACACCTTTGCTTTGGATGACTCCCTCGCGGTTGTACTCACTCAAAAGGTGGAACTAGGAGACGAGTACCCAACCTCGTTTATGAGCACTGGTCTGCAGGGGGCTGAGCTAAACTATCCCATGGTGGACAAGCATGCATACACTGTCTTCAAAGCAGTCAAGCAGTTCAGGCCATATATTCTTAAGAACAGAACTAAAGTCATAGTTCCCCATCCAGTTGTTAGATCCCTTTTTGTTCAAAAGGAACTAGGAGAAAGGAGAGGGAACTGGGTCACAACTCTTCAAGAATATGATTTAGAATTTAAACCAGCCACGATCATCAAAGGGCAAGGCCTATGCAAATTACTTGCGGGAGATTCGACTGATGAAGAGCAACATTGGAAGAATGAAGCTGAGCTAAACTTGGTTGAAGTATGTCCTATCTTTTCAACTCCTCAGTCATGGTATAGAGATCTAGTGCATTATTTACAGCAAGGGTACCTACCTGAGCACTGGAACTCTAAACAAAGAAGAGCACTCCGTTTGAAATCGGCACCTTATCAAATCATTGATGGGATACTTTTCAGAAAAAATTATGATGGAGTTTTCCTTAATGTTTAGAAAAGGAAGATGCAAATAAAGTTGTCAAAGAATTACATGATGGCCCCGCAGGTGGAAATTATTCAGGGGAGACAACAGCACACAAGATACTTAGAGTTGGATATTATTGGCCCACTCTGTTCCGAGATGCCCATATGTACGCACGAAACTATGATGTATGCCAAAGAAGTGCCGGGAAGTTACCTAAGGCAGCAGGACCATTACAGCCTTTTATTCTCTTTGAGCCTTTTGAGCAGTGGGGTATAGATGTTATCAGAGAGATAAATCCAAATTCTTCTTTGCAACATCGATACATCCTGACGGCTACTGATTACTTCACTAGATGGACGGAAGCTATCCCATTGCGCAAGATCAATGAAGATACAGTCATCAGTTTCTTGAAAGAAAACATCATAACCAGGTTTGGGGTTCCAATTTCCCTTGTTTTTGATAATGCTCCCTATTTTTCGTCTTTCAAGATAAATGAATTTGTTTATGAATGGGGAATTAAGCTGCATTATTCGGCCAATTATTACCCAAGGGAACGGATTAGCTGAATCTTCAAACAAAAATCTTATTCGAATTCTCAAGAAAACTGTGATAGAAAACCAGCGAAGTTGGCATATAGCTCTCCCAAACACCTTATGGGCAGACAGGGTGACTCCAAAGAACGCATTAGGGGTTTCCCCTTTCACTCTTGTCTATGGCAAGGAAGCCATTCTTCCCCCCAATGTCTTGCTCCCATCCTTACAGTTGTCCCAAGCCTCTCAGGGCTCTGGTAGCCAAGTCTTACAATCTAGGATCAATACCCTGCTTCAACTTGAAGAAGCCCGACAGAAAGCTAAAGACCGATTCCATCAACACCAAGACATAGTTAAGAGGTGGTTCAATAAGAGGAAGTCTGGTAAAAGGATTTTTGAAGTTGGGGACTTAGTCCTGAAATGGGACCATAATCATGAAGGCAAAAGAATGCACACGAAATTCCAACATTTATGGGTAGGCCCGTACCAAATTTCGGCAAAAATAGGCCCATCCACTTATAAGTTGACAAATCTCGAGGGAGAAGAAGTAACCCTTCCTCTCAATGGCCTCGCCCTGAAGAAATACTTTGCATAGTCTCACTGAGACTTTTTGTACATAAATAATTTTTCTTTTATGATTGCTCTAGCCTTTTGTTTGCATTATTTTCAGCCATTTTTTGTTTCTTTCCTTGCCATTTGAACCTTTGCACAAAGTTTGCTTTCTAAAAGCCCCTACGGTTGAGTTTCTCATCAAGATAGATCTCTTAAAGAAACCTCACAACCCATAAGTCCGGAACTATGCTCGAATGAAATTTTATCTATGTATTGTGCTCTTGCTGAACTTTTCAGAAGGAAGGAAGCCTACTCTGCTAGCCACACTAATCCTGTTCAATTAGCTGAGATCTATGACTATCTTTATTACTATCTTTGGGCTCCACCCACTGTCACACTTAAAGACATCTCAAGAAGGTTATTGAAGTTGGACCCATGGAAAGTAGCACATCCCGAGGGCATAGGGTATTGAAATGACTCCATGCTGCAAATTTAACAGCCAAAATGGCTTATATTCAAGGGTCTGTTTTCCAGAGATTCTCACCTCAATTGAAGCATGGCTGAGACAAAAGCAAAAAACATGTAAAATCAAGAAGGTTGTCCAAAAGGCTCAGCTCAAAATAGGCTCCTCTCCGTCCGTGAGGCTTGATCAAACTAATAAAATCTCCCACTCACACAAAAGGACATTATGGATTGAGGAGACTAAATCAAAGATCATGTCTAAAGAAACTATCTCTGGAAGGCTCAGACAGCGAAGCTGTCAAAAGTACAAACATCCAAAAGGATGCAAGCGGCATGGGAATGAGGAACAAGATCAATAATGTCCATGAGAAAGTGTTGCAAATCCTGTGGAGTCCGACAGTAGTAGCCATCTGAAAGATGATTCTTCTAAAATGAATCCCATATGCTGGCTCGTTGAGAGTTTTAAAGATGTCTCTGTCAAAGCTCCCTCTTCCCCAATGGCTAGTAGGTAAAATGCCTTCTTCCTTCACAGAAATTCAAGTGCTCAGCTAAATATTGCATATAAGATGGATGTCTTTTAATAAGGTTTCGGATCATGGAGAGGAATTTTTCAGAGATCTGTGTTCGCCAGCGACTCGCCAATTGTTGTTGCAGCAACATCCCCCCCAAAATTTTTGTACATATTGGGGCCCCTCCTTTTATTTTTTCTAGAAAGACTGCCTCAAGAGGTTAATTCTCCTTTGTTACTTTGTTTTCAACTTAAGATCCTGTTTTGAAAATTTCAAGTTTTTCTTCTAAGGATAAAAGACTTAGAAATTCTCCTGAAGTTGCGGAACCATTTGAGAAAGCCTCTCGCAAGTGCGGAAGTATTCAAGTTATCCTCCCGAAACTGCGCAAAAGACTTAGAAATTATTTCTCGAAGCTACGGAAGCTATTTGGGAAAGTCTCTCGAAACGGCGAAAAGGTTCAAGAAAGCCTCCCGAAACTGCGGAACCATTTGGATTTTCCTCCTGAAACTGCGGGAGTCATTTGCAAATCTTCCCCGGAGCCGCTAAAGGACTTAGTCTCTTTGAAAAAATCTTAAGTCTTTTTCTCTCGAAGTTGTGGAAGCTATTCGCAAAAGCCTTCCGAAACGGCGGAACCTTTTAGGTTTCCCTTCCAAAAATGTGGAAGCTATTTTCATAATCCTTCCAAAACTACGGAAGCATTCGCGTTATTTTCCCAAAACCCCGCGGAAAGACTTAGACTTTTTTGCGGAACCATTTCAGAAACCCCTCCCGAAACAGCGAAAGCATTCAGGTTTCCCTTCCGAAATCCCGTGGAACGTTTTTTTTAAAAATAACTTAAGCTTCTCTCTCGACTTGCGGGAGCCATTCGCCAATCCTGTCCGAAATAGCGGAACCATTTGGGTTTCCCTTCGGAAATTGCGGAACCGTTCACGTTATTCTCCCGAAACCTTGCGGAGAGACTTAGAAATTTTTCAAGTTGCGGAAGCCATTCGCCAATCCTTTCCGAAACGGCGGGAACCTTCGCAAAATTGTTCCGCAATTGTGGAAGCAATTGGCCTATCTCCATTGAAATTGCGGAAAGAAATCTTATGTTCTCCCGAAACTGCGGGACGAATCAGCGAAACTGCTCGCGACAAGTTTCCAAAGGTTGCATTTCGGAAGGATACGCCAATCTCTTCCGAAATGCTGAGGCAGTTCGCCATATTGTTCTGCAATTGTGGGTGAAACTCGTGAGTCCGACCCGCAAGTGATGGTCGCCCACAAATGCCGAGACGGCTTGAAAAGACTGCGCCATACAAAATTTAAAACCCGTTTTAATGGCACCACCCACCGGATTAATGCCGCATGTGTCTAACCTGTTTAAAAGGACGATGGGCGTTTGGGTTGGTCACATTGTTAGTTTTTGATTAAACAAACGCCGTTGGGAAGACCACGCCGGACCACTCCAGCTCAGCTCGTCTACGACCACGTCCACCTCACTCAACCACTATCTCGTCGCTAGGTAGGTTTTTTAACCGCTATTTTTGTCTCATCTCCACGTCAAGTTACCTTTGGGTTTTTTCCCGTCTTTAACGTGGCCGATAGACATTGGTGGCATATGTCGTTATTTTTTTTTTAAAAGCCACCGAGGCCCCTTAGGTTTCTCGTTCCTATCAACTAAAAGCCATAACTGTGACCACCCGAGTTTTTCACCGACCACATTCCAGGCATCGTCACCCTCATTCAAACTCCGAGCCGGCCATACAACGTCTCGTAAATATTACCAATAACAGTAGTGGTCGGCTGAACCCCTCACCTTTTCATGAATGTGGAGAGCGGTCCCTTGTTTCGTCTTAAGATTGTTTCAATCCAAGCTAACCCGCCATTGACCATTAGAAGTGCAACGATGAAGGATATCCTCTCTCCTAGGGCTAGATGAGAAGCAGGTTGTTTCACGTTGTATGCTTACCCTTTCAAAAAAAAAAAAAAAAAAATTCCAAACTTTATCTCCTTAGGATAAACAAGTCTCAGAACTATATTGGAATGGTTTATTTTGCTTCCCCAACATACAACTTCATAATTTGTCTATGCTTTAGCATGTTGAATTGGTCTTTCTCTTTGTTAAAATCTCCTAACAGGTTGCACATTTTTATAATGACTTGTATTTGGTTGTTAGCAGGGATAAGCCAAGATGCCAAAATGTGGTAGGAAGAAGGCTAAAGTAATGGAACCAGAGCCAGTACCACTTAGGACTGAAACTATGTTCCAAGATACTAAATGTACCACCGGTATTCCTCCCGAAGTCCGGTGAGGCGATATTTACAGGATGATCAGGGACCAAGATATCCCAGACGTGTTACTGGAAGAAGAACAGATTTACATCAACATCAGAACTTCAGGCATAGCTAGGGCTTCTACCCGCCCTGAGTTGTTCCCATGTTCTAAATTGATCGGGTGGATACTGGAACATGCTAATTCAGAAACAAGAGTATTCAATGACAGAAAGGGAGTAGCTTTCGCTTCTTTCCATCCAGCATATATTTCTGCAACCTACAAATTCTCGCGTCCCCAGCAAGCTCTAAGTGATGAATGGTTGGGCCAGATGAACAATATTGAGATGGCCAAAAAATTATTGGTCACAGGCAAGCACTTGAGAAAGAGAGGTAATGATGAATATGATGTTCAGAATCTAAGACCTCCTTTCAGTTTAATCGCCCTGATGCTATGCAGAATTTTCGGCATGCCCGATGGCATTGTATACAGGATACAGTCGGCCCCCATCATCCACTTCGTAGCATTCAAAGGGACTGTGTTTGACTGGGCTACTATCCTGTCAGACAGTTTGGCATCAACGGTGGCTGATGCAAGAGAAGGTCTGGCCTTAAAAAAGTCATAATTTTACAGGTCTTCATATCTCATTGACTGTATTTTGGCCAAGCTATCTTTCCCCAGCTTAGGTTGCACGTGAGATAAAGCCAACACCCCGATCTACACTGCTTACAAGATAATGTGGGCTCAAAATTACAGAGCAAGCTATAAGCTCATCTCTGAGGAGTTCATCATGCCTCTATATGAGTAGATATTCAATGAAGAGCCCAACTGCTTGTCAGAAAATGCCATGGAGATCCTGGAGAACTATGGAGATTTTTATTTCTCAGAACAGGGCACCTACATCAGGATGTTTGGGGGGACCAAAGCACCATACATTTTTCCAAAGTACGCTACTGACTATGTAGTCCTCAAGGAGGCAGTAGGAAAATTTTCCTTGATGGAATTGGAGCGGTGCTTAACAAGCAGCATAAGGCTTCTTTCCCTCCTTTACCCTTCTGCATAGGAGCCTACAAGTTCTTAGGGGTTGCATCAGCTGAGGAATTTTTTCAAGAACTGAAAGCTTTCCACTTCGACGAAGTGATCTTCCACAGAAATGATAGGCGGGGAAAAGTTGTCGAGCATTGCAAAGAAATTTATGCTCATTTTGAATATGCTCATTATTATGATGCCGAAGAAGAGGCATTCAAAGGCATCAGCAACATGACTGAGCTGCAGATTTGTCGCCAAAGCAATGGAGCAAGCTCTAGCTCCACTTCAGCCCGAAAAGCCAGTTTGCAGAAATAGAGAGAAGCAGCTGATGCCCGAGCCCAAGAAGAGAAAAATTTGAAAGAGGAAGCAAGATTGCAACAAGAAGCTGAAGTTGCAAGATTGCAGCAAGAAGCAGAAAATGAAAGACTACAGAAGGAAGCTGAAGATGCAAAGCAGATGGAAGAAAATGAAAATCAGCAGCAAGCGGAGGAAGAAGAAAGAAAGCGAAAAGCTGAGGAAGAACAGAAGGCAGAAGAAGAACTTAAGGCCGATGAAGTTGCCCAGGCAGGAGGTTCCGGAACTCAGGATATGGAAATAGACATACCTCAAACAGGTGCTCCTGGCACCCAGAATGTGGAGGCAGGTACATCTCAAACAGGTGTTCCCGGCACCCAAAATGTGGAGGCAGGCACTTCTCAAGCAGTCCATACCCCACCCGCAGAAGCAGATATAAATGTGATAGATCTCCCAATCGTCCCTTACACTCCATCAGAAGAGCATACGGTGTCTCGGTGGGATGAGTTTGTGTATGATAAGAAGAGAAAAGCAATGGTCATAAAATCGGAAGAGAGGATAAAGAGACTCTTCCAAGAAGATATTGTTACCCGGCGGGAGACCACAGTAATGCAAAATACAAATAAAGCTCCCTTAGCTATGGCATCCGCCGCTGTAGAAGCAGCAAAAGCAACACAGGACAATGTGGCCAATATAGTTAGAGAAGTTGAGTCGACAAAGAGGAGAGCTTGCATGTTACAACATATTGTGGCTAATGAGCAGGCCTACAGGGATCTCGTGGTGAATAGGTATAATCGCCTGTTTGTTGAGCATAAAGAATTGTCAGACAAGTATAACCATTTAGAAGAAGAAAAGGAGCACCTGGCAGTCCAGATGATGATTTTAGAAGCATAAAAGAACGATGCAGAAGCCAGAGTGTCCCATCTAGAAGCAGATAAGCAAGCATTGGTTGAGCAATTAGAACAGGCGGAAAGCAGAGCAATAGATATGTCTCCCTTCCATGAGCTGTCCTGTAGCATCTTGAAACAAATGCATGACACTCAGGAGCTGATTACTGAGGAAGTGTGCAAGCTCAAAGCCATGGTGGTTAGATTAAAAGAGGTTAATGCAGAGGCCAATAGGCTTAAGGGTAAATATACTCGGGTTAAAGCAAACATCCTGAACCAGATGGAATGGAGAGAAGGGAAGGTTGATTTCCCCAAGCATCTCCCATTCAAATCTATAAATGGTTTTAATGAAGACATAGCCCTTTTGGAATTTTGCAGAAACTGTAGCCTCAAGCTAATGGCTAAGATCCAAGGGACAATGGATAAAAGTAACAGTCTTTATTCAAAAATCCATGAAGTGCATGATAAGTGCAAGTTGAGTTTCTCTCAGTCCCTTGATGAGTTCCCGAGCAAAGAGCAACGATTGTCTAACTTGAAGGAAGAACTGGGTATCCAAACAGAATATGTAAAGAAAATTGATGTTTTAGCGATCGATGATCTACATCATTATATTGGGATGTCATCAATACACAACCATTTGCTTAAAGAAATCCACCAATCAGCAGTTGTGGAAATTCAGGGTATTGGAGTAGAGCTTGGTAAAGATGTGACTTCCCAGAAAATATTACTCCCTTCCTCAGCAAATGTAGTTATCAGAGACAGGTGTCTGGTTCAGTTATATTACAGAAGAGAAAAAGAAAGCAACAGGAGAAGTAACAGCCAGCCCGAGTGCTTCCCTCCCAGTAGCAGCAGCAGTCACAGCCAGCCCGAATGCTTCTCTCCCAGCTGGAGCACCTTCCCAAGAGTGAACACGCTGCTCTTAAGGCGTTGATTCCTTTTTTCTGTTGGCCTTCATATGTCTAAAGAGTACAGCCATTGGACAACTGTCCTTTTCTTTTTGGAAATTTTCTGTTCACATTTTTGTTTATTAAAAAGGGAAAAGTCTGTAGGAGACAAGTGTAAAGAGACAGGTGGCAGGCCAAGGGGCATTTTGTAATATTATAAATAGAAGTTTAGGAAGCATTCAAGAGGACTTTTGGAAGGGGAATAATTTTCTGAACTTGTACGAGCTATCTTGCACTTGTTTCAAGAAAATAAAATCTACCTAATAAGAGCCTGGAGAGGACGTCTTTTGCATGGAAATAGAGTTTGGATGTATCGGGCCATAACCGGTATAACTGGAGAAAATCTCCAAACCCATGGTTGCTGGAACCGCTAACCGGACGGATTCCCCATACCAAATGGTGGACAATCTAATTGGGATAGTCTACCGGGGAGGATCCCTTTCTGATTGATGTTGCGATCCTCGGGGCATCAACAGGGTGTTGGTTGATACTTATCTATGGATTGTGTTGTTCGTGACTGTTGGTTCGTGCCTTCGTCCGTGGTCATCGCGACATTGTATCGGGTAATTTTGCCTATTTCTTGTGAGTGTGGCTGTATTTGTGTTGGGTAGGGTTTCACCCGGCATATGGATTCTGTTGATGGCATGGCCATGAACCATGTTTTTCATTTGCCAAGCTTTAAAGTTCGATCATAACCTAATTTAAGCACGAGTATTCTAAGAAAAGGATTGGAAATGTTGAAAATGATGGGAATGTGAATGGGAAGTGGGAGAGTTCATTCTCCTTAACTTTGAATGTTTCCAGCTTGCGGTTCTCTGTATTTAGTTTAGAATCTATCATAAGAGTGCGCTCTTTGTTGGGTATTCTGTAGATGTGTTTGCAAATATTGATCTTTTATATTGACTGGAGATCCAAGAATTTATGGACTCCTCACAGTGTATGTCGATGGTGACCTTAATTACACTAGAATAAAATGAAAGCATCTCTTCTTTATGGATGATATTTGCTAATTGGTTTTATTGATCAATCTAGAAATATAGGTGTTTAAAAGAACAGAACCTAAGTATACGCTTGCCAGTCAAAAAATTTTCCATGCAGCTAGAACAATTATGTTTCCAGTGTATTGATCCCTTGACATCAAATTGCTAGCTCAACCTAGAATGCCTTGGAGAAGGTTACGCCCTATAAAACCCCATTTGAATAGACTTGGAAAATCCTACTTTGTTTATTGGATTGCATTAATATTTGTTTTGTGTAATCGAAAGAGTTTGCAAGAAAATTTGTTTCTATATAAAGTTTAGCATTCATAGATTGTATAATAAGAGGTAATAGACAAAGTCTGGACCTCCATCTTGAATTTGAAAACAAATATTGAAATCTATAAAGATATTCCCAAAATAAACCTAACCAAATTCAGTATAGGAGCAGATACCCAAAAAGTATTGAAATAATTCGAATTCAACAATATGGTAAAATCATTTAAAATTCAAAAAATTATTACGATGTCTGACAGGTATGTTCGGTAATTAGCATGTATTTTGTAGAATATACACTTAATTCTGATGTTCAAAATCATAGAAGTTAGAGATTACCTGAGTATCCAAAGAATGACTTGCTTGTTATGACTAACCATTTGCTTAGGAATTGACACATGAAACTTGTAGGATACAAAACTATGAAGCCAATCCACAAAATGAACAACACCCACATTATGATAAACAAAGTCCATTTCAGTATGACTTTCAGAGGGCTCCTCAATGTGCTATGAGTTGTGGTAGCTGCTGGTTCAATGGCTGCTCCAAAGTGTCATTATACCTGTTCTCCATGGTTACTGCAATCAGATTCCAGGGTCACTCTAAATTCTACAGCTATGGATTATAAAAGGCCTTGAAGAGTGGGGTTGGCAGAATGAAATGCATGCTATGGACCTAGGAAAAAACATAAAATGTTTTGGCTTGATGGTATTTGTGCTATGTTTTTTTGCTGGGATCTGCTGAAGTTATTCTTTTTTTTCATAAGCAGTTGAAGTTATTCTGTTTCGACGATAGGACCAGAAGATTATACGCATGACAGTCTAGCCATCCGAAAACTTTGGATGTCCTTTGTTTCATCACTTTTGTGTGGTCCAAAGCATCTCATCTTTTTCTAATTTCATTAACAGGTACCAGTTAAAATATATAAATGGTAGGTTATAGTTTGGTGGATTAGTTTGGAGGGTTAAGTGGTGTAAAATTTATGTAAAAAGTCATAGGATTATTTGATGTCTATGTGGAGTTCGGTTGTCTTTACAAATTTGATCTAAATATCATCTTGGAAAAATTTTAAAAATCCAAAATTTAAAAATGAATTGGTTCAATGGAAATTTCAGTTCTTGAATCAGTGAAAGGTCTACAGATGAGTCCAGTCCTATAATGACGCTTCAGTTAAATTTTAGAGAGATATACGCATGATAATTTTATCCATTGGGGAAATGTAGTATTATAAACAATAGGGTTTGAAGCCTGTATTTGCAGGACTTTCCAACAGAGATAAAGAGAGAGCTACCAAGTGTATGTGTAGCCCCCAGTACAACTCCACAAAGAGCCATGCCCCACGCTCAAACTCTTATCTCTGATACAAATTAACCCGATCAATCTAGTCAATAGGTCCAGTCTATATGAACTCGAGTATTTTCTATAATAATTAATAATAATTAAAAATATATATATCAAGAAATTTTGCAATGTCAGAATCTCTCCCACTTTGGGAAAGTTTACATAGGTGAGAGCATTGAAAAAGGAACAATGGGGGCATTGAATGTCATCCTGCATGTGAATTCAAAAGCTTTTGGCATTAGCTGACAGGCCTGTGCATTCAGCCCATTGCTTGTTATGAGATGTGTCATTTATTTATGGAATAATGACTTTGTTTATGCTCCGGTGAGGCCATCTTGTGCATTGATGCATAGCTGCCCACTTTTGAAGTCCTTGCTTCCTTTTTCTTGGAACAACTTAATTCATCTTTACCAAAAGTCCCAATCTAATTGGATCGCCATAAGTTAATTCATCAATGGAAAAGTCTCAATCCATCGCACACAAAGTTACTATCATTTCTTTCTTCTTATGAAAAAAAATGAGAAGAAATAAATAAATTTCATCATGCTCAGTTTCATTTTAATTATCTATTGTTGTGTTCTTTTTTCCATTTCAATTACTTCAATTGTGATGAATTTTATATGCACCCATAGTTTACACTCTGTCCAAGGTTTCCCTATAATCTCTTTCAAAAACACAACTTAAAATGCTATCGACTATGTTACTTCCTCTTAACTACATCGATATCATTGTCTATATACTTACTTTCAAATCCATAAACCTTCTCATTTCTCCATATATTTATCCTGAAATTCATGAATATTGCTTTTGCTTATAACTCCTAAGCTTCATCAATGTGTTTTTTTCATTACTTTATGTTAGGCTAGGCTTGGTCATATTCTTATTAATTTATTAAAAAGGTGCAATGTGTTCTTTGTTACTGTGTTTTGTGGTTATCCTCATCCACGACTGTTCAATAGACTCATAAATTTGAAAAGGCATGTCTGCCAAACCCTTCCCCTCCTCGGAATGCATGACGATGTCTGCTGCAATGTCCTCAACAAATTGCATTGCATCACCATCATGTATCTTTTCCAGATTTGAAATATAGTTCATGAAGGGCTTTCTATGTCTTTGCTAAATCCATTGATGAATTTGTAGGCAATGGTGATTCCATGTAGCATTTCCATGTCTTCCCTTCTTTGCTTATTGCTGGGAATGCAAAGTTTTCAATAGAAGTTTATTTTCACATATTCTTTGACAAGGCAAAAAATCCCCAATATTTACAATACAGCTATTGTATTGTTAAGTCCAGAAATCATTTTAAAACAAGAATCTTGTATTTGCACCTTCTGGTGGCAAACATTAGGTTATAGCACTGTGATGTTGGGTTTTCATCATAATGTCCAATCCATGTGAAAGACTTGATGAGTTTTTTCTTTTGATTCAACAACTGAGTTTTCTTTGTTTTATCTAATAAATTAAATGGTCGAGATTAGGATACAACAACAAAGCAGGCTTTTCCCTTGAGCTGCTTTCATTTTTTTCCTCATCACAAATATATGCAAAATCCTCCATCTGATGTACAAACAATGCTACCACAATGATGCTTATACAGAGGTCACAATTCCTATGCTTGAAGTTGAAGCAGATGTCTTCCTATGTCTGCAAAACAAACTATTAGATTACCTACGTTCCCTAAGTTTTGTGCTTATCTAGTTAGTCATTATGATCCTTTATATGCTCCTTGATATGCACTGTTACAAATTTATATATATGTTAAATTCGTTACAAATATCCGATGTAAAAGAGTTTTTTAAGTTAGAGGAGCTTAGGTAATGTAGCCACATTTTGTCCCGAACAAGTGACATGAAAACATTCGAAATCCCCACAAAACCCAAATGGAAGCATTCTGGATTATCGCAAATAGAATATATGCTTATTGATATCAACATATTGATCTTGACACTTTCACTATCTGTTCAATTGGTTAACTTTCTTTTACAGATTTGCGAAGGTAGTCTATTTTAGCTTAGAAATATTTGTACATTTTCTATTTATACAAGCTCACAAGGTCATTTGATCACTTTTTAGTCATTAGATGGTCATTAAAAGGGTGACCATCAAATTGTGTTTATAGGTCTGGCATAATGCATGAATTTGGTCTTTACTACTAAATTTATTTATACGTCTACCTGTTCACTATTTTCCATCAGCTTCCAAACATTCCAGTTCAACAATTATACTTTCAAAATGCAACAAAAAACATTGTTATCTTCCAACAGTGTATTATACCTCCCTTTACTGTACTGATTTCCCATTTGTGTACTTTGGTAGGGCCCACTATATAGCCACTGTCACATACTGATTGCTAACACCTGGGTGCAGTCACTACTTGTACTACTAAGCTTGAACTTCTTATAGCTAAATCATGCAAGGCATTGCCACTTAGTTATATTTAGCAATTTCTTGCAATTTTAACAATTTCACATTTCTTGCACTTAAAACTTCTCAATTTCCCAAAAACATTTAGGCATCTAGATTCAAAGTTAGTGTCTTAACTCTTTACACTTACTGCCAAAGGTTTTCCTTTATTGCAGCTCAGCTTTTCAGCCTATCTATTTTGCACTATTAAGTTATGGGCACTTTGTTGACCGAAGATGCTGTGTCCCTTCTGCTCCATGGTGCTATTGACCTCTGCCCACTCATGTAAGTTCTTTCTCTCAACCGAGTCAACTCTCTCAACTCAGCAACTACCCGATATAGAATCAATATCTCTGATGGGATTCATAGGCATGAGACATTGCTTCCAACTGTCTACAATAGTGTTGTTGAGGGATCAACAACTACAAGAAGGTTCTCTCATCAAAGTGATCAACTTTACATGCAACAGTTTACACAATATAATGTATGCCTTCTTTTACCCTCCATTTTGTTAACTTACTCCATTTTCCACTTCCCACTACTTGTAACACATTTTCCCCCTTGCTTACATGTTTTCATTTTTTCTTACTAGGACTATCACACTTCTTGCACTTGAAATCATCACAACGGAATCACCAATTAGTGGGGAACCATCCCCCTTTCAATCTGCCTACTGAATCCACTACCCAAACTGGTTCCTCTACATCACAAAGCATCCTCCTTGATCCGCAAACCCTTCCTTCCTCACCAAATTCATCCCATCCTAGCTCCACCTACGCTTGAGTTCACATCACTCAACCCTTGTAACAAAACTTGGGCCATTCAAGGACGAGTTATTTCTAAAACAAACATCACTACCTACAATAATATAAAAGGGCCAGGTAAACTCTTTGGATTTGACCTTGTTAGTGCTTCAAAAGATGAGATCCATGTCTCAGCGTTCAATGAATTAGCAACAACATTGTATGACCAAATACAAGTTGGCGTTGTCTAGATTGTCTCAAATGGGACAATCAAACCGTGCAACCCAACATACAACCACTTGAAAAATACTTTTGAGATTTTCCTAATCGCTTCCTCAACTATCCAACCATGCTTTGAAGAGTACCCCTTAATTCCTTTCCATTACTTCCATTTTAAATCTATCCATGACATCCAAACTGCACCCATCAACTCCATGGTCGACCTAATTGGGATTGCCATTTCTGTTTCCCCTGCATCAACTATACGCAAAAGGGATGGTGCAGAAGTTGTTCGCTAAACTGTTGGCATCCGAGACATGTCTGGATTTAGCATAGACATCATGCTCTGGGGGGGACCATTGCGACATGGAAGGTGCGCAACTTGCTAACCTTCGCGGCTTGCCTACCCCCCCAATCCTTGCAATCAAAGGTGGTCGCCTTACAGAGTTCAACGGCTGAACTATTGGAACCATCTCCAATACCAGCATCCTTATCAACCCAAGTATTGAAGAAGATGTTCTTCTCCAAGCATGGTTCGATGCCAATGGGTTCCGTTCAGCCTCCCCATCTTTGAGCCGAAAATACAAGTCCTCTTCTTCTACTTTGCAAAAACGCATTACCATCTCTACGCTACAAACTCTCCAACCTTCTAAGAAAGCAACCTGGTATTCAGTGCTTGGTACAATCACACATATTAACATGGAGGACTTTCATTTCCTTGCATGCCCACTATTTGTTGATGGGATACAATGCATGAAAAAAGTTTCCCACCACATTGGAAATGTTTGGCATTGCGCTAAATGTGATGGGGAGTTTCCAGAATGTGATTATCAATACATACTCAAGCTTGACCTTACAGATGCTACAGGACAGCTATATAACGTCATAGCATTTGATTATCTTGCAATTCAACTCATGGGGGTATCAGCAAAAGACATTTGCTTACTCGCAAATGAACCAAACACTCTTCCAGAAATTGTTCAAAGTGTTTGTGCACGACACTTCCTTTTCACATTGTCAGTGAAGACCGAGAAGTTCAATGCAATTGCTCGTTTAAAGGTGGTTATTGTAATGGCAGAGGAGATTGCAATGCCACTAACCATGGACAGTGCAAATACTTAAATCCATGTCGTTGAACTCAACTTTCACATGCACTTATTTCCTAAGCAATATCGCCACTTCTTACTTAACTTCTTTTTGTAACCGGCTTGTAAAATTTTCAATACTATATTATTCTCTTCTTCCATTTGCTTGTTCTCCTTATATTTTAAATGTTTCTTTTAAATTCTATTTGTATGCTTCATACATAGCATATTCGTGTATGTTTCATTTATACTTTACAATATAACTTTCTTTACTTTCTTAATGGTCACCTATATAATATGCTACGTTTTCAACCATGGAACGATGATATTCATAACCACTTCACATTTTTATTATAGGCATCTCAAACAATGCGTGAAATTAGCATGGTTCTTTTAAATTCTACGTGTAACCTTATTGACCTATCTTAAATATGCAATTCTTTTCTACTTACCATATTAGTGTATGCTTCCTTTATACTTTACAATCTAACTTTATTTACTCTCCTGATGGTTAGCTATATAGTATGTTCCAATTCAAATCATGCCACCATCAAATCCATAAAAAAATCACATTTTATTTGTAGGTATGTCAAACAATCATTATGTGGACCAAATTAATGCACACAGAAGAGTTGTATATGCACAAAGGAAACAAGAAAACAACAAGCGGCAACGTCTTATATATAGAGCTGCTCATGAGTTTGTTCATATCCCACCTCCATTCCAAATTCTTCCACGTTCCATCACACCATCTTCACCATCCACGTCTGCAACAAACTTAGATATGCACCCACTGCATACTACATCCACAACCACCCTAAATGTTGCACAACACCATTTCCGCATGCGCCCGATGAATGTCTGTTCAATATGCATGGAATCTTATCCTAGCATTAAAACAAAGAAATTTGCTAATGCATATGCATGTTCACGTTGTATTGTGGAACGAAATGGCCATCGGTTTTCCTTGGCCAACAATATGGACCCAGGTATACAACCATTTGTCCTTTCCGTACTCACTCAAGTTGAAGAAATGTTCATTAGTCGTGCTAACCCAACCCTTCAAGTCACTCATGCTCGTGGTGGATAATTCACATATTCTGGTCACACTATCAGCTTCCCCCAAGACATATCTATCATTGCCACTTCTATCCCTCACTTGCTTTTAGACATTGACATACTGATTGTTCATAAATGCAATGCTACAAATAAGCCTTATGAATTCTTTGTTAGCCGATCACGAGTTTTTGTTGCTCTTGAATACAAAATTTCATATGATCCCTAATACAAAGATGTTCAAGTTAACACAAATGCATTGTCTTCTTTACCTCTTGAACCAACAAACATTTCCTCCCTTCTTCATCATGCTGGCCCCAATCCCAGCCCACTTGTTAACTATACATCAACTTCTCCGATGCAAACAACAAGCTCCCCTGAACCCCATGAAGTACAATCCTCTTCCTTTGTTTATACACAAACAAATTCTAGAACATAGGTAGAGGAAATAAGATGCTTCTGTTAATACCAAAAAAGTGCTCACTAACTCATCCCTTTGGACATACACCTCTGTTGACCAAATTTCCTACCAACCTCGCCTCCAAAACCCCATAAAATCCAAATGGATATTAAAAATAACTAAATATTCCCTCAAAAACAGACTAAAACCCCAAAAGAGGGTCAAAATCAAACAAAGAGGGAATAAAACCCAAAAGAAAAAAAGAAAAAAAGAGAAAATAGGGCAAAAACCCTAAAAAGCCCTAAAACCCTAATCCAAGTTTATAAAAAGGGGTGGAGGCCCCTCATTTAAAAGATCCCCAATCACTCTACCCTCATGCTGTTGAATTTTTTCAAATCCTTAAGCCATCCATTATTGTGCCTTTTGGCCTCCCTTAAGATAAAAATTTCAGCCATCATCCAAGCATTGGAGAGAAGAGTACCAAACTAAGGAGCTCCAGAGCACACCGCCAGAACTCCACCAGCCTCATCTTTGAGGTAAATATATTTATTGCAAGCCCTTTGCTTGCCCATAATAAAAAAAAAGGATTCTTTATTTTAGAGTTTTTTGCAAGTATATCGTTTGTTGCTTCGAGTTATATTTTTTGTTTCATGCACATGTCTAAGTTTAGATTTACTGTTTAATGTCATTTGCTTCCATCATTTGTATTTAGTTTACTGTTAATTACTTCAACACTGCTGCTAAGGATTCCATAACCGTTAATAGGTGCTCACTTACACAGGCAGGGGCTAAAACCCCAGCCACAGTTTGGTGACTCCATTGTCTGAACCCCTCTCCGACAAGTTTAGTTTTATTGATATTTCCGTTTGCAGTCCTGTTTTCTGTTTTTACTTGTTTAGTTTATTAGTTCTGCGGGTTTTCCTGTACGGTTGCAACCAGTTTGCAGTCGGGCAGAAAACTGCATGTTTTTCACTGATAACTGCGGTCCAAACCATGGCTATTCATAACCTTCGCGCGGTCTGCACATTGGCTCATTAGCCTTTTGTTGTGATTCAAAACATGGATTTTCCTCACCTTCGCGCGGTCTGCACATCGGCTTCCTAGCCTTTTGCTGTGACCCAAAACGCAAGTTTTTCTTCACCTGTCCGCGGCCCCAACCGCAAGTTTTCTTCACCTCCACGATGTCTTCACATTGGCTTCTTAGCCTTTTGCTGTGACTTAGAGTGCGGGTTAGTCTTACTTGTTTGCGGTCCCAACCGCGGCTCTCAACTCTCTTCCCGTGGCCTCGTCCCTGCATGAGAGCGGCGCCGCCCTCTACCCCGAGATATATGTAGCCTGCACCGCACACCACACTAGCCACTAGTGTGGCTTCCACCGCAACAAAACGCCAAGAACTGTGTTGCAAAATGCAGCTTTCCTTGCTACTTGCGCTCTCCCACACTCAGCCTGCACCTCAAAAAACCCCATAATGTGTGCGTTGCACACCGCATTCTCCGAGCCAAACCTTGCGCTACAAACCGCGCATTTCTCGCCAATACCTGTGCTGCAACGCAACCAAATTCCAGAAAATCGCGCTGCACACCATAGCTTTGGGTGCCATAGTCGCGCTGCACATAGCACCAAGCAGACCCTTAGCCGCGCTATGATTTCCACTTTTTTCTCAATTTTAGTTATTTAAAAAAAAATAATAATAAAATATTTTGTGTTAAGTCTTTGAATCAGCATTCAATTTCCAGCATTGTTTTCATTTTTCTAGCTTTTAAAAAGCCATCTTTTTATTTGCTAGTTAACTACCAACATTATCATTGCACACATTCTGACAACTAACTCAAGTGAGCCTTAAAAAACTACTTAATTCAACAAAATCTTAACCCCAATTGGGGAACACAGAAGAATTTGGTAGCTAGGTAGGGAAAGGGGGATAGGTATCCAAATAACACCCCTTTGTCGCTTACATCTGAGACATAGTTGTTGTCATTTAGGGTGCCAAAATCCCTTATTATTTTTTGACACGGTTTAAAACCAATTTATCGGGAAGGCCTCTCCCTTAGGAGGGTTGAAGTAGCCAGACTGGTTCCGGAAGCCTGAGTGGAATACTGCAATCCATTCAGTAACCGAAGGATACCTTTCGTAGTTCTCGTTGTACCACCCTTATGGGAGTACAGCGGTGATAGAACCAAACTGCAAATTCACCCAACCGAACATGTCATGAACGGGGTATCTTAGTTTCCTTTCTTCTTGGATTGACTACCCGGTGTCCCTCCTTGTAGGGGGATATCATTGGCCTGTGATTCCACTTTTCGTATTATCTGACCGGGATTTCATCACCTTGCAGAGGATACATCGAGTTCGAATCAACATACCTTCTAGATTAGGTGTTTGCATGCTCCCTTACCTCCCCTGAGTCTAGTGAGTACACCTTTTTTCTCTTTTTTAGGAGCCTTTGCTTGTTGGTATTCTGACCCTTTTTTACCACTCCATGTGATTGTAGCACAGCTGTTGCAATGCGCATTTTGAGGATTGTTGTTGGCCTAAGCACCGCCTTTTTTACTCTCTCCTTCTGCACACACAGTTGCACTAGGATTTTTTTGAGCTTTTCACCCATCACACCTCACTCGGAATACCCTCATTGTCATCATTGAGTCCCAAAGATAGTCCCGACGCCAATGGGGCCAACCCCCGCAGCACGGTCTACTTGGATCTCCCTGTCACAGACGTAGAGCCTCACTCCCTGATCCTGACGCCCCTTATACCACATCTAATTCAGAACTAGAACACACCACATAGTCGGATCCATCTAGCCCTTTAGCCAGCATGACGTCCAACCCCTTTTTCGGTGGGATAGTTAGTGCAGGACCCACCACTCATCCATCTACCACCTCAACAGTCACACTGTCTATAGGCCCTACGCCTACCATCAACGCCACTACATCCATCCCAGTGGGTAGTGTCTTAGTCACTAGTACAAATCCAGCAATGACTAGTGTCATGCTTGGGGGCAGCACCTCCACTATGGATGCTATGGCCCACACCGTCGCTCCACACATTGGGGGCAACACCTCCACCATGGTTTCTATGGCCCACACCATCGCCCCACACATTGGGGGTAGCACCTCCACTATGGCCGTTATGGCCCACACCATTGCACCACACATTGGGGGCAGTGGTCATACCATCACCATTGGGGGCAGTGGTCATACCATCGCCACCACGACAAACACGCTTCCCCCACCACCTCCACCGCAACCTCCCTCTAGTTTACCATTTATGGCTAGTTTGAACCTCCCCGACTTGGCCAAATTAACTAATGATCCAATACGACATGATCCTACATGGCATCCTATGCCCACCAAACTCCCCTCATACATACCCAAATTTGAGAGAAAGGGAGGAGAAGACCCTCAAAATCATATCATGTCTTTCCACCTATGGTGTTCCTCTAACTCCATCGTGGATGACTCTATTCGCCTTCGACTACTACAGAGAACCCTTACTGGAGCTGCAACCAAGTGGTATATTGACCAACCTCATGGGACCCACCCTACATTCAGATCCCTTGCCTCCACTTTCCTGTAATTCTTCCAACTACCTATTCGGTATGATGCCGGTGTAGAGATCCTCTTGTCTTGCAGACAGAACACCACCACACACATCACGGACCACATCCATGAATGACGTAAACGATGTACATTATGCAAGATCAAGTTGGATGACAGGATATTTTTATATTGGTTCCTCAAATCTCTTATACCAACCATTGCGAAAGATGTGGCATTCGAGTGACCCTAGTTGGAGGAAGAAGCAATTCTCAAAGCTCAATAGTTTGACCTCATCTATGCCCAATCCGGTTATCTATATTCTATCTTACCTGATGCCCCCCGCGCCGACTCAGCCCAGAGCGATGCGCCCGGGGCATCCCATGCTACTGATGGTATCATCGGACATGTGGCATCACGCCCTCAACCGTACACAGCTATGCCTGGCACTAGTGGCCCCGACCTCTCTCGCGCCACGTCCCATTTTGGAGCGACTACTTCATATGCCCCGGTCACTAGACCCCCTCATATCTATGGACCATCATGTCCACCGCAATGTTATGGCCATACACCCCCACCTTATAATTCTCCTATGGGACAACCTACATTTTATCAACAATGCCACCCCACCCAACCAAAACCTTGACAGACCACCTCGTCAGGGAAAGAATCCCAACCTACAAACGAATCATCCTTGTTCCATATGTGGGGTATACGGCCACTATACGCACAATTGTCCGCATTTAGATCGTGCCCGTCAACTCTGGATGGATGACGCCCAATGCCAAGGACAAGCTGCACCTCCGACACAACCCAACCCCCAGCCACCCCCCATGGTGCTACAAAATCCCTTGCCCACGCAAGGAGTAGTAAACGCTCAACCACTACCCCCTCCTCAAGGAACCATACAACCACCTCCGCAAATCACAAATGCTACATAGACAAGCCAACCCACTAATTCGGGTACTCACCATCTCCTCATGATGCCATCAACCGACGTCAACCTTCAAATGCACCGAAATCAATACGGACCTAATCCCAAAACCCCCCCCATTGATATGGAGTCCCCCATAGATCATCCCTTGTGCATTCCCCCACCACACAGCGATGGGCCCCGTAAAGCCCCTCGTTTCCCACTACGATGGATCAACAACAATCCTAACGCTTGTGCCACAACAAATTATAATATCGTAGAAGATCTAGCGCAATCCCCTACAGCTATGTCTGCATTGGAAGTCCTGAAGAACTGCCCCTCATAGAGGAAATTGTTGTTATCCAACATTGGCGCGATAGACCCTAACGACTCTCGACTGATGGCATTTGACTTAGACCAATCCGAACCACGTTTGCCTTCAACGTTAGCCTTCCAAGTCTCTGTATCAGTTCGTAACTTAGTCATCCATCGATGCATCATCGATGAAGGTGCCTCCACCTGCGTTATGTTGACATTCGTTTGACAGAAGCTCGGATCCCCCACTCTACAGCCATCAACAACCGCATTGAGAGCTTACGATGGTCGCACAGCCCAACCTCAGGGCCTTTTGACCAATGTTCCCGTCCAGTTAGCCGGAAAAACAGTCCTAATCGATATAGAGGTTATCAATGCCCAGCTTGATTACAACCTCTTACTTGGTCGTAGTTACATGTATGCTATGAAGGTTGTCACTTTGTCCATTTTTGACATCATGATGTTCCCACATGAGGGACGTGTGGTCAATATTGACCAAATAACATAATATGATCCCAACGCCCCCGTTTCTCCCGAGAATGTTCTCCCCATGATCGAACAACCCGCGCACAATGCTCCTAGTCTCCACAATAGGACCCGGATTATACTTGGAGTCCCCCATGAATTCCAAGTTCCAATCCATTTTTCCCCCTCTAAAGATAACTGAGATATCAGATCTTTGCACAATTTCCTCCAACCACACAGCACCCAATCAGCAACCGCCTTTACTACCACAACCACCATCGATACCAAGTTAAATTGGGGAAACACCCATCCATACGATCTCGTTTCTATTTCCACCATCTGGAGTGATAAGTTCACCAGTGATGCCCACTTTGAACCTCCCTGGATTAACCATAGGACTCCCCGTGTGGTACTAACCCACCCCTAATCCTACACCAACACCACAAGTCGTTCTTCAACCAATTCAACCTATTAACACTTCCAACCACCCACCACCAAGCATCGCAAACATACCCAACCATCCCCATTCCGACACAGCATCCACATCTGATGTCCCCCTTCCAACTTCCATTGATTGGCCCCCAATAGGCATTTCCCCTATCAAAGAGTACAACACAATAGGCCTCCTCTATATGGCCTTCCCAACCTTGTTTCCCAATGGTGTTGCAATGCTTAAACAACCACACATGCAAGAGGTTGGAATGCACGAGTATGCATTGCACCTAATTCGATACCATGACCATCGATTTGGTCAACATCCTCGTTTCTGCTATTACATATATAACCTCATGATGCGCCATCGGAGCCATGTTACTGCTTCGGTCTTTGTCAAACGCAACCTTGAAGACACCTTCCCCCCAACAATCTCAGAGCTTGTACATCAATTACAGGACTTGCCGAATGCTAAAATCGTTGAACGCATCATGTGATTTGGTTCAACACTCCATGATACATGCTCCTATTGGAACAAAAGCAAAGGTGAGCTTACCAACATGATCACTCAACAAGGGACACCAACCTTCTTCTTCACGCTTAGCGCAGCTGACACTAAATGGCATGATTTGCATTCTCTAATGCCAGGGCAAGCTCCAGCAACTTCTACTCAACACCACCAATGGAGGATTCACAACATTATAACTAATCCACATGTTGCATCTCAGTACATGCACAATAGATTCCCAATATTCCTTGAAGAGGCTATTCAAAAAGGCCTTGCCACAAAAGATTACTGGTGCAGGTTTGCAATAGCTCTTATTCATTTCACTTCATGTTGTATTCAAAATTGCACACTTTTCCCTTCTTGACATTTTCCTTTCCTGTGTACGTATAAATGGCAAAACAGGGGCTCTGCGCACATACATGGTTTTTTGTGGTTGGAAAATACACCTAACATGGATAAGTTAGATTGGGATAATGCTTCCAATTTTGAAGATGCAAGACTTTACTTTGACAAATTTGTCACCGCTTGGAATCCACGCGGTAGCCACCTACAAACACCTACGTTTCAACAACCTACTGTAAATGATCCATGCACTCTTCGGTCATATGCCATACTTGCAGCTGATCAACAGGTTGACTATGAAGAGCTTGTTAATTGTGTACAAAGGCACACAAAATGTTCACAATCTTCATGCCTCCGCAAAAAAGGAAAAACTCTTAAATGTCGTTATGGCTTCCCCTTTGATTTGCAACCTACCTCTTCTTTGTTCATTGATGCAAATGGCCATAAAACATACAACCCAGCAAGGAGGGATGCTCTTCTGAACATTCATAACCCTACAATTTTAGCCATATGGAGAGCCAATGTTGATTTCCAACCTGTACTTTGCAAACATGTTGTCCTTACATATATTTCAAAGTATGCAGCCAAGGTAGAGCCAAATTCCAAAAGCTACCATGCAATTCTCTCTCGCCTCACAGCCGCCACACCTCTTGACTTCCCTGTCCTCCAACCCATCAAGTGTCTCCTGTCTGAAACAGTTGTCGGCCGTGATATTAGTGCCCAAGAGACTTGCCACATGATTCAAAAACTCCCATTTACGCTTTGCAGCCGCAACTTTGTTTCCTTAAATGTTAGCCGACACGTCTTCCACCGTGTTTTTTACGACTCCTCCAATATCCTCCCAACAACTAGCTTCATTTCTGCATACATGCAGAGACCCCCACAACTTGAACACCTTACCCTTATTGAAGCTGCTCGTGCTTGGTCATTCTCACCTCGTAGAAAACATTCCCAATGGAAGCAAATATACCCTCCAAAGATTGTGCGCGTCTTACCTCGCTTCACTACCATTCCACCCTTTGATGCAGATTGATTTGTTGCATTCTGTTGGAGCGAGCTCCTCCTCTACCACCCTTTCCATACCCTCCCTGATGACATTGGCTCCATAGATAAAGTGATCACTTCTCATTGGCTTGACATTAAAGACACGTACATTGCATGGCATGTTGATCACTTGCCACCAAATCCCACTCACCCTTCCTCTGATGACTCCGATAATGAACCATCTCAGTTGCCCTCATTCCCTAACATGGACGAATGGGAATTCCTTTATCAACTCCGCCCTGGAAACAAACTCCAAGTTGATGACCTTGACATGCTTGGCAATCGGGATTTTGACAAACAACACGATTGGACCACAAACCATATCCCTTCACACATGCATGCCACAGCCACATAATTTATTGACTCCATGCGCCTTTCCACCTAGGTGCACCAAACTTCCTCTTCCTCTTCCTATTCGCTAGCTTCCTTTTCTCCCACACAATGCATTTCCTTTGATCGTGTGCTCTCCCACTTCACCACTCCTGCAAACCCTACCCCACTACAAATGGTCATTCAAGGCATTTCAGGAATAGGAAAATCTTACTTAATCTCTTGCCTCCAAGGAGCACTAGAAAATGCCTCTGCCCAACATGCTTCCCCCCTACTCCTCCTTGCTCCAAATGGAGTTGTTGCCTTCAACATACATGCACTTACAATACATTCTTCCCTTCGTATCCCCATTGGTGAAACGCACCCTCTTGAAGGTCAAGCCCTTTCAAGCTTCGAAGAAAAATTTCGGCATATTCGCTACATTCTCATTGATGAAATGAGCTTTATTGGTCCAAGCCACTTAACCTGTGTCGATGATCGTCTACGTGAAGCTTTCCCTACCCACAGAACAAGTCCCTTTGGTGGTTGTTCCATCATTCTTCTTGGTGATTTTGGACAACTTCCCCCAGTCAAGGACATTCCAATGTGTGTTGGAACCTCACGCTGCAATGTTCTTTGGTGTACTTTTAGTACTTTTGTGAGTCACCCTTTCAACCATATTTCGGCAACAAGGCAACACCCCTTCTCAATTTTCCTTTCCCCAACTCCTACTCAACCTTCGAAATGAAACACCTACTCTTTAAGATTGGACTCTCCTCGTGTCAAGGACAACCTACACACTTTCATAAGAAGAGAGCCATGTGTTTAATCAGTGCACTCACTTGTATGCAACCAATAATGTTGTTACATTACACAAAAAACAAATGCTAAAACTGCTTCAAATGCAAGTTGCACGTTGCATTGCAGACCAAAAGAATCAACAGTCGCACACCTCCACAGACAATGAACAACTTCCCTTCAAGATCCTGCTAGCTGTTGGACAACAAGTAAGGTTGACAGCTAATTTGTGTGTAAAGACAAGCCTCGTCAATGGCTCAATCGGCAAAGTCATTTCCATTGTCTACAGTTGCAGCGATCAACCACCTGCGTTGCCATCTTTTGTAGTTGTTGACCTCCTACACTACAAAGGCCCCCCATGGGATGCTTCCAATCCACACTATGTTCCCGTCCCTCCCATAACAAGGGGTTCACGTCATCAAGTGCCACTTCGTATGGCATGGGGTTTAACAATCCATAAAGCCCAAGGAATGACCCTACAACATGCAACAATTGATATTGGCAACATTGATCGACAAGGACTTACATTCACTGCAATATCAAGGGACAAATATTTGTTAGGCCTTCGCATATCTCCAGCTTTCTCATTTTCCAGATATTCTCATATGTGCGACAATCTCTATGTGCAACGTAGGATACAAGAGGAGACCTTGTTTGCTTCTAAGTCTTTACAACCACCTGTATAGTAGCACGGTTGCATCTTTCTCCCTTTTTGCTTATACTTGCGACCTACTATTACTTTACTCCCTTCTCTTTTGTAGCACTAAGCTTTGTATTCCCTTTTCACATATTTAATACATATATTGCTACCATGCATGTATAGTTCCCTACAAAAGACAACAACTACAATGCAAAAATAAAATAAAACAAATCTTGCACTTTTATGTTCCCTCAACATGCATTACCCTTTTAGTACTATATCTTATTTACTTTAAATTGTTGACCTTTATTGTTTCAAAGGGAAGAAAATCTCACAAATTCATAACATGCTACCCTTTCTTACATTTAAAAATCCATTTCACTCATATGCTAAATTTCACAAACATGGAAACCTTTTGATTGCCTTTGCCTTGTACACTTTTCCTCATTGCCATTTTCAAGACCTTTCATATATCATGGGAAATAAAAGTAATACATACAAGTTAAAGTGTCAAGCAAAAAAGGAAACTAATTTTTATTTATTTTATATGGTGGATGAAAGGGGAGATAAGTCTTGAAAGCCTTGTATGTCTTTATAAGATATGTATTTTACACTATGGTTTATTGTTGCACAAGTGGCCAAAAGGCCTTGCCACAAAATACAACCCAGCTCAACAAAATCATATTGTAAGCTTGGCCACCAAATAGATAACAAATCACAAAATAGATTTGGTTTCTCCATTATCTTGAATGAATAATCCTCTACATTTTACTCTTTAGTTATTTCTTAGTATTAATGTATAACATCGAAACTATGTACATCCAATTATAAACTTCATTTACTTCAGTTTAGTTTCTACTTTACAGGATTCCAATATGTCTAAGAAAGCAGGAAAGAGAACAGCAACAATGGTAGAGTTGGACTCTAATGATGAGATAGTTCAAGAAACTAGACTTGAAACATTGTGTGAGGACACTGAACCCACCATAGGTATTGCCCCTGAATTTAAATGGGGAGAGCTATATCTTGCAATCCACGATACCAATATATCCAATGCCATTGAAGAGAAAGTGCTATATGAAAACATCAAAAGATCACATCTTCACAAATCTTCTAGTAGACCTGAACTGTTTCACTGCTCAGAAGTGATAAGTTGGATATTTCCGTATATTAACACTACAACTAGAATCATAGCAACTGCAAGTGGGGAGGGGTTTGCTTCATTCCAGCCTGCTGACATTAGTCTTGCATATAAGCTGACATGGCCAAAAGTTTTGCTAACTGTTGATTGGCTTAGGTCAACCAATATTGATAAGATCAAATATGCAAAGAAGATGCTACTCCCAGGTAGGCAATTCAAGTAGAAACCTTCTTGACATTATAATGCTACACATTTGAAGACAACTTTCAGAATTATATTGCTTATGCTGAGTAGGCTCTTCGACCGACCCGATGGGACTGTTTAAAGATTGTCTTGGATTCCTATTATGTATCATGTTTCGACGCATGGTACTATCTTTAACTGGGCAGATATAGTCTCAAATAGTATGGTTTCCATGATTGAAGCGTCTAAAGGAAATAACACACAGGAAAAAGCTAACTTCTACATGTCTTCTTTTGTTATAGACTGTATATTAGCACACAATCCTTTTACTAAGCTTGCATGCCACTCAACTCCATCTGAAGGACCTATTTATGTTACCTACCAAATATTGTGGGTGCACAAGTATCACAGATATTATAAGTTGATTTGTAAGGAGTTTGTAATCCCGTTATATTCACTAATTCACAATGAAAAACCAAATTGCTTTTCATATCGTGCCATGCCTGTTATCTACCAGTATGGGAGTTTTTACTGTTCCCTTAAGGGAACTTATATCAGAATGTATGGCGGTACAAAACCACCTTCCCTACTGCCCAAGTACGCCACAGATTACGTGGTCCATAAGGAAGCAGTAAGACAAGTCTTTGTTAATGGGATAGGCAGTTTTTTGAATGAATATAAAAAGGAATCTTACCCTCCCTTGACATTTGTTATTGGAGCCTATAAGTTCCGAAATGTAAAAGGGGTTGAAGTGTTTGTCAAGGATCTAGAGTTATTCTATTTTGGCAAGAATATTTTTCTTCGTCATGATAGAGAACATAAAGTTGCACACCATTGTTCTTTGCAGAACGTGCATTTTCAGTACGCTGACTATGTCCTTAAAGATGAAGAAATATATAGACGCACAAATAATATTTCAGCATTGAATAACAGGTTAAACCAAAAAACAATCAGAAGTTCAAGTAAAGACACAGATGCAGAAGCCCTTGCATTACAAAAGAAATTAGATGTTGCAGAATCAGAAAAGAGTAACATAGCACAGAACATGCAACATTT
This sequence comes from Larix kaempferi, assembly GCA_027924585.1. Taxonomy (NCBI): domain Eukaryota; kingdom Viridiplantae; phylum Streptophyta; class Pinopsida; order Pinales; family Pinaceae; genus Larix; species Larix kaempferi. The sequence goes on along the minus strand of BSBM01000155.1, from coordinate 12,454,603 downwards.
GCAAGCTGAAAGTGATAAGTTCAAAGTCCAATTGCTCATATTGAAGGGAGAGAAAGGAGATTTGCAAGCTCGCCTGCATGAACTAGAAACCAACCTACTGCACTTGCAACAACAAATAGATTCTTTACACATTGGAAAAGAAAAATTGCAAGCAAAACTAGGCCCCTTACAAAACGAAGTGGAATACCAAAGAGCCAACATTACACAACTGCATGACGAGAATACTATTTTGAAACAATACCTTGCAGTTGCACAAACTCAAAAACAAGGAATGTCTCCTTTTCATGCCTATGCTACAACGAACCTACTAGAGCAAATTCATACTTCGCACAAAATGTTAATTGATGAAGTATACAAAATTAAGGATATTGTAAGTCGACTTGAAGAAATCTCTAGAGACGCTGCAATGATACAGCAGAACATTCTTGATGCATCCAATTAAGTCAAGAGGATTATACAGTGGCTCCAAAAAAAAGGAACATACCCAAAATACCTATCACATAAGACATTGAAAGAACACAGGCTTGACATAGCACTTCTTGAAAGATGCAAAACAATAGCTGAAAAGATGCAAACATGAATACCAAATATTATACAAAGATGTGAACATGTTTATGCTGGCATGTTTACTGAAAATATGGATTGCAGTATTTTACTTCCTCAAAACTTACACGATCTACCTGCTAAAGAACGCCACCTTGAAGCATTAACAAATAGGGTAAAAGCAAAATGTGAATATGTACAAAGGTTTTATACACTCACTGAAGAAGATCTGCAGCACTATGTCGGCCAAAGGTCTGTGGCTATTGATAGGCTAAACCGTATTTACAATGATGTTACTAATTCATTGGTAACTATCAGACAGGATTCGGTGGAAAAAGAAGTTTCTCTGAAATTACTTGAACCTCAAGCTTTTAGTGTACTCATTGCAGAAGCAGATCAATGGGATATGTACTTGTCTAGCTTAGAAATTCCACCAGCTGAAAATTAATAATTTTGTAACTATTACTTTCACTTTACCTGCACTTGTAAACCACACAAGGGACAACAAAAAATCCCCTTTTTTTGCCCTTTTTGTAAAATCGATACTTTAAAAACTTTGTATAAGGACTTATTATCATCTAGTATTTAAAGCTTATTTCAATACAACTATGGCTTGTTATGGTCCCATTTATGTAATTGTGTACTAACATTTTATGGGATCTTTGGTGAGCTCATACCATAATCTGTGTTTCATTATGCTTTTAGTAAACGTGTCACAAGGACAATGTGTGATTAGGTTCACATAATTGACTTAGTAAATGGTTAGAATTGATGTGTAAGTCTTCATTTGCGATTATTGTGGTTTTTGTTCTTGAAAGGCATTCCTTGCTGGCAATGCTTGTTGGTAGTATCCTCTACCAAAAGGCAGCAACTGAAACTAAGAAATCATAAGTTGGGGCTGATGAATCTGCTATCGATTTTTTTAATTTGCAAGGAATGTTCAGATTTCAAATAACAATGCTATATATTTAACTCTACTTGGTGGTGGACCAAAATATGGAAGGTAAGGGTACTAAATAAAATGAAGCTATTGATGTGGTTAGATTTGGAAAAAAAAAGTATTGACCTATTCCAATTGGTATACATCCTTCTCCAAGCTGTTCCAATTGTTTTATGCAGCGACATTTCCGTCTGTGAAGTTTAAGGGGATTCTCACAGTGGAGAACACTGTCCAATTTGTAGGCCCTCTGTCCACCACATCATTTAGTACGAATGAAACCTTTGAAGTGCAAAGTCCCAAGCGAGTGCAGGTATGAATGCAAAAACAATCTTGCATTCTGTTATGACTTTCCACTTATGTACCATGTGATAATTGTTATAGTTGTGAATGCAGTAATGGCACTAGAGGCTGAGGAAAATGCCCTTAATCAACACAACACTGATGAACTTGAAGGAAAGGTTAGTTTACTTTTTCTTTTAAGTGAATTTCATTATGTTATTTCAATTTGTATAGGTATAATCCCCTTTTCACATCTTCGTAGGATATTTCCATGAAATGCATTCTTCTTCCATACTCCCTTTGAGTAGTTTGCATTGATGGAAAGTGCTTGTGTTGACAATGACCTAGCAAGCATGGGAAAATAAGTTGCTAGAATCTCTAAGGTATTGTTGAATCCCAACATAGTACACAGAAAAATGAATTTTTTTTGTAATAGAAATAATTTGTTAATGGAGTTAATTGTTTGATATGTAGAGTATATCAAATGTACAATTTACTTTTGTTGTGGCCATGCTCTGCACTATGTTGTGCCAATGGCAAGGATTTCATTGAGTAAAAGGAAAAAAAAGAACATATACAGTAGCATTCGTGACTATAAATGGTACCATCCATCTTTCTCTACCTTTCTCTACATATCTGCAGTAGCAATATGTGATTTTCTAGTTGGTTTTCTGTTATGGATGTGCTCTGCATTGTGTTGTGTAAATGAGCAGGATTCCATTGAACAGAAACTAGCTACTAAAGGAGCCAAGTATCGTACATACAATACATGCAGAAATGGAGCAGGTAGTGGTGGGGAATGAAAGCCCAATTGGGAAAATTTATATAGGACATTGGATTTGGAGATTGGGGATGATCAATGGTGGTTAAATAGGTTTTAAGCATAAGACAAAAGATGATTTTTAGGTGATAGAGAAAAGGGTGAAAAACAGAGCCTAATCCAATTTGGATGAGTAGAGATATAAAAGATACTGAGATGAATAAGCAGTCTTTATACCATTCAACGACCAATTAGATCTACAGTCACTGTCAATATCTTTGATTCACTGTGATATAGGAAATTACAGTTTCTTGGAGAGACTTGAAATTATTGTAAATTTATATTAATGTATATTATAAGTATTATTTTTAATAATTCGTTGAAAAAGTATTATTTTTAATAATACATTTTGTTGAGCTGTAGAAGTAGTTTGATTTTTTTAATAATAGTTTGTTAACATATTTTTTTTAATTGAATAGAAGTGATTTATATGTTTTTTAAATTTATATTTTTTTTAAACGTGTTTGTGAGGTGTAGAATTGTTTTGGAAGTATAAATATGTTTGGGTTATTAAGTGGATTTGATGAAATATATTGTTTTTAATAATTAAATTAATTTTGAATGTGTTTGCAGTTGAGTAGAGTATGGGTAGATATTGTCACGTTATGTTTTCTTATTCAATATGGGGAAATGTTCTCACGTTATATGTAACGTTATGTTTTCAAAAATAAAAATTTATTAAAAAATCATGTCCTCTCATAACTTATTAGGATTGTATTTATGTTCTTCCATATCCATTCATTGGTTTGTACTGGCATGCTTTGTTACTTGTAGACGTTGAAAGAAGATGAACCAGAGAAGTATCAATCCCAGTTTTCTAAATATATCAAGAAAGGTATAGAGCCTGAAAGCATTGAAGAGTTGTAGAAGAAAGTGCATGCTGCTATTCGAGCAGACCCGACAATCAAACACACTAAGAAACATGTTCCTAAATAGCAGAAGCAGTAAGTATTTTTAGTTGATCTGTTCTGAATATTTTTGGCATTATTGAAATACCGTGAAAATGTTAAATTAGTAGAGTTACTTTATTATCAAGTCATTAACACATTCAATCTTTTACCTTGACAGTTACTTGACGAGGAAACTAACTTATGAAGAGAGAAAGGCAAAATTGATTGCTCTGTTGAATGCTTTGAATAATGTTGAGGATGATGAGGATGATGACGAATGAATTATTGAAATTATTGGCCCAACTGTATTTTCTCTTCCTTATTCGTGAATTGCAGGACTTACAGACTTAGTAATACATTATGAAGCTTTTATTTTTTCAGCCAAGTTCTTAAGATGGGTTGGCTAAAGGTTGTCGTGGCTCTAATTCCATTTAATTTTGGTAGGATAATGTGTTGCTGAGATAAATATTGTGAATTGAATTTACAACTTTTCAAAGTTAATTTACAAGAAGGCATTCAAGGTCCGGTTTGGTAATTGCTAATGATTATGGTATAAATATTCTTGCCATCAAAATTGGTAATTGCTAATGGTTAGGGTATAAAAATTCTTGCCATCAAAATTAATTACGTGTTCATGTCTGCCAACTTCGAATTTAGTCCTAATGAAATGTGTGGGTAAGCACTATGCCAACTTGGTGAATTTAAATTCATGGGTGTGAATCTTGTCATTTATGTTTCCATATGAGTTTTCAAGTCTAGTCTCTTCATTGCAAATGAAGATACCTCATTGAATGAACATAAGTTTTACAATTCATGGTGCTAAATTATGTGTTCATCTGCTTTGTATGCCTATGAATCTGCAATTTTAGTCTATACTGAGCGGGTAGATATATACCTTAGTAGGCCAGATATATCTTGGTTGAAATATTCGACTATTGTTTTCGTTAAGTTTTAGTTTGAACCAGAGCAGATTTGAGGACTTAGAAAGTGTAAGTGAATTTAGTTTGAACCACCGTGATTTGTCCTACCATTTAGGAATCAAGTGAAACACCGAAAAAATTCTGCATTTTGTTATTCTCTTCATAGCATCTCTTTCACTATTCCCTTTTTTGCTTCATCACGTTTGCTTTAATTTCTATTTATTTTAATTTTCATGTCGGCATTCCTTTGCACCTTATGGGGCAATTGCTAGTAAATAAATAATGAGCCAAGCAATGTTGTTAATTAGTAGACACATCAATACAATTTCATATAGTGAAAACCCTATTATATGCAAAGACATCAACAAGATTTGATATGCAAGCACACACCCTATCCTATAGTACTACTAGTGAATCCTTCTATGGTATTTTATAGCTTCATGTATGTTTTCAAGAGTGCACACAATTGACTCTTAAAACAACTATTGAAATTATATTACTAAACAATAAAGTTGTAGTTTTCTCCAAATCTACACTATATCCTTTAATACTTGGGATTAGTCATTTAATGTTTTAACTATCTTATTATTATTATTATTAATGTGTATGTAAATTATAATTATAGTTAGGGTTGAAATTTGATGTCCTACTTTTCACGTCAAGAAATTTTTATATGACATCTTAATTTTAACTTTACCTTTCATTTTACGTTTAAATCTTAATTTTACCCATCATAATAATAGTTGATTTTTTTTAAATAACATTTAAAATAACTCTATGAAACATTGAATTCTCACTACTAGTCTCATATAATACAAAATAAAAAAAAGTTTAGAAAAATATAATAAACAAAGAAAACATAATAAACATGATGATTAGACAAAGCACACACATAATGACAAAAATGATTTATCCTTGAAACCTTTAAAGAGCCACCAAATACCATGGACCCAAAAAACCATGACGGAGTTAAATTTACCTAACAAGGAGTGACAATGAGACTATAACAAAAATCAAAATTTCCATATTATAATACACACACATTTAATTACTAATAACTAATTAATAATAACTATAATATATATATATATAGTAATAAACTATATATATATATATATATAATTAGTTTATTACTATATATATATATATATATATGAGAGTTTGGGATATAGATACTAATGACGTGTAAAAATAAAAATGCACTTCAAAATGACGGGTGAAATTAAAATTCGCAGTTCATTAACCACGTTTAATTTTATGAAGTGGTACTATTTTGATGTGTAAAGTAGTAAATAACGGTTATTTAGCGTCAAATTTCAACACTAATTATAATTGATTAAATTTTAAAAAAAATGTAAATTATAAATATTAATGCAGATTATAATTATAATTAATGTTTTAACTACCTCATTATTAATGTAAATTATAATTATAGTTAATTGAATTTTAAAAAATATATATGTGATATATATTTTAATATATTAAAAAATTTCAAATATTTATTTTATTTACTTTTTCATGTGCAAAACATTTTATTCTTTAATCTTTAATTGCTATTTTACTCTATCAATATTTTTAAAACATATTTGATATCTTCAAAATTACAATGTTTTACTAATTTCACATACTTCTTGTATATATTCCAACAAACTACACAATTAATCAATATGTATATATTTTAATATTTATATTAATTTTATTTATATTTTCCAATATGCCATCCAATTTTCTCAAACCTTATTTTACTATACATAATTTATTTTATGTTTTTCAATTATTATAATGATTTTAAACATCTTGCTACACATAATTTGGGATGCCAATATTTTAAACTTCTTGCTACACAATTTTCCTGGGCCGAGCTCTGAGATATTGGTACACCTGTAGTTTATAATATGTATGGTGGGAGTTGCTATCGTCCGTCGAGTTAATGGTTGAGGTGGAGTGAGCGGGGTTTTCGGGTTAGGTACCTTTTGTCATGGGTTTGGAGTATGTCATAAAGGAGGGGCTAGCTTGTTAGTTTTTTTAGCTCTGGATTCTCACCAAGTCTGGAGTCTGTGCCTTTGTCATTTTTTGCTAGTGACTATGGGCCCATCCAGATGGTCATTCCGCTGATTTGATGTGTTGTTAATAATTTTTTCTTTACTCATAGATTTAGGGTTAGTGATGTCATTATTTTTTGTGTGTGGTATTTTGGCCTTAATTTGATGGCAGAAGGTATGATGGAGGGGGACCCCGCTAGGTTGGGGGAAGTGGTTTCACTTACCTTGAGGCCACCTCCTAAAGGCTATCACAAGGAGTTATTTATTAAGTAATTTGGCACTGAGAAGGGTTTTCACTCCTCTCATGCTTCTTTTTCCTCTATCGGTATTCCAAAGCTAACAAGTGATGGTTTTCTCTCTTATGAGCAGGTCACGATTACGCCCCAGGTTACAAGGTCAACCATGTTTGTTGAAGGATTTCCTGGTTCTTCTGGCTTGAAGTAGTTGGGGCTATGGGGGGTTTCAATAAACAAGGGTTGCAAGCCAAGGAGGAATAATGAGGAACCACACCGGAAGGGCAAGAAGTGTATTAAGAGAAATGTAGAATTGCACTTGGGGGTGATTCCATGAAGGTGGTTCATAGTTTTTGGTAAGCAGGGCACCACAAATTTGTGCATACGACCCTCGATTGAGGTATTTTAAATCCCTCAATCGAGGTATTAAAACCTCGATCGAGGGTTTAAAAATACCTTGATCGAGGGCTTTAAAACACCTAGATCGAGGGTTAAACAAAGACCTTGATCGAGCTATTGAAACATTAGCTCGATTGAGGGCTTGGTTAAACCCTCAATCGAGGAATTGCTCGATCGAGCTATTGAAACAAAATCAAAAAAATAAAAAACAGGCCCGCGGCCAGCCCGAGCCATTTCCAGTGAAAGCGACTGGCAACCAACAACTCAACCGAGGATAGTAGCTCGACTGAGGACTTGAGACCGTAACCATGCCACCACACACCATCTCGTCGACTCCACCAGGTAAGTGGACCATAAACCTCACTTATCTATTTTTTAAATAAAATTTCATTTCTTGTTTGTTTTTTATAAATTTATATCAACTGGCATCATTTATGCTGCCAATTTTATTTATAAATGCATAAATGTTTTTGGCTTACACATTTGGAAATAAAACCGACAACATAAATGTTGCCATTTTTTTTCAATAAATTTAACCAAATTGTATAAAAAAAACCATTGAAACCTAAATTTTGTATACCTATGAACCTATCAATTACCAAGAAACCATGTGAAAACTGATTGAAAACACCCATTGAAAACATGTGTAGCAAAACCAATTACATTAGGTTAAATATGTTTGAAATTTTAAATTTAAGTTTTATTTATTTATTCAAGTTATGAATATCTATGTTTATATCAACCGGTAGTGTTTATGTTGTCGGTTTTATTTTAAAATGTGTATTGGCAAGCATAAATGCTGCTTGTTTTTTTTTAATCCTCTGAGAATGCTAGAAGGATTGAAAAAAAAATACATATTTCAAAATAAAACCGGCAACATAAACGTTGCCCCTTTTTTTTCCAATAAATTTCAATAAGGTCATATAACCATGTAACAAGAACCATTAATATAAAAAATTAAAAAATAAAATTGAAAATTTTTGAAATTGAAATTGAAACTCTAATTACAAATTTCAACTGCATTTTCAATTTGAATTGTTCAAGAAAGGAGTTGGACAATTAATGTTGTCCAACCACCATTCCCACACAAAACAACAACCAAACTCTATATAACCAATAAACAATTGCACAACAACACTTTTTTAAATCATTGTTAGTTTAATTTCAATTAGAGCTATATGAATTTGATGTTGTTTAATTAGAGTTCATTACACATGTAAGAAGTTTTTTCTAGACCTACTTCAAATTCCATATTAACATATTGTTGTTTGTTATAACAATTGGAAGAAATCTTTGTTTGTTTTCATTGAAGCTTGATGGGGAGTAAAACAAAATGACAAAGGAAGCATGCTTGTCAACAAAATGACAATGAAGTGCCTGAGAAGAATAGAGAAAGAATGAGACAACAAAGAGCAAGATTGAGAAAAGAAGAAGATGCACCTTTGGTGCAACAATTTCCAATGGAGAACAAACAAAGTAAAATTTTGAATTACATGCTACCTAATTTAAATTTCATATTTTATATTTCTCTAATAATTTGTTATATATACTAAATATTTTTTTCATCTTAGCCTTACTATATTTTGTTTGTAATAAGATTCTTAACAATTTGTTATTTATATTACAAAATTAGTAACAATTAAAAAAAAAAAAAAAACTATTTTCTAATCTAATTTCTTTACTATTTGTTTGTAATGAGATTCTTATTTATTTCATATCTTTGTTATTTATATTTCAAAATTTGTAACAATTTTCAAGTTAAATGAATAATTTTCAATTGACTAACAATTTTCAATGTTACTAGAACAATTTTCAAATTAAATGTAAACTTGAATCCAATTTTCAAGTTAAAATGTACAAATTTAGCTATTTTCAATTTTCTAAGTTACTAACAATTTCAAGTCAAATGTAATTCCAATTCTTGTTTTGTTATTTGTTAAAAAAATATTTGTATAGCCTCATGTGAGCTTCAAGTTTCAACATTTGTTAATTGAAATAACTATTAATGTCTAATTTTAGTACCCTCATTTCATTTGAAATGAACATTGTGATAGTTATGTATTAGTTGAAAAATTCAATTTGAAAACAATTGAAATGAACATTTTGATAGTTATGTAATAGTTGTAAAATTCAATGACAGCAAATAAAATGAACATTGTGGTAATTATGTAATAGTTGGAAAATTCAATTATGTTGTTTTTAATGTATTTTCAATTCATGTACCAATTTTTTCTATGCATGAATGTAGGGATAAGTTGAATATTTTTTTCCTTATAGTAAGTATATATGTTATTTATATTTCAAAATTTGTAAAAAATTTTAAGTTAAATGGATAGTTATGTATTGGTTGGAAAATTCAATTTGAAAACAAATAAAATGAACATTTTGATAGTTATGTAGTAGTTGTAAAAGCCAATGACAACAAATAAAATGAACATTATGATAGTTGTGTAGTAGTTGGAAAATACACTGACAACAATAAAAATGAATGTTGTGATAGTTATGTAATAGTTTGAAGATTCAATGACAATGAAAGGGTTGTAGATTTTGTCAAATATCAAATTCTTCCTATCATTTATCTAATTAGATTTGGTATGTGCTATGTGGTTTGTGTAAATCAAATCTTGTTCTGATAAATTTATACATAACAATGTGTAATAATTGGTAACAATTTTCAAGTTAAATAGATAAATTTCATGTCACACACAATTTTCAATTTTTTAAATTCCACAACAAATTTCAAGTTACTAGCAATTTTAAAATTCAAAGTATAACTATCAAGTTATTAACAATTATCAAGTTAAATATATACTTGATTTTCAAACTTTACTAACAATTCTCAAGCTAAATGTACAATTTCAAGTTACATACATATTTAGTAATTTTGAATTCAAGTTACAAACAATTTTCTTGTTTTTAATGTATTTTCAATACTTGTCCAAATTTTTCTATGCATGAATGTAGGGATAAGTTATATTTTTTTCCTTATAGTACCATAATAAGGAATTACAAAAAATTATTTGCATAGCCTCATGTGAGCTCCAAGTCTCAAGTCACTAGCAACTTTCAATTTGTTAATTCACATGTAACAAATTTCAAGTTATTAGCAATTTTAAAGTTAAATGTACAAGTTCTATCAAGTTATTAACAATTATCAATTTAAATTCATATAGTTGATTTTCAAACTTTATTAACAATTATCAAGCTAAATGCACAATTTCAAGCTAAATATACATATTTAGTTATTTTGAATTCAAGTTACAAACAATTTTCTTGTTTTAAAAGTATTTTCAATTCTTGTACCAACTTTTTTTATGCGTGAATGTAGGGACAAGTTATATTTTTTTTCCTTATAGTATCATAATAAGGAATTACAAAAAAATATTTGCATAGCTTCATGTGAGCTCCAAGTCTCAGTCAGTAGCAATTTTCAATTTGTTAATTTCCATGTATCAAATTTCGAGTTACTAGCAATTTTAAAATTAAATGTACAAGTTCTATCAAGTTATTAACAATTATCAAGTTAAATACATATACTTGATTTTCAAACTTTACTTAGAACAATTCTCAAGCTAAATGTACAATTTCATGTTAAATACATATTTAGTTATTTTGAATTCAAGTTACAAACAATTTTCTTGTTTTTCATGTATTTTCAATTCTTGTACCAATGCATTTCAAAGCACTTCAATTTGGTGCTTTAAAATTAACCTCCTTGAATAGTTCATTTCTAATTGTTCAAATCCCCTTCACATGAATTTTGATTATGTAGGGATATATTATGGTTAGCCTCACATCATTATGATCAAGAATCACATGACTATGTTCCCCCTCATGATCTTGATCAGCCATCATAGGACACTTTTCCCTCTCACATTTCAAGTATAATTGGGAGCTGCAGTGAAGTTGGAAGGGGTGGAAATTGTCTAGAGGATTGTGAAGTTGTTGCTACACGAAAAGAGCTCGGGAACCTGATCCCTAGTCGGATAGTCAGAGAGCATGTCAGTAACATAATTAAGTCATATTTTGAACAACATTCAGCGATGGCACAAACTCAAATCATACATGAGTTGATAAAACACAAAAAATCGAAATGTGCCACAAAGTTGTTGGGTATTCAAGATGCTAAAACAAAAAAGACACGCGAGAATGCATTAGAAAATGTAAGAACTGCATTATCTTTGTTTGGAAAATCAAGAAATGATGATATCCAAGCTGCTCGTAGGGCAATTACAACGGTTGTTGTGGCACAAAGCACCTCAAGAAATCGAATGGTAGCAACAATGGCATCATTGCTCAAAGTTTCAAAAAGAACATTGTTCAAATATACTAAATTTAGAGTCCGAATAGATGAAAATGATGAAGCTGCTTATTGGGCTCTTATTTGTAGGGAACTCTGTCGAGGCAACATGACAGAGGGGATTAGAGATAAGGTCATATAGTTTTGGGATAGCCATTCTCTTATTATTCCAGATCGAAAGCATGTCTTGCAACAACATTTATCAGGAGCATTGTACGCATGTGATGGAGATGATGGGAGTTGCACTTTACGAGGAATTCCAAGAAACCAATCTCGGTGTTCAGATATCATTTAGCATGTTCAACAAATTGAAACCGTGGTATATTAGGCCGAATACAATTCGTGAAACTTGTTGCTATCGATACCATGTTGAATTCAAACTATGCTATGACACATTTTTGGATTTTTGCAAAAGGCACTGGAATAGTGAACCAACTCCTCATATAGTGCAAGATTTTATTTGTATGATACTGTGCAATAGGAATCATGAACAAGTGTTTTTCAATAAGAGGTGTGTAGGTGGGAGAAGATGCCTTGAATACGGTGATTTGACATTGTTCCATAGGAAATTTCCTATCGATCCAACACACCTTGGATTATAAGATATCACAGTTATGTGGAAGAGGTACGAGTATGTCTCTATGAATCCGTCATCTTCTTCATCTGTGCCATCTAAGAGGATTAACTTGCTCAAGGATGAGATTCTTGTTTCAGATTTCATGGAGAAGTTTCAAAGTCATATTTTTAAATACATAAAGCACTACCATAGGTCCAGGTGGAAAACTTTAGAATTCAAACATTCTTGTGAGGTATTTGAGCCAAGCACAATCTTATCAATGGTATACTTTGCTGAGAACTACACATTTTCTCCTCAAAGATAGATACAGAGTGAGTACTATCACTCCGACCAGGTGTCTATATTCGTACATGTATTGTACAAACATGCTCAGGGAAGCATTGATGGTAGGGATAACACTCCTTAGTCACACGAAGTGATCAAGGAGTACCATTTTTATGTCAGTGATGATCCTGAGCATGACACATTGTTCATTCAACGTTGCTTTGGGTTGATTTATGATTCATTTAGAAAGAGAGGTGTATCATTCACTGAACATTGGATTTGGTCAGATGGTTTTGCAAGGAAGTTCAAATCGAAATGCTTTTTTTATTGGTTGAGTCGCCTCCACAAAGAGACAGAAGTCTGACGCACTTGGAGATTTTTTGAAACAGGGCATGGAAAGGGTGAACATGATGGCGTAGGTGCATGTGTGAAATGAGCACTTCAGAGGTACCAGATGAGTCATGGTGCAACCCAACTCAAATTATCCATAGAAGTAGTTGATTGGTGCACAATGCATTTGGGACATCAAGGTCACGAACAAGCAAGGCCGGTGTGCAGGTAATAAACTCCAAACTCAATTAATAAGCTAATAACATTAAATATCATCATTTCCAAAGGAACACCTGCTCAGTAGGAATTTATATATGACAAATTGAATTCCATGCAGGTTCTTTTGGGATGTTTCCCTTGGTGATGTGAATAGATCCATGCCATGGTATTGTAAGGCCATACCTGGTACGAGGGAATTACATTATGTTCAGATTAAAGACATGGGTGACATATTCACCATTGAAACGAGGAAGTATGCTTGTTTTTGCGATTTTTTCTTTGATTCAAATGGATGCGGGCTTCATCGCTGTGAAAATGATGTATATGTGAAACCATGGAAATATGTCCCTCTTAATCCAAAGGGCCCATATCCAATTCCAACATGGCAAGAGATGCACACTGCCGAGGCAATGGTCTCACTAGATCATGATCAAGTTTTTGATGTGGTGAGGGAAGGTACAAGGCTTCATTAAGTTAATAATTAGTTCACTATATATTACACATTAAAAAATCTTGTAGAAATGCATGTAGGACATTTGAATAATATTTGTAATTTCTCTCGCAGGTGATGTATTCGTTGTCATTGCACCCCCCCACAATCAAGAAAACGTGGCATATTATTTGATGTGGTGCACGCAAATTAAAAGCATGTTGGTGCAACCCTAGCAAGATGGAGAGTTCACATACCAAATTGGAGACCTAGTTCTGATGGGCCACTTTTCTGAAAGAGTGAAAAAACAGGGTGCTCATATTATTTACATAGATTTTATACATGAATATATATCATGCCAATACAGTCATTTGGTGATGGCAGCTCAGATACATCTAACAGAAATCAATGTGAAGAGAGGTGAGCCAAATAGATGGAAGATGGAAGTAGTTGACCATGACCGTATTATGGAGACTTGCATTCATATAACCCATTGGCCAGATGAATGAGTTACATGTATGCCACTTACGACATTGACATAGCTGTCATGTTGACTTGTTGAAGATTTTATTGGAGATTTTTGTGGAAGTTGTTTTTTCCTCGTTTATATAGGGTTTGTTTTGCAAGGTGACCAATAGTTTTATAAATGTATTTTTTTAGATGCTTTAATGCCAAGATTAAAATACTAGATGGGAGGTTTTTGAGAAAATTGGGTCATGGTTCTCCAATGTGACAAACACATTGACACTTTGAATACACTTGAATGTATGGTCAGTGCTCCATGAACTTCCTCCGTAATAGTTTTATAAATATTTTTTTAGATGCTTTAAAATCAATATTAAAGATCTACTAGATGGTTGAAGATTATCAATATCTAGGATAAATATCTGTTAAAGAGTCATAATCTCTAAAAATCAAGAATTATTATTTAATACAACCACCTAACCTTATAAAACGGGTAATTGTATTTGATAGTAGTTATAGGAAACAAATTTTTATTTAAATTTTATGTGGATGGATAGAAACTAAATCCTCCAAGAAAGATCCCTAAGTTGCATGTATCCATTCATAGAATGTTTCATACACACCACAAAATTCTATTTGATAGAAATAAGGAGATGCGACATCTATACAACCTTAATATAATTGTAATTTAAAATACATTTATACAATGTAAAATTGTAATTTAAATTTTAAATTGTAATGTATTCGAATTTTAAATTTTGATTTCAAATGCAATTGTAATGTAATTGAAATTGAACTTTTAAATTGTATCTACACATTGAATTTTCAATTAAAATTACACATTAAATTTTAAATTTTAAATTGTAATTGAATTGTAATGTGTAGACTACTTAATATAATTGTAATTTCAATTTTAAATTGTAATGTACAATTGAATTCTAAATTTTGAATTTGCAATTGTAATGTAGTTGAAATTAAACTTATAAATTGTAACTACACATTGAATGTTCAATTGAAATTACACATTAAATTTTAAATTTTAAATTGTAATTGAATTGCAATGTGTAAAATGTAACTGAATTGTAACATGTAGACTGTAATGTAAAATTGTAATTTAAATTTGAAATTGTAATGTAATTGAATTTTGAATTTTGAATTTGCAATTGTAATGTAATTGAGATTGAACTTTTATATTGTAATCACTATACAATAAATTTGCAATTGAAACGACAAAACATAACTGTAACTCTAATGACTATATCTAGATGTAATATAAAAGACGATGGATTTCAAATCAAGATACAAAATACACATGAATACTTCAATATGATAAAATATACAAAATATATAATAGAATATCCAAAAGTCCATATCCAAAGTCCATATATGATAAAAGTCGATATATATGATAGAATTCCATATCCAAAACATGAAAATGTATACATAGATCATCCAAAACATGAAAATGTATACATCATCAAGTCATTGGCTGCTACCCCCACCAAGTCCTTGATCATCCCTGTGACTGCCTTCACTTGCAGTAGACCCATGCTGGCCTTGAGGAGGTAAACTATGAAAGAAGGCCTCGATCTCAACATATTGTAAAAGTTAAAATTGGGAATTATGTAAGTTAGTTAGATTTTGACCAATGTATAATATTCAGCAATAAGTGAAAATTTTTAATGGATGGATGTGAAAATCACCTAACTCGAGTCAATGGTGATATTTGGCATATGGGTCAGAATCTGGATAGATGGGCCCTCATCAGGACCACGTGGACGAGCTGCATCCCAATCATTTGAGAAAGTGATTGCAGCATCGACGCCCACCTGTAGTGATTCCTGTGTAAGATGCCATTACATGTAATAAGTTAGATTTATTAAAAATTAAAACTAAAACATAAAAGTTATCATTCAATAATTAAAACATAAAATATAAATTGAAACTACTAAATGCGGATTGAATTGGAACATAAATTAAAACTTACCTCTTTTTCTAGGCTTGGCTGGTCAGAACCTTCGCGGTCCTCATGTGTATCATCTCGAGCAACGGCCTTAACTTTGCCCTGTACAATTTGAAATTCAAAATTAGGATCTAAAACATAAAATCTCAAATTAAGAATTAAGAATTTAAACATAGTTATAAATTGAGATTAATAAACACAAATTAAATTGGAACATAAATTATAACTTACCTTGACCACTGTGTCCAGCAATTTAGGACGAGCGGGTGGACCAACCGATGGCTCACTACAAAAGAGCTCATCCATGTATGTGGTCCCCTGCATGGAGCAATAAAATACACCCCTTAAGTATTATTGAGCATTCAATTTATGGCATATAATATGATGTAACATGAAAGCTTATATACATAATTGTACAAAAATATACCTTTCATGGAGCATTGTATGTATGATACATCCGAAAGTATGCATCTCGGGCTAACGAGCATACCCCTGTAAGGCCTCTTCATCAAGAAAATTGAGTAGGTCATCGTCGACCCACTCTATCTCTGGTTTTGTAGGTGCAGGGCGTGGTCTAGACGTCTCTCCCTACACAACAACAATAGCACTTCTCATGGTAGTGAATAATGAGTCTGCAATCCCCTGTCTAGCCTCTGTAGCAAGCTGGGATGGTTGTGTTACGTCCCCTGACCTGATAACCATCATGTCTGGAATCGGTACCAATCTTGGAGGGGGTGGCACGAAAGCAAGGTCTCTATGAGCTCCGGGACATAGGTAGGAGCGTCCCCTACCAGCACCAAAGAACTCAGATCCCGTGTTGGTGTATTCTGGGTGCATATCTAGAACAAAATATGAATATATATGTTTTTCAAAGTACAACGAGACTTGGTCATGGTGGGGTAACATGCCCCACGCTCCAATGAATCTATCATACACATATGGTGTTGCGACCTCGAGCTTAAACTCATTGAGTCTAAGTGTTTGATCGGCAAGGCAATTAGGAGGGATGTCAAACAAAGTTCCTTTGACATCATGCCCTCTTGTGGCGGATTTGACATCGTCCCATTTATGAGGACCCACGACATCTTGTCTTCTCCTCTGGCATCTAAACACTAGATGTCAGTTAGAGTCCCACTTTCTTATAGAGGGATAACATATCATCAACTGTTGTCGGCATCATGAATAATGAGCGTTTGGTAGGAGAATACTCCCTGAGTGTGCAGACGCATGAGTGCACCCACTCTTGTTGGGTGGTAATATCAACAAGAGTGATACAAGCAACCTCATCGTCGTATGATTCTCCAGATGCACCTGTGATCCAAACAAAAACACAAATGTTAGTAAAAATTTATATTATAACTTGCAAGTGAAATTGAATGCATTATAACTTTCTCTTGAAAACTCTCTGCATCACATTTCAAATTCAAATTTCAAATTCAATTTCAATTTCAATTTTCAAATTTCAAATTTCAAATTTCAATTTCAATTTCAATTTCAAATTTCAAATTTCAATTTTCAAATTTCAATTTCAATTTCAATTTCAAATTTTGATTTCGATTTCGATTTCGATTTCGATTTCGATTTCGATTTCAAATTTCAAATTTCAAATTTCAAATTCAAATTTCCAATTTCAAATTCAAATTCAAATTCAATTTCAATTTCAATTTCATCAAATTCAATTTCAATTTCAATTTCAGATTACAATTTAAATTTCAAATTCAAATTTCAATTTCAATTTCCAATTTCAATTTCAATTCCAATTTCAAATTTCAAATTCGAATTCAAATTTCAAATTTCAAATTCAGATTCAATTTCAAGTTCAATTCCAAATTTAATTTCAAATTTAATTTCAAATTTAATTCAAATTTCAAATTTCAACTTTCAAATTTCAACTTTCAAATTTCAATTTCAATTTCAAGTTTCCAATTTCAAGTTTCCAATTTCAATTTCAAATTTCAATTTCAAATTTATGATTTCAATTTCAATTTTCAAATTCAATTTCAAATTCCAAATTCCAAATTCAAATTTTCAATTTCGATTTGAAATTCAATTTCAAGTACAAGTTCAGATTACATTTTCAATTTCAATTTCAATTTTCAAAATTCAAATATCAATTTTAATTTCAATTTTCAATTTCAATTTTCAATTTCAAATTTCAAATTTCAAATTCAAAGTTTAATTTCAAGTTTCGATTTTAATTTCGATTTCAAATTTTCAATTTCTATTGCAATTCCAATTCCAATTTCCATTTCCAATTTCCAATTCAATACCAGTTTCAATTTTCAAAATCAATTTCATTTTGAATTTTCAATTTCAATTTCAATTTCCAATTTTGATTTTGATTTTGATTTCGATTTCTGATTTCCATTTAAAATTCAAAATTTTAATTTCAATTTCAAATTTCAATTTCAAATTTCAATTTCAATTTCAAATTTCAAATTTCAATTTCAATTTTCAATTTTCAAATTTCAATTTCAATTTTCAATTTTAATTCCAATTCCAATTCCAATTCCAATTCCAATTCCAATGTCAATTTCAATTTCAATTTCCAATCTCCAATATCAATTTCAATTTCATTTCATTTTCGTTTTCAATTTTGAATTTCAATTTCATCTTCAGTTTTCAATTTCTTATTTCAAGTTTCAATTTCAAATTCAATTTCCACTTCAATTTCCAATTCCAATTCCATTTCCATTTCCCAATTTCCATTTCTATTTCTATTTCAATTTTCAATTTCTATTTCAAATTTCGATTTCGATTCCAATACCAATTCCAATTCCAATTCCAATTTCCAATTTCCAATTTCAATTTCCTGTTTCCAGTTTCCAATTTCAATTTCAATTTCAATTTTATTTACAATTTCAACTTCAATTTTCAATTTCAAATTTCAAATCAATTTTAATTTCAATTTCAATTTCAATTTAAAATTCCAATTTCAATTTCGATTTCCAATTCCAATTCCATTTCCATTTCCAATTCCCAATTTTCATTTCCATTTCAATTTCATTTCAAATTTCAAATTCAATTTCAATTTCATTTTCATTTTCATTTTCAATTTTGAAATTTCAAATTGCAACTGTGGTCGGTAAACACCGATAACTCACAATTCAAATTTCAAATTTCACTTTTCAATTCCAATTCCAATTCCATTTCCAATTTCCAATATCAATTTCAATTTCAAATGTCAATTTTCAAATGTCAATTTCAAATTTCAAATTTCAAATTGCAATTGCAATTGCAATTTCAATTTCAATTTAATTAAATTTCAAATTTCAATTTCCAATTTCGATTGCAATTCCAATTGCAATTCCGATTACAAATCAAATTGCAATTCCAATTACAAATTTCAATTGCAATTTGCAGTTTCATCAAATTGAAATTAAAATTGCAAATGGCAAGGATTTCCAACGTCCATAACTCCGACGATAAACCTGGTAGCTTAACCCAGGTTGGATGCTTATATAGTTTCTCTCTGTGTGCATCAAAGGATGACACCCGCCTCTTTAGCTTAAGAGCTACATTCTCCCACATCCATACCCCTTTGAGCAGCAATTTCACATTCCCTGTGGATCTCAATATAACCCCCAACCAACCTTTCGATAAAGAACAACAATGTAGGTTGTAACCCAGGATAACACCCTAGTTCTCTGCCACCTAGGACATGAAAGTAGACAAAGCCATACTTCTTCCATAGAATCTCCCCACCACTGGAGTCTCCATGAGCAAGAAAATATGATGCATTTGTACATCCTCACCTAAAGCCTTGATTGGTTTGACATTAGACGACTTTCTCTTGGTGGATAATAGCTTCTTGGAAATGGGCATAATGTTTGTTGCTAATATTTTGGTTGGTAATGATATTAGGGAAGGATTGCCAGAGAAGATGGTTATTTCTAAGGGTATCTTCTTCCACACCCATATTTTGGATTACATTGGCCTACCTTTTCGTTGTAATCGATGCCATGCCTATGAGCATCTTGTGAGGGATTGTCCCTCCCCATTTTTCAGATATTTTTAGAGGAATGAGACTAACGAGGGGGGTATGTCAGTTGTCCCAGAAAGGAATGTATCGCCTCTGGTGGTATCAAGTCATAAATACCCTAAGAGTTCTTGCATTATGGAGGGGACTTTTGTAGTGGAAGGGACAAATGTCATGGTGAATGTGTATACAGAGACTCTTTTTGAGAAGTTAATGTTCTCCCATGGGATTTTTTCTTCGGAACTGGTCAACTATCCTCCTTGATATATGGATGGCCTAGTTGTCAATGAACAGTCGCTCTCGACTACACAGATGGCTCTCTCTTTGAGTAAGAAATCATTTCCTGGATGTGTTTCTTCATCAGCTGTGTCTCCTAGGTTAAATGACAGTTATGGGAATGTATCTAATTATCTACTACCAAAGGATTCTCTCTATGGTAGGGTTTATTCTGGTTCCATTATTTTTGGTCACAATGTTTTGGATTCTATCGTTGTTTCTAAAGAATGGGGGAAGGGTTCTTGCAATAGATTTTTGGGGTTATGTCCCTTATTATTGTTAGTGCCCTTCTTTCATTTTACCTGGCCCTTTTTGTTTGCTGGTACTAAGATGGTTTTGCCTCAGTTGGGTAAGAGTTTAGAGTCTCATTGTAGCCATGATTCTCCCTCTATAGAAAATAGATATTGTTTAAGGTGGAATGGGTTTGATGGTTTGGGATATGCTTTTTCATCTGGGTTATGCATGGAAGATGGGAATAGGGTGTCTTCAAAGCACCTTAAGAAGTCTTGTGGGTTAAGTGATACAAACCTTTCAGGGTGTGGGTAGGTGTTTTGTAGTCACAATTTTCTACCTGATTTGGCCCTTATATTCGATTCGTCTCCATCTTCCCCTTGTGACAACTTTTTTTTTTCTGTAAGCAAGAAAAATATATTATAATAAAGCCCTCAGTACATATAGGTCAGGACTTGCAAGTCCTAGTATGCCCAAATTGTCTGCATGACTGTTTACACATATTCCTCAACTGCCTATTTTTTCCTTTAAACTATCCCTTCTATAAAAAATATGTTTCATGTTAACCCCATTACAATTATCACATTCAAAATATATCTAATTATACCCACAAAAAGATTCAAGATGACTATGGAAATTAAGACTTAAGCCGCAACAATACACATCGCACTGCATAACAAGACCGCTAGAAATTGACAAACTACCTAGACAAAATAAGACACAACAAAGAAATAAACCTAACCCAAACTAATAGACCCGAGACCCATCACTTCCGAACCTGGGTGGCATTTCGGTGGATCATGGTCCTTGATCGTAGGCCACCTAGCTTGTTATCTTCCACAGTTGCAGGATGGACTAGCGGTCCGTGAATGGGGCATGTACCTTGAGGATGAGCCGCAGAAGTTCCAGCCTCAGCACCATCAATCTCTGGCATCGGACCAAGCTTTAGAGCAATATGGTCTATTTCCTTGTGCATCATGCGATTTTCATGTAAGTGCTCCTTCCAGGCTTTCACAGGTTCCTCCTCACCCCATGGATTTATTCTCCTTGTCCATCAAAACATGGGCCATCAGTTCCATTGTTACCCAGTAGGTGGTGACCATACGGTCATAGGCAGAGAGTCTCTTGGTTGTGGTTCCAGGGTCACTAATCCAGTCTTCCACCTCATCCTTGATTGTTTCCATGTTCATGGCTTGCACCTAATTCCACAGTTCATGTTTGATCCTCTCAATTTCATCACAAATTAGTGGGGGAATACGCTCCGTGAAGAAATGGGTCACCTACCCAGATTTCCTCATTTCCCAGGAGGGTTTCCTCCTTCCTCCACCACTAGTATTTTTTCCCTTTTTCTCTTTCCTTTTAGGAGCCATCAAAATAGTTACCCAGTACTGCAATTGACACCACACCAGCTGCTGTTTGCTCACAGAAAAACTCCTTAGAAAATGAGAAAACAGAATGTGGGGATGGGGCGTATGCCTCGAATAAATAGTCGGGTTGCTCATCCCAATTTGATTAACCATACTAACTCCTCTGTACTTGTTATTGATTAGCATGGTACTCCGGCAGATCTCTCGACTGCTCTCCTCGGTTCATCGTACCTTGCCCTCCATTTGAAGGATATGGTTGTAGGATTTCCCCATTATTGATAATCGGTGGGAGTTCATGGTTACTCATGTCCTGATTAAATATGGAGGTACCATCATCGATCAATGGTTGTTGGTGGTTATGACTCCAGGTGTTGGGTGGGATTAACATGTGTGCCCCAGACATGTAATTTGACTCTTGACTCATGCGCCCCATCAACTCTTGGTAAAGCCTGATTTCATGGGCCGCAAGTGGGATCACTAGATCTGCCATTCATTACCTCCATCGAATAGTTGTCCTTCCACAATCCTCGCTTCACTTTGCTCTCCGATGTTTTTCAGCAAATCTGCTACCTTGTTGATGTCACGTTTGACGTGGGAAAAGTACCAGGCGTGGCGTCCTCGGATGAGATCATCCAGCCTCTCAACCTGATACATCATGCGCCAACTTTCCATGACTTTGGATACCTTTTGTCCTCCTTGTAAATTTTTGGCCATCTGGATGATGATGTGGGAGTCATCCTCTATGATCAGAGGTTCCCAACTTATCTGGTTCCAAACTGTCCGAGGCAATATTTTCTTTCCTTCTAAGATCCTCTCGTTTCTTTCCTTCCAAATTTCCCACTTCAAGGTTCTAGGAAACATGAGCCATATTTTAAGAATTGTTCGGGTACACAGGGTACTACCAAAGGACCGAACACCAAGAGCAACCACTTCACATAAACAGATCACAGATCAACACACCGATGTTTTGATGTGGTTTAAACCCTCTTGAGGGAAACACTCCACAGCCCCGGCCAAATAGCTTCTACGGGACAATTTATTATGCAAAGAAAGAAAGTTACAAATGAGCTTCTCATAATCGATCAACTAAACAATGAACCTCCATGCTCTTTAAATAGAGATCATGGACCAATCGGGTGTTAAGCCACGGATCAAGGTTAGGTTTGATCTAAGAGAAGTTGAGCCGTCAGATCACTCTATGTCGGGAACATATCGTGACCGTCGGATTAAGTATTTACAAATGCATACTAAAGAAACACACTATCCCTAACGGATATATTACACAAGTTGATCTTAACTAACTCCTAAGTGTCTAAATATCCTAACATCCCCCCTTAAGAACAACTTGGGATAGGATTGAAGGATTTACAAAAGTGACACTATTAGGAGAAGGAAGGAGGCATTAGAGCATATCCCCCCTTAATGACAAGTTCCTAAACTCCTAACATAGATCGAAGTTTAGAAAACTTCGCTTCTGAAGAGACTTGGTGAAGATGTTTGTAACTTGATCATCTGTAGGGAAAAAGAGCACTTCAAGAACACGATCATGAACACGATTTCTGATGAAGTGCATATGTAGCTCAATGTATTTGCTGCGTGGATGTAGAACTGGATCTTTGGCAAGCTTGATGGCACTTTGATTGTTGCACCAAAGTGGAGTAGGCTGCTGCTGCTCGAATCCAAACTCTGAAAGGATCTGTCGAAGCCATAAAGCTTCCTGACTGGCATTAACTACTGCTCGATATTCTACCTCTGCTGAAGAAAGAGCAAGAGCTTGTTGTTTCTTACAATCCCAAGTAATAGGTCCAGATCCCAGACTGAAAACATAATCTGCAGTAGACTTTCGATCATCAGGATCGTCGGCCCAATCTGAATCAGTGAAACCAACCAACAAAGGTTCCCCCCTTGTACTGTAATGAATCCAAAACTGAACTGTACCTCGAATATATCGAAGTATTCTTTTAGCTGCTTTCCAGTGACTTTCATGAGGTGTCTTCATATAACGAGCAACACGACCAACGGCAAAGGAAAGGTCAGGACAGGAATGAGTCAAGTATAAGAGACTACCAACAAGCTGACGATACAAGGTGGCATCGACTTCGGGTGAAGTAGAAGTCACATAAAGTTTGACTCCAGACTGGAAGGGAGAAGGGGTTGGTGTACAATCTTCCATGTGAAAGCGACAAAGAAGGTCACAAGCATACTTAGACTGAGAAAGAAATATTCTTTCTTTGGTTTGCAGGACTTGGAGACCAAGAAAATAATGCAAATGTCCTAAGTCTGACATTTCAAAATTTTGTTTAAGACTGGATTTCACATGGGTTATAAGCTTAGGGTCACTACCAGTAAGAATAAGGTCATCAACATATAGAACAAGTATGATGAGATGGTTTTCTACTTTCTTGGTATAGACATTGGGGTCAGAATGGCATCTAGAAAAACCAGTGTCAAAGAGAAAGTTATCCATTTTGGCATACCAAGCTCTAGGAGCCATATAAGGATTTCTTAAGGCAGCAGACAAGGCTAGAGTTATTCTGAACATAGCCTGGAGGTTGTTCCATGTAAATTTCCTCCTGTAAATCACCATGTAAGAAGGCAGACTTGACATCCATTTGATGGACTTCCCAGTTGTGTAAGGCTACAAGGGAAAGAACAAGGCAGATGGAGTTCATTTTTGCGATGGGAGCAAAGGTTTCATTGTAGTCAATCCCTTCAACTTGGAAAAAACCTTTGGCAACTAACCTTGCCTTAAGTCTTTCAACACTTCCATCTGATGCATACTTAGTTCTGTAGACCCATTTACATCTAACAAGTTTTCTTCCTTTTGGAAGAGGTACAAAATCCCAAGTATCGTTCGCCATTAAGGAACGATATTATTCATCCATGGCTACATCCCAATCTGGATTCCATGAAGCTTCTGCAAAAGTTTCTGGATCATGATTCTCGGAAACTTGAGCCAAAAGAGAAGAGGCTTGCTGAAACTGAGAACGTGTTCGACGTTGATCTCTAGGATCACCGGCAAGATCACCAGCTGCTTCACATGTTGAACGGACCCATCGAGGAAGCACTTGTGCTAGTGCAACTGGAGGAACATGAGCAGGCAGAGGTGGATTTTCATCCTCACTGTCATCATCAGAAACTGGAGTTGAAAACCTGTCAAGGAAGTTGGAAGAAGAAGAAGAAGAAGGCACAAACGCCGAATCAGGCTCGCAGGCCAAAGATGGCACAATCACCGAGTTAGGCTTGCAGGCCAAGATATTTTCATCAAGTTTAACATCTCTTCTAATGATTATATCATAAGAATGTAGTTGAACAAGTTGATAACCTTTTACATCTTCAGAATATCCAACAAATATGCACTTTTCACTTTTAGGCTGCAATGCTTTCCGTTTTTCATCCGGAATGTGAGCCCATGCTTCACTACCAAACACACGGAAGTGACTTACATCAGGTTTAGTTTTACTCCATGCTTCTTCCGGTGTTATACCTTGTAATGCTTTAGTGGGGGTGCGATTAACTATGTAATTTGCACAATTAATGGCTTCAGCCCAAAATTGAAGACTTAGTCCCTTAGATTGGATCATACAATTTGACATTTCTTTTAAAGTGCAGTTCTTCCGCTCAACTATACCATTTTGTTATGGTGTATATGGAACAGTGTGCTGTTGTTGGATGTCTTGTTCAGTGCAGAAAGTAGTGAACTTATTGTTAACATATTCTCCTCCATTGTTAGATCTTAACTTAATAATTTGATGACTAGATTGTTTTTCCACAAGGGCCTTGTAGGCCAAGAACATGTTAAATACTTCGCTCTTAAGTTTTAGGAAATAAACCAAAGTGCATCTGATGTAATCATCAATGAAAATTAAGAAATATTTGAAACCAGAAAAAGAAACAGATGGAAGAGGACCACACAAGTCACTATGCACAAGCTCCAAGGGAACCGAGGCGTGCCAAGAGGCACGTTTGTCAAAACTGTCTCGATGATGTTTTCCGAGTACACAACCGGAGCAAACACCATCCCTGCAAGATACCATCGGAAGACCTATTACCATATTTTTTTTACATAGTTGTTGCAATGAGCGATAATTTAAGTGACCAAATCGCTCATGCCAAAGTTTGCTCAAGTTATCACTATGAGCAACAAAAATTGAAGGGAAAGGTGATGACCCAAAGTTGTTAAACTTGTACAACCTCGTAACATCATCAACAATTCCGGTAGCTAGGACCTGTTGAGGATATTTAAAATCCTTGATTACAACTTGGTGAGGTGTAAAGGTCACAGTTTTACCTTCACCAGAATGAGTGATCTGATAGACTGATAACAAATTGCAGGAAATTCTTGGAACACATAGTACATCACTAAAATGACCATTATGTACTAGAACTGTTCCAGCTCCTACAACACTTAGAGATCTATCATCACCAACAAATATTTGTTTGGTGTTACATTCATGCATAGTAGAAAATATGGTTTGATCCTTAGCCATATGATAAGATGCTCTAGAATCAATGAGCCATTCATTTGAAGTAGAAGAAGAAGATGCATTATAAGAATAACCAGAAGCACAAAGTGCATGTCCATGAGAGGCAGATTTTAAAGACGAATCTAGGCTGATGTGGTGCTTCTTCATTGTTGCTTCCAAGGCTGCCATTTTCTTGAAACACTTGGATTTATCATGATTATCTTTCCCACAATAGTTGCAATGACACTCAGTCTTCTTTCCTTTTGGCTTGGATCCTTTGTTATTTTTTAAAGAAGGAGTTGACTGAGAGGGTTTGGGACCCTTGTTTGACTTATTATTGTAAAAATTTTGTTTTTTGGGAGGCTTGGACTTTTCTTTCTGTTGGGACAATAAGGCTTTCCCAGATGTATCTGCATTGTTGATTATTCCAAGATGAATGAGTTTATCTTGTTCTCTAATGAAGTAATCACAAAAGGATTCAAGACTAGGCTCTTGATAGCTAGCTGCATTCAAGGATGCTTTCAGGGAGTAAAATGTAGATACAAAAACAGAATATGCAGGTCCAAGTTTGGAAAGAATATGATAAATGCATTGTTTGTCTTCCCTCTCAATCTTACATTCTGCACATAAGAGTTTAAGAGTTTTGTACTTAGATAAAATAATCTTGAATGCATGAAAAGTCACTTGGATTTAAAGAAATCAACTCATCTTCGAGTTGGTGACCTCGAATTTCATTGTGTTTACCAAACACAGATTCCAACTTGTCCCAAGCAGCATTAGGTTCATCAATTCCAGATATGTGGAATCGCAAACCAGTAGAGATTGACATCCCAATCAATCCACGAGCTTCATCACATCTATTTGCCCATTTTATTTTCTTATCATCATCAGTGGGTTCTTTTTCTTTCCCTGTTGTAATTCTGAAAAGTCCCCTACTTCTTAGAACATCCTCCATACGAGATTTCCATGAGAAATAATTGGAACTGTTAAGTAGAATATCACAAGGGGCGGCCATATTTGTAAATTAATGGCTGTAAAAGCAGAAACCAATAGTCTGGATGTGAAGAGATCGAAAAAATAGGCGGTTTCAAAAAAAACGGCACTGAAAACTGACTCTATATGATGAAGTTATGCTTGAACAAAGAAACTGTTGAAGATGTCCCCAATGGTGACGTGGCAGCGAGAGAATGTCCAGCAAAAAAAAAAGAACCCCCCTCTTCCCAAAATGAACCTTTTAACAATCACTTTACAAGAAAGTTGCTTTAAGTGAACCACTTTTGTAAAATAAGTGATTTCACTTTTACAATGATATTACTTTTAAATAGTGCAACAATAAAAAAAACTTAAGTGACTCACTTGTATTTTTATTTTTTATTATTTAAGTGAGATGCACTTTTACAATAAAATAACTTGAAAATAGAAATTGCATGCATTTTTTCTTTTAAAAGTAACTTCCTAAGACATGAACTCAAGACCTATTAAGGAATAAAGCAACTTTGAACCAAGTGAGCTAGATTAAAATGTATGTAAAATATGGGAATAAAGAAGGGGGCCTTTTTTTTTTTTTTTTTTTTTACTCTTCTTGCTCGGTTTGCGTGCTTTCCCTTTTTCCTGCAAAACACACCACAAATAGAAACCAAAAAAAAAATTTCACACTTGTGAAGTTAGATCTTGTTAGCTTGCCCGGAAAGTCTACGTTTTCTCTCTGTTTCTGATTTGCCGAGATCGCGCAAGGTGCACGGCAAAGAGCATACGCAGCCGAGAAAAACCCTTTCCCTTTCTGTTTCTGATTTGCCGAGATCACTCAAGGTGCACGGCAAAGAGCATACGCAGATGGGAAAGCAACAATCCGAACCCAAAAAAAATCTAACAGTAAAAAATGAAGAAATATGATTTTTTTTCCTTTTTAAAAAAAGAAAATAAAAAATGCGTCACTGTAACATTATACCTTCAGATCTAATAAAATACGTGTTTCTGGAGCAACCAGGAACCGTTTTCGATCAAACGAAAACTATTTCCCAATGGAAAAGACACTCTGAACGCAATGGAACACCTCCCACAGCCTAGAAATGCACATAAATACCAGAACTAGAAACCCTTTCGAGTTTCGGCAACAGCAGTTCAAGATCTAGATCATAACTAGAAGCGGCACTTCATAAAAGCTATGATACCAATGATTGGTAATACGACTGCCATTACACCAAAACCCACAGGTGATTTGGTAAACTCACCACCGCCAGATTTCAAGGATCCACGAGAGGCAATTAGTCCCTTGTCACGATACACCGGGGAGTGCTGACTACTTGCAATTTTGTGCAACAATCTCCCCCCCTTAGCGCGAGCCGAGTGTGTATCGAACTCATGAACTCTAGCTCTGATACCATGTTCGGGTACACAGGGTACTACCAAAGGACCGAACACCAAGAGCAACCACTTCACACAAACAGATCACAGATCAACACACCGATGTTTTGACGTGGTTTAAACCCTCTTGAGGGAAACACTCCACGGCCCCGGCCAAATAGCATCTACGGGACAATTTATTATGCAAAGAAAGAAAGTTACAAATGAGCTTCTCATAATCAATCAACTAAATAATGACCCTCCATGCTCTTTAAATAGAGATCATGGACCAATCGGGTGTTAAGCCATGGATCAAGGTTAGGTTTGATCTAAGAGAAGTTGATTCGTCGGATCACTCTATGTCGGGAACATATCGTGACCATCGGATTAAGTATTTACAAATGCATACTAATGCATACTAAAGAAACACACTATCCCTAACGGATATATTATACAAGTTGATCTTAACTAACTCCTAAGTGTCTAAATATCCTAACAAGAATAACCGGATTTTTGAAAGCCTCCTTATCCCAAACTTTGATCGTCTGTTGAGGTCGTCCTCTTACCCTGTCCGTCCTCCTAAATATTGCAGCTCCACAGTTTCATAGGGATGAAGCCATAGGGAAAGATTCCAAAAGGTGATTCATCAATTCCTCCTTACCTTCACATAGAATGCACCAGAAAGGACCATTCATGCCTCTTTTCATTAAGTTCTCTCCTATCAGAATTCGTCTATACAAGACCAGCCAGATAAAGGTAGCGATTTTAGGCCATGCATTATAGTTCTAGATCGCCTTCCAAGCATCCCTTTGTTGCATGTCTTCTTGGTTGAAGATAATATCATAAGCCTCTTTAGTATTATAAATCCCCTTTGACTAGTACACCCATCTCAGTTTATCTGAGTGATTCTGGATGCGAATGCATCGATCCCGCAGGGCCTCCATAATCTTGGGTATCTCCTCAGCTAAGAAACTTTGGTTCCACCAATTATGTAATTGCCATTCATGAAATTCCTCATTTTCTTGTTCTTCTCTCCATAATTGTCGGACATTTATCAATCCCAGATATTTGGCTCTGGACCAGCTAGTGTGCAGCTCATGTTGGGTGATGATATTTGGCATCTGTTTGCAAGAGTCACTCCAGGAATTGGCATCTTTTCCTCCCCTTATTTCCCAGAATCTATGCTTTTGGATTATCCTTCTGTTCGCATGAGCGAAATTCCATATATTGGATCCTTGCATATTTTCATTAAATATTATGAGATATTGTTTTGGTTTCCCCTGAGCATATTTTTTGTGCCAAAGTTTTGTCCACGGTTCCTCTTTGTGTGGCACCCAATGCCACCAGATCTTCACACCTAGGACTTCATTTTTTTTTTCCGGGTCTCTGATCCCTAGAACACCATGAGCCTTGGGTTTACAAATAGTGTCCCAGCTAACCAATGCCCATTGATGTTTGGCCTAGTTTCCTCCCCACAGGAACTTTCTTTGGATTGTCCCGATTTTCTTTAAAACTAATTTTGGGGCAGCCAGAGTAGAGAAAAGGTAGATGGGCATGGCTTGAAGCACCGCTTTTACTAACACAAATCTACTTGCAAGTTTGAGAGGCCTATAAGCCCAGTTGTCCAATTTCCTTCTCATTCTATTCAGAAGCTCTTCCCATGAGACTTTCCTGATCACCCCTTCAGCTAGAGGAGCGCCAAGATATTTGGATGGAAGGGAGCTCCCTTGGAATCCCAGGATACGCAGTATATTCCACTGGTGAATCCTTGGAGTGTTAAATAAGAAGACCCGGGACTTAGTGTTATTCACTTCCAGCCCCGAATCCTTAGAAAAATTACTCAGGCATTTCTTTAGGGTCCTCGCTTCTTGAACCAATGAGTGTCCCATCAGCATTGTATCATCCACAAATTGTTGGTGGGAGATAGCCTCAGATCTAGTATGGAGATTCAATCCTTTGAGATCCCTACTTTCAATCTTGTCTTTGATCACCCTGCTCATCCCTTCCGCCATAAGAATGAACAAAAATGGAGACATAGGGTCACCTTGTCGAAGGTTTGAAAGTTCTAGTGGGGGATCCTTTCAGGAGGATAGAGAAAAAGGCTGTGGAAGTAATATTCATTATCCAATAAACCCAATCCTGGTGAAAGCCATAAGCCTCAAGCATTTCTTTCATAAACTGCTAGCTTAGTTTATCATAGGCCTCTGAAATATCAAGCTTCAACAACATACCTGGTTTTTTCATGACTTTCAGGGAATGGATGACTTCGTGGACCAAAATGATTCTATCCAAAATTTGGCACCCTTCTACAAACCCTGATTGTTCATGGGCTACCAGGTCTGGAAGGAGAGGATTAAGCCTGTTTGTTAACACCTTTGTTATAATTTTGTAAATGACATTATAGAGCACTATGGGTTTGAATTTTCCAGGGGATTCAACCCGGATTCAACCCCATCCTCTTTAGGGATGAGAGTGAGAAAGATAGAATTGAAGGCTCTTAGGACTCCTATATCCTTCCGAGAGTCGTCCACAATTTTCCAGACTTCGTATTTGATTAAATCCTATAAATGATGGAATAAATTGGCAATGAACCCATCAGGTCCTAGATATTTTCCATACTTCATTTGATTAACAACATCCTCCACTTCCAGGAATTCAACAGGATTTCATTTTGGTTTGTCGTTACCTGCCTAGGAATGTGTCTAGTAATTTTCTCTATGTATTCAGATCTATCCTACTGGTCTTCCTTCATGATGGTTCTAAAGTACTACACAAGTTCAGCCTCCATTGCTTCTCGTGTTTCGATATACTAACCATCATCTTTTTTTAGACTCATTAATTTTTCCCTTTAATGATTCTGAATCACCGAGTGCTGGAAGAATTAAGTGTTCCGTTCCCCTTCCTGCAACCATTGATTCCTGGATTTTTGTTTCCAATAGATGTCCTCCTGTCATTCTCTTGCATTAAGTTGCTCCAGGAGGATCTGTTCTCAGTGTTTCAGGTCTTTAGTGTATCCAAAATTCATGCCTTCCAGCTGAAGTTCTTCCATTTTTTCATTTAGAAGCTTCTTATCTTGGAATATGTTCCCAAATTCCTCCTTATTCCAAGTACGGATTTTTGCCTTTAACTTTTTTTAATTTTTGTTGGAATTGTTACATCAGAGTTACCCTGATAGGTTCCATCTCCACCCACCATTTTCTGACAAGTTCCTTGAAGTTCCCGTGTTCAAGCAAAAATTTTTAAAATCGGAAAGGGCGCCTGATGGGGGGTCCTCCGTCTTCCCAAACCAAACTAACTGGCCAATGATCAGAGCCTGCAGAGGGAAGGACCAGAGCGATCGCTTCCCTGTCCCCACTAATCATTGCCTCAAGTAGAAGGAATCTGTCTAAACGAAAGGCTACGAGATGCTCACCACCTCTTTTCTTATTCCATGTATACCACCCATTCCCAGTTTCTATGTCAACCAATCCTTTCTCCTACATAAAAGTTTTGAAATAAATATTGGTTCCTTCCAGATTTCTTCTTCCTCCCTTCTTCTCTTCTAAGGAGGCGATCATATTGAAATCACCACCCACAACCTAGAACTAACCATCAATATCTTGCGCTTCCTTATCCAGGTGCGATAAGAAGGCCGGTTTCTGAGTCATAATACTTGGGCCTTAGACATTGGTGAGAATCCCTCTTACCTCAAAGTTGCAAATCTAGAAGTCTGCACTGATGGAGAACCTAGTTGCTCTGAAGTTGTTGAGGAGAACTGCCGCAAGTTTCCATAGAATAGCTATTCCTCTGACCGCACCCCTTGCATCAATAGCTATCACCTAACTTCCTCACCATAGTTTCCCTCCTATAATTTGCATAGTGTCCGAGCTGCATTTGGTTTCCTGCAGAAATAACACGGTTGATTTTTCCTTTCTTAACTTATTCCATAGGGTCTTCATTTTCCTTGGTTTATTGACCCCTCAAATATTCCAGGTTATTATCTTCATTGGGAGATCCTTTTAACTTATGACAAGGCCTCCCTTATCGTTGGGTATTGGCCTGATTCAACCAGCCTGGTCCCAATATCTGTTGTTCTCTTCCTATTTGTCTTTCTCCCACATTTTTCTCCTTCCTTGGGTTGTTTTCTTTTGTTTCCCTTCACTGTATCTTTATCAATGCCCAGATGAGGGGAGGATTTTGTTTTAAGGGTGGCCCGTTGTAGAAGTTCCAAATTCCTTCTGGATACATATCCTTGCCCTTTCTTGCTACATTCCTTCTCTATCTCATCTAGATCCATATCCTCTATCTCCTCCGGTATTTCTTCCTCCATGTCTTCCGCTACCTCCACCGTCTACATGTTTTCTAGCCTGGTTGGGGATTTGTGTCCTTTCTTGCAAGGAGTTTTATCCTTGTTGAGTTCTTCCTCCTCAATCTCCATACTGCTGAAGGTCTCGAACCTATTCCAGGCTGTTTCTTTTTCTCTATGTTCTACTTTGATTGGGGTGGGTGGATGGTCTTTTTTCCTTGTTTCTTACGGTTATGGACCTGAGTAAATCCTTCGCTGTCCTTTTCCTTTTATTTTTACTCCTAAGTTGGGGTTGCATTAGTTTTAAGGGTTGGGAAATCTCTGCTCAGATGTCCATACTCATGGCATTGCCGACATCGGAAGGGGAGTTGTTCGTAATATAGAGGTTTGGCCCAATCTTCATCTTCCCATGTTAAATTGATTGCCTCTGGAAGTTCTTGTGAAAGGTTCATGTAGACACAGATCCGTACATAAGTAGTATACCTTTGAAGCTTTGTCTACTTTGAAACTTTCACAAACTTCCCTAGGGTATTCCCAATGGCCTCTAGAATTTCTGATTCCCGGTACTCGCAAGGAAGTGAGTATAGCCTGATCCAAACAAGGGTGATACTCAGATCCTTTGTTTCAGGGTTAAACCTCTCTTTCTAAGGTCACAGGAATAAACCTACAGAATAAAAAAATATGGTCCCCCCATCAGAACCTGATCCTGGTCCTCCTGGTTGAAAAAAATGATGGTGAAGAAACCTTTTGCTCCCAGGTGCAGATCATAATGCCCTTTAGGGTTCCATGTAACCTTGATCCATCGGAGCAGATCTGTCTCCTTTGTCCAGATTCCAATGAATTTCCCAATGATGGATTTCTCCTCCATTGTTCTACTCAGTCTCAAATCTTTTCAGATGTGATCTGCAGAGATGGGTTTTTAGCATATCGGGGTAAACAACCCCCCCTGAGTCTTTTTTCTTTCATTCTGCGTTGTCTTCTCACTTGTTGTCCCCTGATCTGGCTTATTTGTGGATGGGTTTTTTGTTCCTCCGGAACGATTCAAGAAGTAGGAGGGGGAGCCTCCCCCTCCAAATGACGCCATCCGAAACCTATTGGCCACCATCCACAAAAACCCTCATGGTTGAAATTCGGCTGCAGTCTCCAGCCTCTGATCCAGGCCCCTACACGTACAGGGAGTGATAGGGTTTCATCAACACTTCACAACAACGAATCTTCCCCATGTGACAACTTATCTGAGTTATCTCATCCCCTTTATTTTGAAGAGTTGGTTAATGGGAAGCTTGGTGGAGCGGCTCTCTCCTTTAATGATTTGACTATTTTTGGGTCTTTTGTTTAGAGAGATAATGGAGTCAAAGGGGAAGGATTGATGGAAGCTTCTCTAGTTTTTCCGGTTAGTAACTTGAATCCATTGGACTTATCACCTATTATGTTACCTCAATTTATACTCCATTGAATTCGTCCTCTTGTCTAGACCCGGTAGATGATGGTGGTGTATATAAAACCCCTCGTTTTCATTTAAGGCCAAGGACATCCTTGAGGACTTTATCTGGTGCTGGTGCGGGTCAAAGGCTTTACCAGGTCACTTCTATAGGTTCATACAGACTTTGGGGCCGTAGGTTAATCAGGGCTTCTGCAAGGGTTCAGTCAGCTTTAGATGTGAGGGTTGGTTGTCAAAGAACTATTAAAGGGACACTTAGAGCATGTTCTCCCTGTGTCAAGGTTATTTAATGCTTGTGATGTCTTTCAATGTTACAGGGCTAGGGAACCCCTCAAAAAAGTTAGCCCTAAAAAGATTGGTTCTTCTTCATCATCCAGGTGTGTTATTATTATAGGATACATTGGCTATTGGTGACTCAATTTTTTATGATCTCAGGTCTCTTTTTCCTGGTTGGGATTTTATTTGTCAAGATGCTATAGGTAGATATAGGGGCTTAGTAACTAGTTGTCTCACAATATATTTCCTTTGCAATAATAGTTTGAGGGTCTTTTCAGGATTGGGAATTGTTTTATTTTCTAGAAATTTCAGACATGCTTTCACTCTTTTAAACATTTATGGCCCTCATATCCACCAAATGGCTTATTGGGAGAATCTATATAGCTTTGGCTTCCATACCGTGGAAATATTTATTCTTGGGGGTGACCTTAATTTTTGAATGGGGGAAGCAAAGACTTGGGGTTTAAATGCCCACCAAGACCCTCTTTCTGATTACTTCAGTAGGAAGTTAGAGGAGGTATCTCTATTTGATCTAACTCATGTAGTCCTTAGAACTACATGGAGAAATATGCATTCGGGCCCTCGTAGGACAACCAAAAGATTAGATCGCTTCCTCTTCAATGAAGGAATTTTTCAATTGGCTCCTTGCATCAAACTTGGGTGGGGGAATGCGGGATTTTGGACCACTTCCAAATATTTTTAGAAGTGAAGGAGGATACTGGTAAACCTCCATGTCCTTTCAAGTTCAATGCTACATGATTAGAAGACGGATATTTTCTCATATTGGTGAACAGTTTATGATCTCCCTATGATGACAGCGGTTAGGTTACAATTGCACTTCAGTTCTGAATAACCTTAAAATATTGAAATCCCATACTATTATATGGGCATAGAAAAGAATAAGGCTTCATGATTTAGAACTGCATAGGATCAAAGAGTAGTTGGCCTCTTTTCATATGGACAACCCTAAAGGATTCTCCTCCATCGATCAGAAAATTAAAATAGTGGACCTTGAATAAAATTTTAGATGAAGAAAAGGTTTCTCTAAGGCTTAAGAGTAGAGCTATTTGGTTGCAAAAAGGGGATAACAACTCTAAGTATTTCCACAATCACCTCAGACACAGTAACAATGTAAATTCAATTTGGCAGATAGAAGAGGAAGAAGGAAGACAAGTTGTTGGTTTTCGAAATCTTGCTAGAGTTGGTGTGAATAATTTCTCTAATATGTACAAGGAGGATGTTTAGGCTCCTGTGGCTTCAATGTTGGGCCTTATTTCCCATTACCCATCATTTGTCAGTAATGATCAAAACTTATCTCTCAATGAAGTTGTGACACTTTAGGAATTAAAAGAGGCTATTCATTCTTTGCAGAGTGATAAAAGTATGGGAATAGATGGTTGGACGATGGAGTTTTTCTCTGGTCTCTTGGAGCTTATTGGTAAGGATTTACTTGCTGCTATTGAAGAATCGAGGGTAAGAGGAAGGGTCCTAGCTACTTACAATTCCACATTCATAGCACTTACTCCAAAATCTGATTGAGTGAACAAGTGGAGGACTTTAGGCCAATTTATCTGTGCACTTGTATCTACAAATTGATTGCAAAGATTATTGCCAGACGAATTAGAGGTATACTTTCAAAAGTTGTCTCTCCTAAACAATTTTCCATCCTTGAGGGGAGGCAGATCCATGATGCTATTGGAATAGCTCTGGAAGTTCTACGTTCGACAAAGTTGAGCCGCTCTCTATATGTTTTTATCAAAGCCAATCTATCTAAAGCATATGATCATGCTAACTAGAATTTCCTCAGGTTGGTTCTACTACAGGTTGGTTTTGATCTATCTTTTGCTAATTGGACCCTCTCTTGTGTTAATATTGATCCTTTGAAGTATTAATCAATGGCTCTGCTACATTTTTTTTAGGCCAGGGAGAGGCCTTAGACAAGGATTTCCTTTATCCCCATTACTCTTTTTATTAATAATGGAAGGCCTTAGTAGAGAAATATTACAGGTAAAGAGCAGTGGGAATCTCAAGGGTATTAGGATTGGTGGTACTGTTTTCATTACTCATTTACTTTTTGTAGATGATATCCTTCTTTTTTATGATGGATCTAGAAGGGAAATTGCTAAGATTAAGACTATTTTGGCCTTATTCTCCGAAGCCATATATAGGAATGGTGTGTAATTCTAGGAAGTCTTCTATTTTTTTATGAACTTGAGTATTGAAGTGGCTGAGTGGATTGCTACTCAATTCGACTTTGTTAATACATATCTCTCTCAAGGCATTATGTATTTGGGTTTTGTCATCAAAGTCAATGATTATCATTGAAGAGATTGGGTTTGGATAATTAGCAAAGTGGAGAGAAAGCTTCATTCATGGTGTAATAAGTGGTTATCCAGGGCAGGTAGACTAATTCTTATGAAGTTAGTTTTGGAAGCTTTATCTATTTTTTGGGTGTGTTTGGCTCATGTTCCTACATGAATAATGGAAAGTATCATGAAGTTGTGTTTTTAGTTTTTTGTGGAGAAGGAAGTTTGAAGAGAAGTCCTATCATTTGGTCTCCTGGAAAAAAAATAACTCTCCCAAAAGAGCTAGGTGGGTGGGGTTTGGAACACCATCTATGCTTTTCTAAAGTGCTTGTAGCCAAAGGGATTTGGAGAGTTCTCAAAGGTGAATTTTTATGGGTCAGAGTTGTTTACTTGAAATATTTTTATCCTCTTATCATAGAAGAATGGTCTAGAATTAGAGACAAGCCTCTTATAAATGTCTCCATCATGTGGAAGTCTCTCATTTTGGATTTTGAGGTTATTGGGGATTGGTTAGATTGGGAGATTGGAAATGGGAGAAATGTAAAGATCGGTCAGGATCCTTGGATGCTTTTCTAAAGCGCTTGCAACCAAATATATTTGGAGAGTTCTCAAAGGTGAAGGTTTATGGGTCAGATTTGTTTACCATAAATATTTTTATCCTCTTATCGTAGAAGAATGGTTTAGAATTAGAGACAAGCCTCTTAGAAAGGTCTCCATCATGTGGAAGTCTCTCATTCTGGATTTTTAGGTTATTGGGGATTGTTAGCTTGGGAGATTGGAAATGGGAGAAATATAAGGATTGGTCAAGATCCTTGGATAAGGTGCTTGGATGCTCATAGACTTCCATTGAGAATGGTTGATGATAGAGGTATATATTTTTTAAATCAGATCTAGGATTTACATAACTCAACCCCCTTGAGACGAGTTTGGTTTTCTGCAACAAATCTTGGATTTGAGGCAGAGGAGAGGATTCATTGGGATGTATATATTAAATCTCTCCATGATAGTCATATTTTTCTGGTGGATCGTGCTGACAATCTGCTTTGGTCTAGGAATGTAGCTGGTGGTAATTATCTCCCCAATTTGGGTTACAGGGTCATCCGAGAAGAGGAATATCATCCTAAACCAGAGTGGTGGTCTTAGGATATATGGAAAATTCAATGTCCCCTAAAAAAAAATTTATTCATGTGGCTAGCTATGGCAGGGAAAGTACCAGTTTGGGACAATCTGATTAGTAAGTTTAGTTGTGGTCCTAGTAGATGTTCATTGTGCAGGGAAGTTGGAGAAAGCATTAATCATATCTTCATTTCATGTCCATATATGATCAACATGTGGAATTTTGTATCACGGGTAAAAGGAATTGATTTTTTATGGAATGGAGATGAGCTCCACAGGGATTTCCATGTTTGGTTAAATAACGCATCCTTCTTAGAATATAGGGATCTCCCAGTGCTATTGATATGGGGGGCCTAGCTGGCCCAAAAGAACGTTATTTTATAGGACATTTCTATCCCCCCTCATGTTTATGCAACTAAAATTTTGGCTATTCTTGACCATTTCCTACAAACCATTGGTCCAAAAAAACAGAACATGATTATGGAGGAGTATATAAACAAATCAAAATGTTGGTGTTACTTCGATGGAGCATCACAAGGAAGGTCGGATATGGGGGGAGCTGGAAGGATATTATACATGTTAGATTCTCATTGTTTTAATTTTTCAATAGGAATAGGGCAATCTAGAAACAATAGGGTTAAGTTGATGGCAGTGAAACTTGTGTTGCTAATGGCCATTTCAAAAGGTGTTCAAGAAATTCAGTTTTTTGGAGATTCTCAGTTGGTTATAAACTGGATGAAACTGAAAAGAGCACCTAAGAATATTTTCCTTAAACCGCTTAATGATGAGATTATCAGAATTAGAGGGTTATTTCAAGTTATTTCTTATCAACACATCTTTAGGGAAAGGAATGTATTGGCAGATAAACTTTCCAAGAAGGGGCTACAAGTCGGTGATGACACTTGGCACGTTTGGGAGGTGACGAATGATACCATCAATGAACATAATCAGGTTCCCCACCCGGGCTAAATATGTATGTTTTTAGTTCTGTCTACAGGTTTTGTTATTTTCCAGTTTTGGATGGTCTATATATGAATGCTTATGTACAGATATAAACTTAACTCGTTCATTGTTCTTGCCTACATTTTAAAATGGTAGCTATTTGTTGGAGAATCCTTTTTTTGGTAGTATGACCACAAAAATATCAACAGATGTTGAAAAGTCTTTGATATAAGGCCTTATGATCAAATGAACAATATAGTTTAGTTTTTAATAAAATTACTCTGCAGTGAAAAAAAATACATTTACATCTTCAACATTATAATGGTTATAATGATTTCACAAACTTGTTAATGTGATTGATAAAGTCTTATATATAGTTATTCACTTAGTACTTCAAAATAATTATTATATGCTTAAACTTATATCTATATTTTTAAAATTACTAATATATCCCCTGTATTGCCTTACTGAGTGAATTGAACCTGGGTGGGGAGGGTAACAATCATTCCTCCTAACCACCCAAGCTACATCCAATGGACAAGTGAGGTAATTAATTTAATTAAATATATTTTACATTATTACAAAATATTTTAATTTTGGGGCGGTAGGTGTGGGGGTCCTCTTTGACCTTGGAGGAACTATAGTAAAAAACTATGCTTCTGGAATTAAGGAATTGGCACAAATAATTAGGCAGAGCGTTATGCTCTATTCTTGGGTTTGAAGCAATCTCTTGCCTTAGGTGATCATTCTCGGGTGGTGATAGGATATTTTATTCTCATTCTCTCTCAAACCAGGCACTGTGAAGACATAATGGATCAAATTGTTGGAATACTTCACAAGCATATCATTAGGATTCTCCCTCAATTTCAATCTCTTCAACTATTCCATGTTAGAAGAGAGGAAAACTTGCTTGCAAATGGATTAACTAACCAAGCCTCTCAACTCCCTCGGGGAGGTTTAATTGAAAATGGGGGTCAAATCCAACATTGTTGGCTCCCCTAGTGCTTGTTTCTTGGTTATAAATGATGATAATATCTCTCTTCAATCTCCAAATCCATCAGCAGGAGGTAATTAATAGAGTATTCATGCATGTTGACATGTGAAGGTTGCAA
This sequence comes from Larix kaempferi, assembly GCA_027924585.1. Classification (NCBI taxonomy): domain Eukaryota; kingdom Viridiplantae; phylum Streptophyta; class Pinopsida; order Pinales; family Pinaceae; genus Larix; species Larix kaempferi. The sequence continues at coordinate 12,414,849 of BSBM01000155.1, read as the reverse complement.
TATCTCTTGGATGTTGATTCCTCCCAAATATTAATGAGTTGCATAAGCTGTCTTAATGTCAAGCGGTATGTTGGTACTCTTGAACAACTCGCTCACACATGTGGAGGTCGGGAAATTTTAATCCTTTGTTTTGTTAGCAGCGATGAGAGGTGGGGTTTAGGGAAGATTTGACGCTATGTGTGTTGTGGTGGGCATTGTTGGTCTATTCGGTGTTATGGAGCTATCAATCTTTGGGAGGATTCTGCCTTTAAAATGGTGGTTAGGCATATTGGGAATTCTTATGCCTTCTCCTTTGTTTGAGGAGATAGGCATTCTGGTGCAGAGATTGTTTTCAGATCGAGCTCTCTTACTTAGGTATTTCTCTATCCATATCGCAAGGGATCTCCTCTTCCCTTTGTGTGCCAGGTTTGAGATACTGGATTTTGGGTGACTTCTATTGGTTGTATTGGTCGAGGGAATTTGTCCTTTGATTGTGTTAGCATAAATTTCAATTTTCCTTCCGAATTTTATGGTAATTGTTAGGAAGTGGTTCTTCTACTTATCGGTCGGGCTGTTAGTGATTTTGCTCCTCTAGGAGTGAACTATGGTTGGATTGGATATCTTGTTTATCCTGGAGGTAGCTATAATTTGAACTTTCAATCTTGCATCTACAGTGGTAGGTTTTGTAGTGGTATTGGTAGGGTTTTTGAGGAATTGTGGTGGCATTGTGATAATGGATATTGAGAAAAGGGTTGAGGACCTTGATGAGCAAGTCAGTGCTGCTCACGTCAGTATTCAAGACATTCGACAACATTTGAGGTGGATGAGAGACCAAATGGAAGCTCTGATAGCTGCAGTACATTAGCCGACTGCTCATGGCTCGTTGTTGGATGGGTGTTTAGAGAAAATTGAACGTGCCTCTCATCAAATTACAACAAGTTTGGATGTTCGTCTCGTTGATATTGAAGGGACTGTTAGTGCTTGTGACGAGCATTTGAAAGAAATCTCTAAGACTGTCAAGAATCATGAAGACTATAAAATTAATATTAATATTATAAAATTAAGAATCAAGTAGCATTTGAAAAAAAATATTAATATTATATTATTAAGAATCAAGTAGCATTTGAAAAAAAATTAATATAATAAAATTTAATTATAATAGAAATAATTAAAAATATTACATCTATTTGAATATAATATTATAATTTAATAATAATAATAAATAAGATGGCAAGATCAAACGATAATAAAGTTTAAACCTTCTTTATATACACTTTAATATATCAAAGATTATTTAAGAATAAATACACCGAAATAATACCTCCTATAATTGATTGATTGCAAGCTGTAAGAAATAATACCTTTCGTAATTGATTGATTGCAAGATGTAAGAAATGATACCTTTCGTAATTGATTGATTGATTGCGAGCTGTAGCAGATTTCATCCACCATCCTCGTAACTATGATTATGATTAGAGTATGAAACTTTGAAGCTGTCACTGTTCTTCATTCCTTTTTTAAAAGCAATGGCCATCCATAAAGAACTATACCTTTTTTTATCCGTTTGCTCTCCACTGTGTGGTGTATATATCCACTCACTCCTGGTTCGTTCTCGTACTCGCTGCTAAATCCAAACAATTCCCGCAATGGCTTCCTGGTTTTTCCAACTCTGGTTTTGGACTCTGGCTCTGTGTTGCTACTGCATACGATGCGAAAGCGGTTTTAACAAGACTGTAATTGCTCAGGTTCGGGTGGAGGGAGAGTTTGCTATTGCTGAGACGGACCAAGATTTTATATGTGCCACTTTAGACTGGTGGCCTCCAGATAAATGTGATTACGGGACCTGCAGCTGGGGCCACGCCTCCTTACTAAATCTAGTAACTCCTCTGCCCTTGTCCTCTTTGTTTTTACCAGTGGGCTTCGGATAACTAGCTGTTTTAAAATAATGAATTGTCTCTAAGTGTATTAGAATTGTCTGAGGTATGCTCTGAATTTATGGAGCAAAGTTGTATCACGTTTTTGGTATGGATAAACTATTGTAATTATGTGGATAAGGGTATTTTAAATTTTTTCTAGAGATTGCAGGAGGAAGATTAGATAAGTGTATTATCAATATTTCAGTTTATACGTGATAACTGGTAATTGAGGAATGGATACCCGACACTTGTGAATATGTGACACTTAACTTGCGATTTAAAATGACTATGTTGAAAATAATATAAAGATCTATTAAACATTTAGTTCTAGAGATGATAAAAATCCTTAAAATAAATTTTTTTTAAATACTTGAAATAAATTTATATTAATATTTATACATATACGAAATATGTATATTTTGTCTTATAAAATATTTGGTATTTGGCTTTTCTAGAAAGAAAATACATAATTATGATTTATTAAAAATGAAAGGATTAAAAACTGTGAGATAAGACTTTTTTGGATAGATAGAAACTTAAGATGAACATTCACTATAGCTGCACTGTAAAATTATTTACTTCTAACTTCAAAAGTAATCATAATTACTGAAAAAATAATCTTTTTACAGTTTGTATATATATATATCACTTAACTTGTATCAATGCAAAAGTGTTTATAATTTCTATTAATTTTTGTCAGGATCTTGAAAACCCACTGCTGGCTGTTGCTGTGAAAGGTAAGGCTAATGTAATGCTATTTATTTTGATTTATGAACCATATCATCACTTGGTTGGTTACTATTTATTTGTGTATGATCATGCTTGAATGCAGCTTTCCATCCGTTGAAGATAAGATTGGGTGGATCACTGCAAGACAAAGTCATATATGATGTTGGAAAGTTGAAGCAACCTTGCCATCCTTTTGTCAAGAATGCTTCGTTGATGTTTGGATTCTCAGATGGATGCCTTCCCATGTCAAGATGGGATTCATTGAATGCCTTTTTCAAGAAAACAGGGTATGTTGTGAATTAACATCTGAACCAGCTTCCCTGTCAACAAAACAGAGTATGTTTTGAATTCACATATGAGCCTTCTTCACTGCAAGGTTATTCTTGTTTGTGCTGGATGTGTTAGGTACTATCACAGATTTAACTGTAGAAAACAGGGTATGTTTTGAATTCACATCTGAATTCTCTTTATTCAGGGCTGTTCTTGTTTTTGTTAGATGAGTTAGGCACTAGCATACATATAACCATTAATGTATTAAGCAAGGCGAAGAAAAAAAAATCTCAAAGTTTTCTGTACCATATGGTATTAAAAATCCAGATTTGCATTTCAGTTTTTGTTTGTTTATCTTAAAATTTATTTTATTTTGTTCCCCTCACCCTGGGTTATAGAATACCTGTTTTTTCTTATGCAGTCCTCTAATATTACAGAGTGAATGTAGGGCTGTGGTAGCTTTTGGATTGAATGCACTGAATGGCATGATCTTGATGTCAAACGATACTACGGAAGGGTCTTGGGATTCAAGCAATGCTCGTGATTTTATCCAGTATACAGTTGATCATGGTCACAAAATAAAGGCGTGGGAGTTAGGTAAACTATTATTTGATGCTTTCTGAGCGGTTTTAGAGAGGCGACAAGAGCAATCGATAATCTGTTTCGTGATGGATCCATGAAGGATTTCCAGTCTTACTTATGAGCATTTAAGAACTTAAGGTCTTTTGAACAGGAAACGAGCTGAGTGGAAGTGGTGTTGGAACCAGCGTCAGTGCCAAGCAGTATGCAGCTGAAGTTATTGAGCTTCATGGGATTCTTCAAGAGATTTACAAGGACTATGAAGAGAAACCACTCCTTGTTGCGCCTGATGGATTCTTTGATGCTAACTGGTTCAAGGAGCTTCTTCAACTAACGGGGCCAAATATTTTGAATGTAATTACACATCATTTCTACAACCTTGGGGCAGGTACATAAAATTTAAAGGCTGTATAGTTTTTCACTGAAATCATTTTATTTTTCAGCTAGCTAGGATATTGATCTTATTAATAATTTCCTTGCTTATCAGGGGTGGATAATGACCTTGTAGAAAAGATACTGAATCCCTCATATCTGAGCCAGGAAGCATCTTCATTCAAAGGCCTACAAACTGTCCTGCAGAATTATGGGCCTTGGTCAAAAGCCTGGGTGGGTGAAACAGGGGGAGCTTATAACAGTGGGCATAATCTCATAACCAATGCTTTTGTAATGAGTTTCTGGTAAGCTCATCTGTCATTAGTTTTCGGTAATGCTTTGCACTGTAATTGTAATTGCTGGTCGATGGTGACTTGAGTTGCATTAGATAAGTTTCTATTTTCACTTCAAACATATTAACAAAATCAGTTAACACAAATCAGAATTTTTTAGGTAACTATCTATTTTCAGCCATTTTATATTGTCTAAATTTGGATATGACATTGTTTATTTCTTTTAAAGGACTTTTTCAATGATGGCAAGTCAGTGATGGGTGACAACCGTATCCAAAAGCCAAATGAATAAGTCATGAAGCTGAGCACACTTACAAAATTTAATATTTTATTTTCAAATGGTAATTCATTTCAATGGGGACAGGTATTTAGATCAGCTTGGCATGGCATCAGCGTTCAATACCAAGTCTTTCTGCAGACAAAGCTTGATTGGTGGTAACTATGGCCTTTTAAACACAACTACTTTTGAGCCGAATCCTGATTATTATAGGTAAAACTTTTAAGATTTATATATAGAATCTCTAAACTCTTTGTATGAATCTCAAAACATTGAATCACTAGAAATATGAACCGATCCACCAAACAGATCAATGTTATTTAAATATGCCAAAACATTGAAATTTGCAGAGAATTTTTTATCCTCAGTGTTCCAGATTTAGATATATCTATAGTTTTTTCAAAATGTTTGCCAAGCTTTCATAGTTTTATATTTTGCTTTCCTTGAACTGTAATGCAGTGCACTTCTTTGGCATCGACTCATGGGAACACATGCTCTTGCCACAAATTCAACAGGAACAGAATACCTACGTGCTTATGCACATTGCACCAAGAACGCTGTACGTATGAAGCATCATTTAATTTCAACAAAGTATATATGGTGAACTCAAATCATGGGCATGTTATATTATATATATCTTCAGACCCTATCTATCTATCTAACTTTTACAAGTGCTATTATTTTGGCAGAGAGGAGTCACTTTGCTCTTGATCAACTTGAGTAGGGACACTGGTATCTCTGTGCAGGTCTCTACAGGTTCAGGAATTTCCACAGACACAAAATCTAGACTGGAATATCAGGTCTCAGGTACAGGAACTTCCACAGACACAAATTCTAGACTGGAATATCACTTGACAGCAAAAGAGGGTGATCTACATAGCCAGACTATGCTCCTCAATGGCAACATTTTAGATATAACTCCTGATGGTGAGATACCCTCTTTACTAGCGGTCACAGTTCCTGCTGAGAGACCAATTCTTGTAGCCCCTCTCTCTATTGCATTTGTAAATCTTCCTTATGTTCAATTCCCAGCGTGTAGCTGATAGGAATTGCCTGTAGATCCAAGCTATTATATGTTGGTTATTGTAGCTGAAATTGACTTGACTGCTATGGTTGACAATGAGATATTCGATCAGCTCAATGACATGAAAGTATTTTCAGCAAATAGAAGTGTGCTTCCTTGTGTTTTGGATTCAGACTGGGATGATTGCTTACTTTTTTTAACAAAGTTCCTTTCCAGAAATTTATAATGTTTTGGAATTGTTCTCTTATTGACATAACATTTCTCATCATTCTCATGTTTCTGGTCATACTAATTTGCAATAAATGTATTCACTGAGTTGCAAGGCTGTGCATACAGGCTTTACCTCCCATTTACTTCGCATTTGGCAGTCAGAAGCAAGGCTGTTGGGAACGGGGAGCGGGAGAAAAAAGCGAAATTTTCAAAAGATTCCGTTCGGGGAGTGTTTTTTATATATAATACATATTTAATATATTTTTAAAAAAACATGTAGAATGCCAAATTAGCTATAGAAAACATGAAAGCATAGATGCAATCATTTTGTACACGTAACATCAATCATCTAGGAGCTATAACTTATAACATTGTCATCAAATGATCAATCATCAACAACATTAACCTTCAAGTTTCAACATATAATATTTGTAATCAACAAACTCTAACAGATAACATCAACCATGAAATGAAACAACATCATATTCATTACCAAAGAGTTGTAAGATAAAAGCAAAGCTCCTACATCTGAAAACCTATTGGTGGTTGGGGGTGTGACATCTCTATTGTATGAATTTGTTCACCATCCTGATCACCCAATAGTTCAGCCTCTAAGCACTCTACTGCTATGGATCCATCCTCCAAATTACCCTTCTCTGGATTCTTGTCCGAAGTCAAATATGTTCCATCATTCTGGGTCGAATCACAATAATGAGACAACAACGTCAAGTTGTAGTACACATAATGCTCGATCTACATTCAAACTACTTCTCCTCACATTGTGGATGAAGTTGTAGGTGCTCCAACACTTCTCTGCAAAAGAAGTGTTAACAACCTATGAAAGCACCCTCACTGCCAATTTGTGTAGATATGTGGTAGAGGAGCAATATATGTTACACCATTTAATAGGACCCAACCTATCTCGATCTTTGGTTGCATGTAGGTTACCAAAGACTCCATGTTCAGTGATGTATTTGCTCAATTCACTTTGTACTTGAGCACACTCCTCTACTCGATCTACATTCAAACTATTTCTCTTCATGTTGTGGATGAAGTTGTAGGTTCTCCAACATTGTTCTAGAGAAGAAATGTTAACCTATGAAAGAACCCTCACCACCAATTTATGAATATATGTGTTAGAGGAGCAATACATGTTCCACCATTCGATAGGACTCAACTTATCTCAATCTTTGGTTGTATGTAGGTTACCAAAGACTCCATGTTCACTGATGTATTTGCTAAAAACTTCACTTCATACTTGAGCACACTCCTCCTCATTAGGGACCAACTTGTCTAATGCAAAGCATATAACCATTCTACACCTCTGGATATGTGTGTGGTTTTTTCTAACACCACCTCCAGGTGCTAGTTGAGCCAACCAATATGGAGAATAATATTTTGGTGTAAGGACATATGCTAGGGCATGGAGTGGAACATTTAGATAGAAAAAGCTTCCCATGCTTAATAAGTGAATTTTCTTGATTGAAGGGTACATTTTTATTAAGGTGATGACAGGACAGAGGAGTTCAATCAACTTCAACAATTAGGCATTAACACCGCCAACATCAAGGTGCATAGAGAGGTCGATGTGCTTGATTAAATTCCAATCCCTTACCCTCATACATGTTAGAATCCAGTGGATATGTTGCAATCCTAAAATCCTGAAAACTATTTAGTTTGTTGAAATTTGGATGAGATCTAAAATTTTGCTTTTTGCATATGAAGTCCGATGAGGTTGAAACCACTCTCAAACATCCTGAAACAATTAATGGTAATGTTAAAAATTTAAGTAAAAGGATAGAAAATGAAAGATAAGGAGAATACCACTTTTACTTTAAGAATTTAACATTATGATTCAATAAATCCCCAAAATGAACCCTAACCATGCCCAAAAATCCAAGTCGAACTATGTCTTGGTTCCAAAAACCAAAAAAAGAAACAAAAATTTGCCTCAATTGCTGGGAGTGCCAAGGGAGTGATTAGGGAGTGGTTTTTAAGCTCTAGGGAGCGACGCTCCCTCATTGCTCCCTGGTCGCTCCCTGAAAAAACAAGGAGCGCGCTCCCTAAAATCGCTCCTAGAAGGGCGCAATCAGGAATCATGCTCCCGGGAGCGATTCATGATCGCTCCCTCTGGGATCGCGCTTTGGGAGTGAATCTGTAGGGGGGAGGGCACTTCCCCGCAGCATATGTCAAAAGGTTCCGGAATTAGTTAAACATTAGATGATTTGCATGATTTTTTTTAGATTTTTAGTTAAAATTACACTAACTTGTTAGAATTACATCATGTATTTTTGCAATCAAAATTGCAATTCCAGTAATGAAAATCAAGATTTCAGCAAAAATACCATTGGTGAATTCCAACAAAAGTTATTAGAGAAGTGCATTGCGAAATTTTAACAAAAGTTACTAGAAAAGTGCAAGCGCTCCTTCCTTGAGGTGTTCATTACTTCATATTCTGTAATATCCCAAATTTTGACTGACTATATTGATGTTATATATTGGGCTTAAAGCCCCAACACATATGATTTATTTGCGTAAGCCCCAGTGCACATGTTTTTACTTTTATTATATGGTGGGCGCAAGCTCCGATGCACATGACGTATTTTTGTTATAGGTATATATATTTGGGCATGGACCCTAGCATATGTAGGTTATTGTTATATACTGGGCAGAAAGCCCCAACACATATGATTTATTTTGATATACTGGGCGTAAGCCCCAATGCACATGTTTTTACTTTTATTATATGGTGGACGCAAGCCCCAATGCACATGACGTATTTTTGTTATAGGTATATATATTTGGGCATGGGCCCTAGCAGATGTAGGTTATTGTTATATACTGGGCAGAAAGCCACAATGTATTTGATTGATGTTTTATCATGAGATTGGGTACAAAACCCTAATATACTGAGATGGTCTTTGTTACATACTGTGCAGAGTTATGATATGCATGATTGACTTTGATACGTCTTGAGCGTGGACTCTGGAGCACATGGATGACCTACCTATGTATTGGGTATAAGCCCCGATGTACATAAAGGATTTTATTATGTACATAGAGTGTTGGACATAAGCCCTGGAGCACTCCAAGTTTGATAATAAATACTGGATCTGAGGCCATTTGTATATTCTAGATGTGCTTGACAACCACATTCTAGTACTAGTGTTGAGCATGATGCTCTGGAATTGCACTAGCATAACGCCCATGTGAGAGTGTTGAGGCAAAGCTCTGAAGAGCACTCGGGGTTACTTGATCTTAAAAGTGTTGAGTCGAGAAGACTCTGAATAGCACTACTATTCATCACAATTATTTAATTAGTTAAATGAATCATTTCTATCTCTCATCAAAGGACTGCGAGAACTACCATGTTAAACGACGGAATCCAACATGCAAGAGGGACCTAGAGTCACCTAACCTAGCCAACTATGCAAACTTACCAAAAGACCTTGTCCAAAGAATTGGACCTTGTATTAAATAATTATCAAAGAGTCATTATGCTATTTAAATCAAAGAGTTATTATGATATTTAATTATTAAATAATCAGATTTGTTATTTATAAAAGAAAAATCACTTATGTGTAAATAGTATGCATATGATATTTCTTTATATTATTATTATACTTAAAGAAAAGATTTGGATCTAACTTAAAGATACATCTAGTTGTAACAAAGTAAAAGTCCTAGATAAACTAGGAGTGAGTAATTAGTTAAAACATCTTTTACAAATATTATAATTCAAATTTAAATTAAAACTGAAGTTAGTATTAGAAATATTATTATTTACTCAACAGCTATATTCCAAAAGTTCACCTATATAAAGAAAGACAATTCCCAAAGTGAGGGATCATCTCTTCTTTCTATCATTATTCTATGGTGAGAGAAGAGAATTTTTCCACATAAACTGAAGGAGCTTTTTATTTTCAAGAACTGAATTGCATCAGCAATCTGCCCTAGGTCCTTTATTGTCCTATTGCATGTTGGAACTAGCTCGGGGGGATCCATTAGTGAACCAGGAACGGTTTAGGGTCAAGGTTGGGAGGAATGTGGTAGTCCCAAAGTCATTTGGTTCAATTATTCTACAGGTCAGCTAGATCAACACAGACTTGTTTTCTGTAATTAGTATTTGAAAATGTGCAGGTCTATACCAGCAGAAGGATCAAGCTGCAAATGTACATGTATGAGATACTCTTATGTTCTTTTCAATTTATTATTAGGCTGCTAACTTAAAAATTTAATTTTGTCAATTATTTTCATAATAATCTAGTAGCAGTAGTTAATGAGAGCAAGGGCCTATGGCATTGGCTCTCCTGGGTTATTCTTCCTATTTCAAAAGTTAAAATTCTGGTTTAAAGTTTCCAAACCCTAATTAACTAAAAACAGTAAAGAGCTCATAAACGAATTTAAATTAATATGATCTTAGCCAAATCGTCTCCTAAAAGGAAATCGATTTGCTTGACTTATTTCCAAGCTTGTAATCTTAGCCTTTCCTTTCTAGCTAAAATCGATTCGCAATGTTGTACCAAAACTTTTCATTTAACTCTAACAAGTTTCGTAGGGTCTACTTTCCTTTACACTTAAATAGAACATTAAAAAACACAGCATGTAAAATGTTAAACCATAAATCTAAAGAACCCCAACTACAAGAATTATCAACTCAACCTTTTCCTTTAAAAACGCCTTACACAGGCTAAATCTTCTAGGGCGTTTTCTAGATTTAAAAACTATTAATAAAATCCAATATTCAGGATCGAATCCTCTGCACATTACCCTAAGAACAAATTCGCAGGGATCACGCTACAGCGTGGATCATTGTCCTTCCCACATAATTATTAAACCATAACGAAAGTCAAAGAAAAGGAATTCAATTCCAACGCTAGGGTTGGGTCATCACGACACATCAGAATTATTATAAACAAGAACTCAATTCATACGATCTCTCTATCTTTTAATACGATCTCACACCTTGAGATTTCATCCTCAAAGATTTAACTAGGCATAGGGCATCACTCTCTACATCAGCTAAAATTATTTTCATCTATGATAAACACCAATCTTGCAGTATCAAATCCCCATTATAGAAGCAAAGTCAATTTCATATATAGAAGTATGAAAAAAGCGCAGAATACAATTAAGGGCTTTTCCCTTTAATGATTTAAAATAAATACTTCAATTCTTCATTCTATAGCAAGAGCTTAAAACTTAATTGACGGAAACCAAGATATCATAAATGGTAACTAGCTAGGCAACATAGAGAAATTTCATAGGTTGAGCTTTAGTCAACTAAGGAATCTTACACGGCGTTTTAGCTTAAAAAAAATTCCATTAAAATCCTCAACGACGACAGAGATCCACCGAGAGATTTCTTGTATAAATTTATCAAACCCTGGAGGCTCATCACAGAGACCAAATTTATGGAAAGTAAAACATTTAAAACATTTCAAGAGATATCAATGCAGTAGATCAAACACTGTAACCAAGTCGCATTGTAGCCACAACATTGGCAAAATATCATTATTAAAATCAAAATCCATTAAAAAACAATATGTTCAGGAATCCAGTTAGGGTCTCCCCCATTCTTAACAAACGAAAATAGCTTATTACATAAGTCGTGTTTTCCATTAAAAGCCCCAAATTGAACCAAAAAAAGATACATTTCCAAAAGTGCCGAAGGCACAACGCTGGTACAGGAGGCAAGTGAGGACCATCTCCTTCAACATTAAAATGCCATACAGGCTATAGTACAGTCAACATTGTAGTTCATACATTTTAGGGCATGCCTCAGGGCTGGTCATGACTTAATACTCAAACCCAAACATTTCAATTGGACCCCATATTCAAATCATTCCATGAAATACCTTACATTACAGAGTATACAAACAGCAGACAGACATTTTCTTGAAGAGAGGAAAGGGCCATCAGAAGACCAGACTTACCCATAGTCATCATAGCTTCGAGTATCATCACACTCAGCTCGAAGCTACCACCACCGAGGGCCTTGCCAAGGTCAAACCCCAACATGACTAAGTTATAATTCGAACCAGAAAAATGATTGTGGAAACAAGTAAGAACAAGTTATTTTATTGACATAGAGTTTACCTCACAAGGTTCATGCATCTGGTGATGAGCGGGTCCAAGTCCTGTGATGGATGCCTCCAAGTCCTGAAGAGCCTCGCTCTTCCTTCCCCTCCCAAAACAAACATTGCGATAATACAGTAGGGTCATCCAAACCCTTAGGGTTTAACCCCAAGTGCCATCCAGATGTCTCTAATTCGCATTGGACTCCATTGAATGCGTTACCAACTCCTTTAAACCTTTGATTGACACCCCCTTTCATATAGTTAAGAGTTCCTTTCAACCTTGTATGATTACATTTTAATTGTTGACCAAAAGTATAATAATAAACTCACATATGGTGATACAACTCTAGGAAACAAATCTTAGATAGTCTTATACATACCTACAAAACCAGGAAGGAATAAGATTTAGCATGAATGCTAAGTAAGTCTGGCCTTTGCTACCGGTTCCATCCCTTCGAACATGATAATGTCTATATAATACAGTAATTTAATAGATAGCAAGCTAACCCATTTACAATAAACACATAGTTGCAACATTTAAAGGAACAACATAAAGACCCTTAAGAATTCAATTAAGTACTAAAGTGATCAATTAACTGAGTTATTTGCCATCAACCCAAGGTGGTTAATGAAGACATGAAACCAATTACATCATTTCCGCAAAACCATAAAGAGAAAACCATCCACAGTAAATAAATCCAATAGCTATTCATGAGCAGAAATACAATCCATACAATATACATTATATCAATAAAATCTTCCAGTTATTTTTCCCAGTGCTGAAGTTAATTTACAGAACACCTACTTAAATAGGAAGTAATAAGACACATAGGAAATTTTTTAAATTTTTATAGTTTTTAGGGACATTACAAGTGTTATCAGAGCCCAGCTACAACACTAAGAGATCTATTGGGCCCCTTACAGAAAACATATGCTGCAGATACTTATAATTTGAAACATGCACTTATAAATTTCTTTTATATATATGAACTAACAGATTTATGCTCTTACAATTGATACAACATTGCAGGTACAATTACAGTCTGAGTTATGAATATAAAAAAAGACAGCAGTATACATGGGAACTTAAATTCCCCACCACGAGAGCAAAAAATCGTGGTGGAATTAAACTCAGATCTGATGAAATCAATTTAGAGCCTACAAGCAGAGTTACAAAGTTTCAGAGATGATAATATGTAGGAAAGACAGGAACGACAAGCGATAAATGAAGCTCTACTTCAAAGCTTAACAAGGGCAAGGTCCCATGGACAGTCCACCCACTTAGCCAACAAATCCAAGGAAAAAAACTGTCACACAAAAAGATCCATCAGTCCTAAAGAAGATGAGTATGAAGAGCACATACCTGATTACAGGGAAGAGGACTGTAAAAGCTCTTCCAATGAGGATGGTTCACCTTCCCCTTGCAAGAAAAGGAGGAAGAATGATGACAGGTTGCAAAGAGAGTTCCAAAAAATAAAATCCCCAACTTATGACAGAGAGATAAACACTGGGGAGAAAGTTGAGGAGTGGCTGTCGGGAATGAACAAATATTTGAAGGTCCACAATTATTCCAGCGAAATGCAAGCCTGGCTAGCCATTTACAACTTAAATGGTAAAGCATCCAGATGGTGGAGAGACTTGAAACATACAAAATGGCATAAAGTGAGAGACATAAAATGGAATGCTTTCAGCAAATTGTTTCAAGACAAATACATGTCTGAAACATTTTTTGACAAAAAGATCAAAGAATTTTATGAACTAAAAATGTGCTCCCTAACTGTGGAAGCTTTCATCAATAGATTTTTGGACCTACTACATTATGTTTATTATATAAAGGATGAAACATTCAAGATACAACAATTCTTAGGATGCCTACCTCCCAATTTTCGAGAGAAGATTGAGTTTGACATGCCTAAAACATTAGACATGACTTTACACAAAGCTAGACTCCGTTACGAACATGGACAGCCAAGGAATGATAACATAAATAGAAATAGAGATAGATTCAGAACCTTTTCAGAAAACCGAAGACCAGGCTTTAGACCACCACCTTACCGGAAACAAAACAATAGTTTCCCACCCAGCAGAGGTTTCAACCGACCTCATGCACATCCGAATGTACCCCCACCACACGCCAAGCGACCAACTTTCAACAAAGGAACAAAAGTTGCCCCACCAACCATTACTTGCTGGAAATGCTAAGGGCCTCACTATTGCGAGACTGTCTCAACAAGACGGACGGAGTTTTACACAACATACAAGAAAACCCAACAATAGGGGACATGGCAAGAAGACCCAGGATCTATGCTGCACTTGATGGCCAACAAGCAGATCACCAAGCCACTATGGTCGAGATTGAGGGTAAGATCTCAAACACAATTATTTCAGTTTTGATAGATCTCGGTGCATGCCAAAGCTATGTCTCCCATAAAATAGTCGATACTTGTAAGTTAAATCGAGAGAGTCACGAGAAACCATGGCTAGTACAACTACCCACAGGTACTAAACGGAAAGTCTCCGAACTAGTTAGAACTTGGGAGATAGATTTGAACGGATTTCAAACTAAGGTAGATTTGAATATCCTACCACTAGGGTTGTATGACATACTTATAGGAATGGATTGGTTGGAAGAACATCATGCCCTGCTTGACTATTTGAACAAATCAATACTATGCACGGATAGCCAAGGGAATCAAAGAAAGATTCAAGGCTTACCTAAGAAGGTTTCCTTAAGACAGATAGTTTCCTTATAGGCAAAGAAATGCGTAAGAAAGGGTTGTAAACTCTTCATAGTTAACATTCAAACAGTAGAAGCCGATAGGGAACAAAAGATCGAAGACTTCCCAGTTCTTGTAGAATTCAAGGATGTATTTTCCGAGGAAATACCTAGGATACCGCCCAAATGAGACCTAGACCTCTCCATAGAGATAACACCCAGGTCAGTACCAGTTTCCAAAGCCCCTTACCGCATGAGTCCACTCGAATTGGTGGAACTCAAGCTTTAGTTACAAGAGTAGATCGAGAAATGATACATCCCACTGAGTGTGTCTCCTTGGGGAGCAACAATACTTTTTTTCAAGAAGAAATATGGGACGATACGGCTGTGCATCGATTACCGTCAACTCAACAAGTTGACCATCAAGAACCATTACCCACTCCCTAGAATTGACGACTTGTTTGATCAAGTCGGAAGAGCAAAGATATTCTCAAAGATCGACCTACGATCCGGATATCACCAAGTAAGAATCCGTGATGAAGACATCAGTAAGACCGCCTTTCAAACCCGATACGGTCATTATGAGTTTGTGGTAATGCCCTTCGGTTTAACAAATGCACCCGCAAAATTTATGTGCATGATGACCAACATCTTTAGTAAATACCTAGACAAGTTCATTGTAGTCTTCATTGATGACATTCTGGTCTACTCCAAAAGTGAAGAAGAACATGAAGAACATCTCTGGATGGTGTTGAGAGTACTACGAGAACACCAACTGTACGCTAAATTTAGCAAGTGTGATTCCTACAAACCGCAGATACAGTACCTAGGTCACATCATTTCTGATAAGGGGATAGCAATCGACCACCAAAAGATTAAAACCATAGATGAATGGCCTACACCCACTTGCATCACTGACATAAGATCATTCTTAGGGTTATCCGGTTACTACCAAAAGTTCATTGATAACTTCTCGTGGATTGCTTGTCCTATGATAGCCTTGCAAAAGAAGACCTACAAGTTTCTTTGGATGACCAAGTGTGAGGAAAGTTTCCAAAAGTTAAAGCAACTTTTGACTAGCGCACCCATTTATGGATTGTTGACCCCGATGGAGACTTCGTGGTTTGCACAGATGCAAGCAAGGAAGGGATCAGTGGAGTCCTTATGCAAAATGACTTTGCTATCTACTATGAGTCAAGGAAGTTGAAGGAACAGAACATAACTACCCCACACATGATCTTGAACTAGCCGCCATTATCCACGCCTTGAAGATGTGGAGGCATTACCTTATGGGAAAGAAATTCCTATTAAAGATGGACAACATGAGTCTAAAGTACTTATTTGACCAGCCCGACCTAAATGCTAGGCAAGCCAGGTGGTTAGCCTTCCTTAGCGAGTATCATTTCGAGCTAAAACACATAAAAGGAAATGAGAACAAGATTGTTGATGCCTTAAGTGGACAGGCTCATATGTTATATGAGATGACCGTAAGTCAAACTGATTTAGATTTGCACAACATTATTAGAACGACAAGTAGGAGTGACCGATTCTATGTCGAGATCCTTAAAAATATCCAAGAGGATAGGTTATTCCAACAACAAAAAGAGTATAAAATAGACGAGTCAGGACTACTATGGTTGAAGGAGAGACTTTATGTTTCAGAAAGCGGAGACATTAGACCTAACATCCTCACAGAGTTCCATTAGAAACCCTATTCAGGGCATCCGGGATATCAAAAGATGATATCAGCAGTAAAGAAACACTTCTTTTGGCCTAAATTGAAAGCCGACATAGCCTTATTCATTGCTAAGTGCCAAGAGTGCCAACTGGTTAAAGCGGAACACCAGCACCCTTTGAGATTATTGCAACCATTACCCATTCCAGAGTGGAAGTGGGAGGTCATGAGTATGGATTTCATCACGAGTTTACCCAAGAGTAAGAGACAGAATGACTCCATCTTTGTAGTAGTAGACAAGTTATCAAAAGCAACACATTTTATACCGGTGAAGTCTACTTACAAAGTTGTTCACATCGCGGACCTCTTCCTAAAGGAGATTTTTCGATTGCATGGAATACCCAAGGCAATCATTTCCGATTGAGACATGAAGTTCACTAGTAACTTCTGGAGGGCATTGTTCTCTGGTTTGGAGACACAACTACAGTTCAATACCGCGTACCATCCCCAAACCGATGGACAGACAGAATGGGTGAACCAAATCCTTTAGAATATGCTTAGGATGTATTTTATGAACAACCCCACAAAATGGGAGGATTACCTACATCTCGTAGAGTTTGCTTACAACAACGGATACCAGACCTCTGCCAAGATGAGTCCCTTCGAGGTGCTTTGTGGCAAAAAGTGTAGGACACCAGTAACTTGGGATAGTCTGGTAGACAGACTTATGCTGGGTCATGACTTACTTAAAGACTTGGAGCATCTAGTCACCAAAGTACAACAAAACTTGAAAGAGGCACAAGACCACCAGAAGAGTTAGGCGGATAAGAAAAGAAAAGACAAAGATTACCAAGTTGGTGAACATGTCTTCTTAAAAGTGAAGGAAAAAAGAAGCTCTCTGAGCTTGGGGTGATGCAGGAAGCTAGCCCCCAGAGTTTTTGGACCCTTTGAGATAAAGGCCAAGAAAGGGCCAGTACCATATGAATTAGCTTTACTAGCTCATGTAAAAGTTCATAATGTTTTTCATGCATCTTTATTAAAGAAATATGTCTATGATATTAAACATGTGATTGATTGGTCCTTATTACAGGTGGAACCCGAAGGGGAATTCATGTCGGAGCCCCTCCACATTCTAGATAAGAGAGAGGTGCAACTTAGAAGACGGACCATCATCTAGTTGAAGGTGCAATGGAGGCACATCGGACCGGAAGAGGCTACTTGGGAAAATGAAGTAACCATGAAAGAGGCTTACCCCGCCTTATTTCATGACTTCATTTCTAGTCCCTAGAATACCAGGACGATGTTGTTCTAAGTGGGAACGGATGTAATATCCCGAATTTTGACTAACTATATTGATGTTATATATTGGGCTTAAATCCCCAACACATATGATTTATTTTGATATACTGGGCGTAAGCCCCAATGCACATGTTTTTACTTTTATTATATGGTGGGCACAAGCCCCGATGCACATGACGTATTTTTGTTATAGGTATACATATTTGGGAATGGACCCTAACAGATGCAGGTTATTGCTATATACTGGGCAGAAAGCCCCAATGTATTTGATTGATGTTTTATTATGAGATTGGGTACAAAACCCTAATATACTGAGATGATCTTTGTTACATCCTGTGCAGAGTTATGATATGCATGATTGACTTTGATATGTGTTGAGCATGGACTCTGGAACACATGGATGACCTATGTACTGGGCATAAGCCATGATGTATATAGAGGATTTTATTATGTACTGGGCATAAGCCTCGATGTACATAGAGTGTTCGGTATAATCCCTAGAGCACTCCAAGCTTGATAATAAATACTGGATCCGAGGCCATTTGTATATTGTAGATGTGCTTCACAACCACATTCTAGTACTAGTGTTGAGCGGGATGCTTTGGAATTGCACTAGCGTAACGCCCATGTGAGACTGTTGAGCCAAAGCTCTGAAGAGTATTCGGGGTGACTTGATCTTAAAAGTGTTGAGTCCAGAAGACTCTGAATAGCACTACTATTCATCACAACTATTTAATCGGTTAAATAAATCATTTCTATCTATCATCAAAGGACTACAGGAACTACCATGTTAAACAAGGGAATCCAATATGCAAGAGGGACATAGAGTCACCTAACCTAGCCAACTATCCAAACTTACCAAAAGACCTTGTCCAAAGAATTGGACCCTGTATTAAATAATTATCAAAGAGTTATTATGCTATTTAAATCAAAGAGTTATTATGATATTTAATTATTAAATAATTAGATTGGTTATTTATAAAAGAAAAATCACTTATGTGTAAATAGTATGCATAAAATTTATGCATATAATATTTCTTTATATTATTATTAAACTTAAAGAAAAGATTTGGATCTAAATTAAAGATACATCTAGTTGTAACAAAGTAAAAGTCCTAGATAAACTAGGAGTGAGTAATTAGTTAAAACATCTTCTACAGATATTATAATTCAAATTTAAATTAAAACTGAAGTTAGTATTAGAAATATTATTATTTACTCAACAGCTATATTCCAAAAGTTCACCTATATAAAGAAGGACAATTCCCAAAGTGAGGGATCATCTTTTCTTTCTATCATTATTCTATGGTGAGAGAAAAGAATTTTCCCACAAAAACTGGAGAAGCTTTTTATTTTCAAGAACTGAATTGCATCAACAATCTGCCCTAGGTCCTCTATTGTCCTATTGCATGTTGGAACCAGCTCGGGGGGATCCATTAGTGAACCATGAACGGTTCAAGGTCAAGGTTGGGAGGAACGTGGTAGTCTCAAATTCATTCGGTTCAATTATTCTACAGGTTAGCCAGATCAACATAGACTTGTTTTCTGTAATTAGTGTTTGAAAGTGTGTAAGTCTATACCAGTAGAAGGATCAAGCTGCAATTGTACAGGTATGAGATACTCTTATGTTCTTTTCAATTTATTATTAGGCTACTACACTTAGAAATTTAATTATGTCAATTCTTTTCATAATAATCTAGTAGCAGTAGTTAATGAGAGCAAGGGCCTATGGCATTGGCTCTCCTAGGTTATTCTTCCTATTTCAAAAGTTAAAATTCTGGTTTAAATTTTTCAAACCCTAGTTAACTGAAAACAGTAAAGTGCTCATAAACGAATCTAAATTAATATGATCTCAACAGAATCGTCTCCTAAAAGGAGATCGATTCGCTTGACTTATTACCAAGCTTGTAATCTTATCCTTTCCTTTCTAGCTAAAATCGATTTGCATGTTGTACCAAAACTTTTCATTTAACTCTAACAAGTTTCGTAGGGTCTATTTTCCTTTACACTTAAATAGAACATTAAAAAACGTAGCATGTAAAATGTTAAACCTTAAATCTAAGGAACCCCAACTACAAGAATTATCAACTCAACCTTTTCCTTTAAAAACACCTTACACAGGCTAAATCTTCTAGGGCGTTTTCTAGATTTAAAAACTATTAATAAAAGCCAAGATTCAGGATTGAATCCTCTACACATTACCCTAAGAACAAATTCACAGGGATCACGCTATAGCGTGGATCATTGTCCTTCCCACATAATTATTAAACAATAAGAAAGTCAAAGAAACCAAACTGAATTCCAACGCTAGGGTTGGGTCATCACGACACATCAGGATTATTATAAACAAGAAATCAATTCATACGATCTCTCTATCTTTTAATACGATCTCACACCTTGATATTTCATCCTCAAAGATTTAACTAGGAACAGGGCATCACTCTCTACATTAGCTAAAATTCTTTTCATCTACGATAAACACCAATCTTGCAATATCAAATCCCCATTATAGAAGCAAAGTCAATTTCATATACAGAAGTATGACAAAAGCGCATAATACAATTAAGGGCTTTGCCCTTTAATAATTTAAAATAAATACTTCAATTCTTCATTATACAGCAAGAGCTTAAAACTTAATTAACAGAAACCAAGATATCATAAATGGTAACTAGTCAGGCAACAGAGAGAAATTTCATAGGTTGAGCTTTAGTCAACTAAGGAATCTTACATTGGGTTTTAGCTTAAAAAAAAATTCCATTAAAACCCTCAACAATGATAGAGATCCACTGAGAGATTTCTCATATAAATTTATCAAACCCTGGAGGCTCATCACAAATACCAAATTTCTTGAAAGTAAAACATTTAAAACATTTCAAGAGATATCAACGCAGTAGATCAAACACTGTAACCAAGTCCCATTGTACCCACAACATTGGCATAATATCATTATTAAAACGACGGCATTAAAATCAAAATACATTAAAAATTAATATGTTCAGGAATCCAATTAGGGTCCCCCCCATTCTTAACAAACGAAAATAGATTATTACATAAGTTGTGTCTGCCATTAAAACCCCAAACTGAACCAAAAAAAGATACATTTCCAGAAGTGCCGAAGGCACAACGCTGGTATAGGAGGCAAGTGGCCATCTCCTTCAACATTAAAAGTCCATACAGGCTACAGTATAGTCAACGTTGTAGTTCATACATTTTAGGGCGTGCCTTAGGGCTGGTCATGACTTAATAGTCAAACCCAAACATTTCAGTTTGATCCCAGATTCAAATCATTCCATGAAATACCTTACATTACAGAGTATACAACCAACAGACAGACATTTGCTTGAAGAGAGGAAAGGGCCATTAGAAGACCAGACTTACCCACAGTCTCCATAGCTACGAGTATCATCACGCTCAGCTCGAAGCTACCACCACTGAGGGCCCTGCCAAGGTCAAACCCCAATGCGACTAAGTTATAATTTGAACCAAAAAAATGATTGTGGAAACAAGTAAGAATGAGTTTTTATTGGCATAGATTTTACCTCACAAGGCTCATGCATCTGGTGATGAGCAAGTCGAAGTCCTACCATGGATGCCTCCAAGTCCTGAAGAGCCTCGCGCTTCCTTCCCCTCCCAAAACAAACATTGCGATAATACAGTAGGGTCATCCAAACCCTTAGGGTTTAACCCCAAGTGACATCCAGCTGTCTCCAATTCGCATTGGACTCCATTGAATGCATTACCAACTCTTTTAAACCTTTTATTAACACCCCTTTCGTATAGTTAAGAGTTCCTTTCAACCTTGTATGATTACATTTTAATTGTTGACCAAAAGTATAATAATAAACTCACATATGGTGATAAAACTCTAGGAAACAAATCCTAGATAGTCTTATACATACCTACAAAACCAGGAAGGAATAAGATTTAGCATGAATGCTAAGTAAGTCTGGCCTTTACTACCGGTTCCATCCCTTCAAACATGATAATGTATATATAATACAATAATTTAAATGGATAACAAGCTAACCTATTTACAATAAACACATAGTTGCAACATTTAAAGGAACAACATAAAGACCCTTAAGAATTCAATTAAGTACTAAATTGATCAATCAACTGAGTTATTTGCCATCAACTCAAGGTGGTTAATGAAGACATGAAACCAATTACATCGTTTCCACACAACCATAAAGAAAAAACCATCCACAGTAAATAAATCCAATAGTTGTTCATGTGCAGAAATACTATCCATACAATATACATTATATCAATAAAATCTTCTAGTTATTTTTCCCAGTGCTGAAGTTAATTTACGGAACACGTACTTAAATAGGCAGTAATAAGACACATAGGAAAATTTTTAAATTTGTACAGTTTTTAGGGACGTTACATATTCATTGATTGCAAAATTGCAATTCCAACAATGAAAATCAAGCTTTCAGCAAAAATAGAATCACTGAATTCTGACAAAAGTTACCAAAAGAGTGCAAGCACTCCTTAAGTGTTAATTACTTCATATTCGTAGATCAAAAAAACCAAAGGACTTTGACCTCTTAGCCCTTGTCCTTAATCCAAAAAGAAGATGTATTCAAAGTATTTTAGGGTTGGAGAATGGAGGGACCATTCTTAAATTCCGAGAATTGGAGAAAAGTGTATCGCCAAATCCTGACAAAAGTTACCAGAAAAGTACAAGCGCTCCTTCCTTGAGGTGTTCATTACTTCATATTCATTGATTGCAAAATTGCAATTCCAACAATGAAAATCAAGCTTTCAACAAAAATAACATCACTAAATTCTGACAAAAGTTACCAAAAAAGTGCAAGCGCTCCTTCCTTAAGTGTTCATTACTTCATATTCATGGATCAATAAAACAAAAGGACTTTGACCTCTTATCCCTTGTCCTTGATCCAAAAAGAAGATGTATTCAAAGTATTTTAGGGTTGGAGAATGGAGGGACCATTCTTAAATTGAATTAATAAACGTTAGGACTCGATCTTTTATCTCCTAGTGCCCCAATTACCTAATCCAAAGGTGGGACAAATCATTTGTATTTGAAGGATACTAACAAAGATTTTATATTTTAATTATTAATTGCTTATAGTCAAAGGGATTGTCCTTTGTTTCCATGTCTCATACAAGGTAGGAATTCATCACTTTGAAACTTGTTTCCTTATTCATAGATCACAAGAATCATTTGAACAATGAAACAAGGGTGATAAGACACAACGTGGTTAGTACCTACTTATAATGAAAGTGGATGCATTTTTCAAGCATATTTTCTATGTGGCACATGAGGGAAAGTGTATCTCTATGCATAGCATCCATAGAGAATTAATAGGAATCTTGGAAAATGTTTGAACAAAGCTTCTTTTTTGGACTACAAGGTGTCCCCCCATATGTTATAATAACTACAATGAATGGTAGAACATCATTTCATGAAACGTGATTAGATATCAAAATTTAAGTTCTAGAAAAGCTGGGTAGACAACCTCGAGTAGAATGTTGTTCCAAATATTTAGAGAGGGTTAGTTAATTTCACCAGGTCTTGGAATGGAAGGGAAGTTAGAAAAAATTAAAGATCATTACGCGAGGAAGATCCATTTTCACACACCCCCTTGCTTTCCATCTTAACAACAAAATTAGAATTGTGTCAATGAAGGTCAAATTTGATAGTGTTCATGCCAATTTATTTGGTTGTGACAATCAAGAGTGTCCATTTTCATGTTAGTTGGCATTAGACAAAATCTTCTATTAGGATTGGTGCATGGACGATGGGAAACAAAGGGATGATATATATCCAACTATGGAGGAAAAACAACAATGTCATGAGTCACTACAAGGAAAACACTTTCTAGTGGAGTTTTTTGTGGAACCTCCCTTAAAAATGTCTTCCTTATCCATTTATAGTGGAGGAAGGTGACCGAAAGTTTTAACAAATTTTTTGGTTTTGTGTTTTACTCCAAAGTTGTACAAACACACAATTGCAATCACGAATTTGACACACTGTTGTGTCAAATATTAACATGCACAAAAATTCATTCTATCTAGTATGTGAAAAAAATCAGTTTATTTTAATTTGAATCAAACTCTCTTCAGTGCATCTGAAACATGCAAATGCATTGAGGCATTGCAATGCATAATGAATCGATTCAAATTAAAATATATGGTAATAAACCACATGTTTTTATTTCTAAACAAATTTAAAACTAAACAGTAAGTTAAATTGGAATGACACAAAATGGTGTTTCTTAATAAATTGTGCGTCCATATTTAATTTTGGTATGAATCAAATAGTACTCCAGGAACATCATAGCACATTATTGTGTCATAATCCAAGAAGCATCAGAGTAGGATTAGACATTTGATGATAAAATATAGGTTTTTATTTTATTTTTAAATTCTAAAATTAACGAGTGCATTTATTTGTGAAGAGATGCACCAAGGCATCTAAATACAGGACACTTCACCATGTTCATTTCTTAAAAATCCTATAGTGTGCCCAAAATATAGGAGCACACCAATACATATTAGAATTGGGCATACTATCGTAGGTTATGACATTAGGTAATAAAAAATAGTTTTTCATTTAAAAAAAAAACAAAATACATATCGATGTGTTTAATTGTCCAGACTCACACCATGGCACCTAAACAATTCATGCATCAAGCTGTTAATTTTATTTTAAAAATTTATGGTGCACCCAAAACATCAAAATGAACTGGTGCATTTTCCTATTGAGTGCATAGAAGTAGGCATGGTAAAAAAATTTTTAAAAAAATAACAAATTGTAATTTCACGATTACATTTCGTTTAGTGCTTCCAACCATAGAAGCACATGTGCTTAGCATATTTGTTAGAGGATTTGGTTGGTTTTAAAATTTTACAAAATCATTCCATAATTTCATTTTTTATTTATGTGGAAACCATGCCTCCCAAGCAAGGAAGAGAGCATGTAAAATGTTAGTTTTCTTCATTCATATTTTTAGTAAATTAAAATTTAGATTTTAGCTTAAATTTTCCATCTTTTTCAAAAGAAAATCTACATGGTATGTTCAAATTGTTTAGTTCACATTGAACAACACATTGCATCTTATCATTCTACAAGATGCACCATTTTCAGTGCACCAAAGTCCTCCAAGCACACCATTATAATAAAAAATTATAAAAAATACCCTCGTGTTTATTTGGTACTCTTGATAATATGCAAAAGCATAATTGACATGTTTTTATATATATTACCAATACACAAAACAAGTAGTGCATTGTCATATCCACATTGTCACTATAGTATGTTTTTGTAAGGTAGACCATTGTCCATGCACTAAGATATCTATTAGTCTTAGTCCTGGACACTCCATCCAATATCGACTACTTTAGGCATATTACAATGGAGTTATTCAAGCCTTTAAATAGGCTTCATGACATGCTAAAACCATGGGAAAATACCATGAATTACCCAAAACCATGGGTCTCTAAACCATGAATGGGAAACCCATTATTGATCGAATCAAGATTATCTTTAGTCACTTTATAACCAAGTCAAGATTAACTTAACATTCCCCCCTTTAAATTTGACTTGGGGTAAGCACCAACTCCCCTCAAATTTTTTAACTAGGTATCGGGAACAACAATATGCCCCCCTCTTTAGTCTAACTAAATCTATGTTAGACTTTACAGTTGTATACGCATTTACATTGCAATTAATTCGAACTCCATAAATAACTCTTATAAGAGTATGTGATGCAAGAAACATCCATGTTCTTCTTCACTTGCATCCATTGCAGTGAATCGAATCAAGCACTTTGATCCATAAACTGTCATGGATATTCCACTGGAACAATTCATCACAAAGGATCTTACAAATTAGTTCTTTTTATTAACTTATTAAATAAGGAACTAAAAGAGAAATAACTAGACCAAATAAATACAAAATCCACACAATAAACAAAATATTTACCCTGGGACAACCTACTATGGAGAAAAACCCAGCAGAAATGAGGACTATGCCTTGCTCTTTCTTCTCCAATATGCAATACAAATACAAAGAAAGTGGTACTCTCTATGGAGTTACCTATGACTCTGTGGCTATAATAGATACTACAAGATATCCTACTCCCTATGTTCTACTCTAATATCCACTCCGGTGTTGTTGCTCAACTATGGAACAATACAATAAGATCAAAAGAATGGAACCCCTTCTTTTTCTTGTGGTCCGGTATTTAACATAGCTTGATAGTCATCTAGGGTTAGTCTTAGGGTTTTTGCATGCCCAAATCCCGATTATGGTTAGGGTTCTGAACCTTCTAGAGTTTTCTTGAAACTATCTCCACATATGTGAGAAACAAGAGCTTATGTGGAATCCACTTAGTACCATGGTGGTCAATGGGATAGGTCAACTTGCGTGAGGCATAACTTCCTCATACAGACTCTATTTGAGGCGATTCTTAGACCATTGGAAAGGTTTTGAAGTGTAGAATAGCACTAAGGGTCATGGAACAAGTAATGAACATTTGACCCCAAAAAATGTCATTTAATCCCTCAAACAAGCCTTGGAAGGTTCTGGACCCCAAATCTACAAAGTGAGACTTGCCCCTAAAATGGGTCCTACAAGCCAATTCATCAGATCTTTCCTCCCAAAAGGTACCAAATAGATGAAAATTATATATATTGATCCATTTCATATCACACCTCCCCATTTTAGGAGGATTTTGGTCCCTAAAGCTTTTACTGAATGAGGTGAGGAAATTTTTCCTCTACTTTCTCCTTGGAATACCATTTAGCCTTGCTTGGGAGTTTCCCTTTCAAACCAACCTACTAGAGTTCATACTTTCCTCACCTGGTTGTTCTATACTTCTTCTGCAAAATTGTGTCTTCTACTAACTATGCATGAGCCTCTGATGCTAAGTTCTCTACATAAGGTAAGACCTGCTCAGGTTCCTAGTCCAACATGGAAGGTTAATAGAGTTTCATATTTTCCACATTCACTACTGAGTAAATGCACACATATGTGGGTAGACTGAGTCTATAGGCATTATCTCCTACATTATCCAACGCTTAAAAATGACCTTACCATAGTGACTTGATCTTCTTACCAGGACCTCATGGTATTTCCTTATTCAAGTGCAACCATACTTTGTCTCCCACCTTTAATTTTTTCTCAGACCTGTGTTGGTCATGTCTTTCCTTGTACTTTTCCTATGAATTATTCAATGTCTCATGTACTTGCAAATTGATTTTCCTAATCTTATCAATTAAATTTTCAGCTCGTAATGCTTCACCAACGGTGTCTTCCCTCACTCATCCTTGTTGTCCGTAAACAACTTCTAGAGGTGAAGGTGGTAGATACCCAAAGCAAGTTTTGAAAGGTGACTTTCCAATGGAAGTGTGTACTCCTTTGTTATAAGAGTGTTATATGTAGATCAATTTTTCAGTCCAAGTATTTAAATGCTTCTGATTGTAACCCCTCGAAAGTTGCACCAAAGTCTTGTTGACTACTTATGTCTTCCTATCTATCTGTGGATGGAATGTTGTAGATATCTTCAACTTAGTGTCCATATTCTGCCCAAGTGTAGTCCAGAAGGCATTGAGAAATCTAATATCCATGTTTGAGATGATGCTCCTTGGTATCCCAAAGTGCACCAAGACCTGCTCAAAGAACATGTTTGTTGCTTCTTCCCCCTTGATGGTCTTTTTACAAGGCATAAGAATGCACATCTTGTTGAATATGTCAACTACCACAAAGAAATAGTCATGTCCCTTCCTAGTGATTAATAGACCACCCACAAAATCCATGGATATGCTCTCCCATGGTTTTGTAGGAATAAGTAAGGGATGGTATAGACCTTGCTTACTATTATTGGGCTTGCTTATACAACAAAGTATGCATCCTCTAATAAACCAAGCTACATATTTTTGCATTCTATGCCAATAAACATACCTTTGTAAGTTGGAAATTTTCTTCCCAACACCAAAATTCCCTACAACTTTGGAGGTGTGAGCCTATCTCATGAGTTGTAATCTCTCACCTTTAGAAACACAGATATTTTCCAGCTTGTGGAGTAACCCATCCTATAGATGATAGTCATCCTCGTTGTCACCTTCTTCTACATGGAATTGGCCTTGTAGCTGATGAAATACCTCCTTGAAGTTCTCATCTTCTGTGTATTCCTCTTTGTATGCATCATGGGTGAAAGGCTTCATATGCATAATCTTGTACCCAAATTTGTAATCTTGGTTGTAGGTGGACTTGAGAGCATGTATGCTAGCTTGTTTCTACTTCCTTTCTTATATTTGATGATTAGATGGAATTGCTATAAAATTCCCATACACATGTAGAGTCATGTTTGTTGTATCTTAATATGCGCCTGCAAATACTGTAGCGACTAATTATCAGTGTGAATGATGTCTCCTTACCCATCAGATAGTGCTTCCACTTCTTAACATCTTGAACCGGGGCATAGAGTTCATTGCCATATGTACAGTAGTTCATGACTCCACCATGGAAAATTTCAGAATGATAGCATACTGACATCCCTCCTTGCATCAAAGCTACTCCCATATCATACCCACTTGCGTATATCTCCAACTCGAAATGCTTTTGCAAGTTAGGCAATGCAAGACCTGGTGCTTGACTGATCTTTCGCTTAAGCTCTTCAAAGGATTTATGTTGATTCTTTCCCCATTGGAACCCCTTGCTGCTAGCTTTTATGGAATGGAGAGGTGAAACCTTAGACGAAAAGGAAGCTATGAAATTCCAAAGGTATTTTTCTACCCCCAAAAAATTCCTAACTTTAGTGACATTCATAGTAGTAGGCCACTTAGTGATGGCCTCCATCTTCGCAGGACCAATCTTAAGTTCTCCTTCACCAATCCCATACCCTAAATACACCAAAGACTGTTGAGCAAATTCACATTTCTTAATGTTTGCCAACAATTGATGTTTTTTCAAGCTCTCCAACACTTGCTTGAGATGTGAGATATGCTCTTCCAGTAGCACTATAAACAAATATATCATCCAAATCAAGGAAAATTTTAGGGGCAAAATTTAGCCAATGGGCTAATTTTCGAGGTTTTTTTCCAAAAAAATATTTACCAATTTCCATTTTTTTTTTCTAATATGATTCGTCCAGAATCCATAGGATTGAAATTTTTACTCTAAAAATTGCCAAAATTGTCCAGAAACTATATAAAACCCTTAGAAATTTGAATATTTTTTTAAAAATATCGCCAAATATTTTATTGTTGGAAATTTGACAATTAGCCAAGATTCGCCAAGGTTTCTACACTTTAAGAAAATTATGGATCCTTAAAATTTTCCTTGATCCAAATATACTATTACAATAGGGAAACTTTGAAGAACCCCCCATAAATTTCTATGTATAATAAATGAGCGAATCTTCATGATATATAGGAAAATATGAAGGCTATTTTATCAATGTTATACTATGTATATATATATTTTTGGTGAATCTCTTATTGAGTTATATAATCTTGTAAAATCTTGGAAATTCTTTTACTAAATTATAAAACTTTATAAAATCTTAGTGAATCTTTCACTAAATTATAAAATCTTGTAAAGTCTTGGCGAATCTTTTACTAAATTATAAAATCTTGTGAATTCTTGGTGAATTTTTTGATAAAGTATAAAACCGTATATAGTAATAGGAAAACATATACAAAAAATACTAAATAGGAGATAAATCTAAATAAATGATCACATAGCAAGCCCTCTTTTGGTGGTAGTTTGGTACCTCACTCTATCTATCGCAATACATAGAAATTCACCATACTCTAGGAATATTCTTGGAAAAAAAAATGAAAATTTTCATCACTATGACAAATAGAATCAATGTTAATATGAGGGCCCACCAACACCTCAATCCTCATTTAGCTCTCCATGCTATTACAAGGGCCCACCAACACCTCATTTATGCACACACCTTACCAAATATCATTTTAAGAGAACAATACCAATGCATATAGGTATGTTTTTAATGAATCACACGCATGGGAGAATCTTACCAATAAACTAACAACTTGCCTTATGTATCTTAATTCATCCCAAGACATCCCTGCATACTTAATTTAGGAAGAGTCAGTCAAATAATGCACAATATCATCAATTCTAACATAGCATCATATACACCTTTCTACGTGGTAGCTAGAAAAATAGAGTTAAGCATTTCATACCTTCTCTGATGCTTCACATATCTATTTTTCCAGCCCTGTAAGTTTAGATTTAATATATTCCCCATTATTAAAAGAGAACATTCACGCTGCAATAGTGTCATGTCCTCGACCCTAAATCCAAGGCCAAGGTCACCCAGAAACCCAAGGGAAGATTGAATCAAGGTAAATGCACAACAGGATAAGGTTATCTAAGGTTGGGCGATAATGCCAACAAGCCAAATAAATAAAACAATCATCCTTCTTAAAGACAAGCAAACTTGTGATACAATTCATCTTCCATATGCACAAGCTATGCAAGGTAAATGTAAGCATGAATGTAAACATATCTGAACAAGCTTTTAACATGTAATCTAACATCAATCAATTAGATATTCGACAACCATATATCCATTAATAAAATCAAATCCGCAAGCTAACTTTAAAAATATAAATAAAATATCTACAGGTTGCCATATTCAACCATATTGACAAAGCTAGAAACTAGATCTATTGATTGCCACCTACAACTATATTAACATAAGTAAAACTAAATGTAAGGGTTTCCATCTATAGCCATATAGATGATAATAACATAAGATCTCACATCTGTTGTAATGTCCCTCAAAATACACCCTAATTTTTTTTTTCTTAAGGGTCTGCGTTGTTAGGGTTAACCTTGACTCAGGAATGAGCAAGGATGTAAATGGTTTTGGGAACATGGTTTTGGTAGCACATGGTTCATCATTGGGAAGTCCTTTGGTTCAAGAACTCAAGACATCCTCTTATTTGAGCAAGTAGAGTCATTCATTTGAATTTGCAGGAATTTATCACCCCCCCAAAAGAATCCTACAGAGCGATAATTCCAATTATCTCTCCCTGTCAGTTGTCTAGGGAGCGATAATTTCCATTTTATCACTCCCTACTAGCCTACCATGGGGCGATACTCCCCTTTTATCACTCTGTCTATGAAGACACAAGGGCGATAATTCCTTGTTTGGGGCTTTGTTGGGCCTTTCTTGCTTGGTTTTGTTTGGTTTTTGGTCCCAAATCTCTTTGTGTGAGTCTTTGCTGCTTAATAGATGGTTTGTATGCATTTGAATTGAGTGTTTAAGTTATTTTTTTATCCCTATTTGGTCTCTTTCTTTCCTTGCCAATGTTTGGATGTGTGACATCAACCTAGGCTAACTTGATGCTTTTTTGAAGTTCACAATCTTCCTTACTTTATTCCGCTGATCCAGTGGCACTCAAACCTCTCTAACCTTAGTTCTAAACCTCCTAGAACTCATTTAGGTGTGTTTGTACCTACTTGGTTGTGTTCGGGACCTATTTGGTTGTGTTTGGGACCTACTTGATTAAATTTAGATTTGAAGTATGTTGTTTGGGCCACTTGTATTTTGGTTCTTGCTTGGGTGAAACATTGATCCCTATTGAGCCCAAGAACCATGTATCCCTATCACAACTCCTCATTGCCACTTGATTTTGCTTGGATTGAACATAAAAGGTTTCAAAAATACCCTCTTTTCATTGTTTGGTTTGCAAATTGGATAGATAAGATATATAAAATTATAAAATATATAAAATAGGGCTTTCATATCCAAAATTATAAAATATATAGTTAATTATGAGAGGATTGAATGATAGGACTGTATCGTCCCTGGACCTCAGTTCAAAAGGTACGTGATAGGACTGTATCGTCCTTGGATCTCGGTTCAAAAAGGTACGTGATTTGGATTGTATCATCTCTAGGCATGATGAGGTGTCTTAAATGATCCATAGACGTATGTCTCTGAGAAGTGGTCCTTAGACTTTGTCTAAGTTGACGAGTGGACTGCATCGTCCCTAGACATGATGAGGTGTCTTAAATAGATCATGTGTGTTGCAGGGTATGTTTCTATTGTGTATACTTGACTGATGAGGATACTTGTATTGATGAGGCTACTTGTATTGATGTATTGATACTTGTATTGATGATATGTATTGATGAGGATACTTGTATTGATGATGTGTATACTTGTATTGGTGTGGATACTAATCATGATGATCTAGATGACGATGCTGCTGATCATGATGGTCTAGATGATGATGTTGATGATCGTGTGATGACGCATTGACGATGTTGTTGATCATGTGATAAAGATGTTGATGATCGTGTGATGACGATGTTGATGATCGTGAGGATCCAGATGTTGATGTTGCTGTAGTTGTTCGAGTGTTGCAGAAGATAAAGACTCAGTACTGAAGATGTTGATGTTCCAGTATTGAAGATGTTCCAATAACTGCTTGAGTTACTGATGATGTTGAGAAAGCTTCCAATGATGTATAGATGTATTATGTATGATGTTGATGACTCCTTGATCGTGCAGATGCTGTTATAATATCCTTCTCATTAAGGGGGAGTGTTGAAATATTATAACTTCTAAGAATATTATATTTGTACTTTATTATTCCGGAGATGTTTCATTCCTCCGTGAAGATCTTATTGTATATTCGGAGATGTTTATTCCTCCGTCGGAATGTGGTAACTTGGGTTATTAGACTTCCCTAGTGGGGGTCGGCCCTGTATGTGTTATGTGGGTCAAAGGGTTGTTAGACCACCCTAGTGGGGTCGGCCCAGTTAGTTGTAGTGGGGTGTTTAACCCAGTGGTAAATTTGGGGCCGACCTAGTTAATATAAAGTACAAGTCAGAGATGTGTATAAATAGAGGAGGTGTGTTCCTCATTATACACACACTTCCCTCACTTGAAATGTAGCGCACTTGTGAGAGAGAGGTCTGCTATGGAGGAGGAGGAGATCATGTCTTTGGTTTGCATCTTTGTATATTGTTGGTCATCTATATTGAGGAAGCTTTGCTGGGTTTTCTACCCCATGAGGGTTTCCGAGGATAAATCTGTGTCTCTTGTGTTTATGTTGTGCTTGTTGTTTCTTCAGTGATCCTGTATATGCTATTATTGTGAAATGGAATGTAATGCTGATATTTTCTATCTTAGCATATTGAATCTTAACAAATCATGCATGTTTTTTTTTTAAGCCGTAGTCAAAACTTTATATTAAAAGTACAAAAATTACATGGAAGTTTGCTAGCCTTGGTGATGTAGGTTGGTGGAACCACCAAACCCGATGCTCAAAAAATGATAGTCTGATAAGTAACATGGTAGAAAAGGCCTATCCAGGGAGGCCATGTGCCACAGAAGTTATTGCATATCCGTACATATAACATAGCTGAGCAAAAAAAACATAACCTTTGACCATCATAGAGTGAGCTAGGGACAGGAATCCACAGTATTTGCTTCTCCATTCTAGGGGTTGGGTTTGTCCTCAACAATGGGGCAACTGCCGAAGAAGTCGTCATCCCATCTCGAGGGAGGGATTTTTGGCATCAGCAGCTCAGATTTGCAGCAGAGGGAGGCGTCCCCTTCATATTTTTGGACCCATTTGCAATGCATAGAATCAATAGTTCTTGGCACAAGGAAGGTGGTGTGCAAGGGAGCCACACCAAAGTAAGTGCCAAAAAAAGGCAACGTTGGCCCAGAGGGGTTGTCCACCGCGACCATAGAGCTTCCGGCCAATACGTCCATCATTTCTCCTGAAATTGGCAGAGCTTTAGGAGCAAGAGAGGACCCGCCAGTGTGAGATGCTGCCATTCCATCCAAACCAACCTGAGTGTTTGTGGGCTCTGCTGAAGCTAAGCCCCTGTGCACCCTAGAGCACTTCTCCAGAGAATACTTACCGCCAGTGAGGTTGGCATCCAGACTGACCAATTTCGCATCCAAGTGGACCAATAGAGCCTTGATATCCATGATGGAGGTTGTGGCAGAGGTCCAATTTTCCAACATCTCCTCAACCAAATTGCCTAACATGTTTTTGATAAGCTAGTAGTAGTTGACTTGGTTGTCATGGTTACTTGTAGCGAGGATATCTTCCACCTGACCAGATTCCCAGTCGTCAATTAGCCTGCGGACCGGAGTCGAGACGCTGCTATCATAGCTGTTTATGATGACCTTACTTTCTCCAGGAAACCCAACATCCCTGCCAGTGACATGCCCTGCTCCCCCGAGAGAGGTGCCTCAAGGACGATTCATAGTGTGGAGATGGAGCTCCCAGGCGATAACAGAGTGCGTAGAGCGAAACACCACCAGACAATTCAACATAGAGATCAACATTGGAATGAAAATGAGGAGAGAGCAGGGCTTGTTCACCATTTCAAGCACTGAGGAGGAGGGATATAGGTAAGCCACACGCAGGAGCTGCAACATACACCTACTAACGTTAATTCCAGGGGACTTCTGCAGTCGCATCGAGCCTCGGCTCATTACAACCATTAAACCGATCATTAAACCTATCATAATCACAATGGCCTTCATTAATAGGAAGCCTGTCCTCATTACTGAGAGGTGACGGGTGTATCGTGCCAGCTCCAGCTGGTTGGAGAGAGCTGCCAGGTGGGGACTGCTCAGGGAAAGAACCTGCATCCGGGTATCAAATCATGCATGTTACAACTTTCAATCCTCACCATTCATCCATATGAATATGATCATACCTTAACCAGAGGTACATGTGCACAGATGGATTAGATTCAACAAGCATGTTTGGTTGGTGCAATCATGATTGTTCGCACTAAGTGACAAGATTGAAGGTTATATAGGGGTACATGTGCACGAGGATGCGATTTCATCGTGCATGTTTGATCACTCAATCTTGACCATTCGCACAACAACAAGTAATCGTACCTTATCCTCAAAGGCATGTGCATGAATGGTTGAGATTGGATTGCACATGTTGCATTGTGCGATCATAGTTGTTCGTGATAGAAAAGGTGATCGTACCTTATAAAAAGGAGTATTTGCGCTAACGATTGAGATCTAATCGCACATGTTCCATCATACGATCACGACCATTTGTGTATGAAAAGGAGAATGTACATTATCCCAGGTGGCATCACCATGAACAACCCAAATTTAATCATGCAAATTGGATAGACGACTCAAATATCATTGCTGGAAAATGGTAATATAGTGTCGTGAATGGGAAAGATGAATCAAAAAAATAAAATAATCGATTTAAATGCTTAATTTCTAGATACTGGAAATGGAGAAATGTCACCGATATCTTATGTGCCAAATTGCATGAAACCAAAATATTTACAAAAAAATGAGGGTGTTTCCCTTGGCTCTCCTGACAATGGCATCAGGAAGTTGCAAGGGGGAAATCCCCCTTGACCCCCATTGTCCCCTCTGAGACATCAAGGAATTAAATAAATTCCTTGTGGTGATAACATAACTAATAATAATGGAATGGTGCACTGTGATATCGGTCCAGGAACAAATGTGTTAGAGAAACTGCTAAAAAATCCAAGTCTAGAGAAAATTAAAAAGTTAAAAGTAGTCAATTCCATAAATTTATAGAAATTGACTAGAGCATCATACCAGAGATATGAAAGTTGATGAGTAATCCTTTTCATGATTATTATTAGTGCTCGATAGACATTTTTTTTCTCCATATATTTTCTTCTACATGTGTTTGAAGTTCGTTTCTGAAGCTAAATGGATGTATAGGAAAAGTGCAGCATTGGGAAAAATTGGTGATTTTGAAAGGCTGTAATTTTTTTCCTAGGAATCATAAATGGGCATAGTTATAGTCATTTGAAAGATTACCCATGAGAAAAAAAATGTGACCATTATATTTTTATGCGGTGATTTAGATGTTTCTAAAAAATTAACAGAATAGTGTGTGTAGAGTTGATTTGAAAAAAAATGGCAATATGGGTAGTTCCAAGAATGTATGAAAAAATAATTTTACGATTTCTACGAATTTAATGAGGCTAACAAGTGTGTTTATATGAACACTTTTTCAAATAAAATATCATATCGGGGACAGTTAAGGGTCAACATTCAATATATTGCAATTTGGAAATCCTTGGTCTCGGTTGGTGCCAAGAAAACCATTATCATGGATGATGCACATGATCCTTATGTAGCTGGAATAGATGCCATGGAGAAAATATACATGTTGAGAATGTGGAGACAGAATCTAATGGCCGAAGAAATCAATTAAATCCCCCAGACATTGCAGAAACCATGATAAGCCTAAGAGTGGAACTACAAGTTGTAGTGCATATAATGAGAGGTTGATTAGAGGTAAAGAATAATAGAACCATCTAAATGAAACCATGCTCCAAAGTTTGACAAACATTTGAAGGAATATTCACCATGGGAAACAATTAGTAAATGAGGAAAAGAGTGGGAGTAGATCAAGGAGGGAGGTCCCATAGCTCAAGAAGGGTTTCTAGAGATAGGACATACACTCTAGAATTCTCTTCTAGTGAGTCACGTGCCTCTAAAGGCTCCATCGAAGGTTCAATATCCTCATCTCATATGTATAAGAGGAATATGCCTTTCAAGAACAACTCACATGGGGAATTTTAGAAGGCCAAACCTCCCACTTTTGATGGTGAAGTAAAATATGGTCAGGAAACTAAGGCTTGGCTTCTTGAGATGAGGAAGTGTTTCAAAATCCAAGACTAATCTGGGAATATGAAAGAAAGGGTGTCCATATTCAATTTGAATGGAATATCATCTACATGGTGGGATCACCTTAGATAAATCAAGAAGATCAATGAAAAGAAGATTGTGTGGAAGCAATTCAAGAAGTACTTCAAGCAAAACTACTTCTTTGAGAGGTACTATGACGATAAAATTAAAGAGTTCCATGAGTTGAAATTGGGACAAATGACCATGTAGGAATATGCCAATAAATTATTGGATTTTTTAAACTATGTCAAGTATATCAAAAATGATAAAGTCAAAATTTAGTGTTTCCTATGTGGCGGGGTATTTTTTAAGGATTCTAATATTATACTTAAGTATAGTATTCCAGGCGATTATTTTGGATTGAAAAAAACATATATATAGATAGGTAGGTGAATATTAAATATGAAACTTACAATTTACTACTTAAACATGTAAATTTTGGCGAATATTATGATAAAAAAACATAGTTTATGTAAATATAGGCGATATTAGAGACTAAAAATGACCAAATAGCGAATTTATTTTTTGAAAAAAAGCCCAAAAAATGGTCAATTGGCGAAATTTTGCCCCTAAAAATTACCCTGCTATGTGGATTACCTCATCCATACAAGGATATAATTCAGTTTGGTGAACCTCAAACTCTAGATGAAACAATAAGGAAGGACATGCATTTTTATGATCAAAAGAAAAGAAGGCCAGAATTCCATAAGGCATGGAAGAGCAAGAAAAATGAGAAGTTTGACCAAAGAAAGGGGTGATTCAAGCCTCCTCATTTCATAAATCAACAAGGGCAGCCACCATAGGGTGTGACTAAGATATCTAGGATGATGGGAGGCAAGCCAAGAGAGCCACTTCAATGTTGGGGACGTGGAGAGGACCATTTTCTTAGAAATTGTCCACATCGAAATGGGAGTGCAAACCATGTTCACGGCATCCAAGAGGTTGGAACTATGGGTTAAAATATTGTCCCTAGAATCTATGTTGCACTAGAGGACCACCAAGAAGACCATCAATTAGATGTGGTTGCGGTCGAAGGTAAGATTTCTAAGAAATCTATGTCTATTTTGATTGATGTTGGATCTATTCATAGTTATATCACTCCTAAATTTTTTGAGATTTGTGCTTTTAGGAAAAAGAGAAAAAACATAGTAAATCATGGCTAGTCCAACTACCCACTAGAACCAAGAAGAAACTTAGCGAAATGGTGTAGAAATGTCCATTAGGAATGGATGGACTCTTCACATGGGAAAATATGAATATTTTGTCACTTGTTTCTTATGATGTTCTCATTGGAATGGATTGGTTGGAAGCACACACAGTTAAAATTGATTGCTATAACAAGACCTTTGAATTCCTTGATGAAGAAGGAAACCAAAGAATAGTAAAGTAAATTCCAAAGGCAGTTTTTGTTAGACAAATTTCAGCCTTGCAGCTAGAGAAGTTCTTTAGAAATGGTTGTCTATTGTATGTAGCCCATGTATTGAATAGAACATCAAATGAAATTCCCAAGTTGGAAGACTATCATGTGTTGCAAGAACTCAGGGATGTGTTTCCGTATGAAGTGTCAGGACTTCCTCCAAAGGGAGATATTATTTTCACCGTTGACCTTGTTCCAGGAGCTGCGCTAGTGTCTAAGACACCTTACCAAATGAGTACACCATAATTGCTAGAGCTAAAAATGAAATTGTAGGAGTTGTTGGAGAAGAAGTGCATTCAACCAAGTGTGTCTCCATGGGTAGAACTTGTGCAATTTGTGAAGAAGAAAGATGGAGCACTCATGTTATGTATCGATTACTGGAAATTGAATAAAATTACAATAAATAATAAGTACCCTTTACCATGAATTGAAGATATCTTTGATCAAATGAGAGGGGAAAAGGTATTCTCAAAGATTGATTTGAGGTATCGTTACCATCAAGTCAGAATAAGGGAGGAATATATCCATAACACATCATTTAGAACATGGTATGGAAACTATGAGTTTGTGGTGGTGCCATTTGGTCTAACTAATGTACCAGCTACATTCACATGTCTCATGAACAATGTTTTCAACAAGTATTTGGACAAGTTTGTGCTTGTTTTTCTAGATGACATTCTTATTTATTCTAAGATTGAAGAGGAAAATGAAGAGCATTTGAGAATGTTTTTGCAAGTGCTAATGAAGCATCAGTTGTACACAGAGCTAAGTAACTGTGATGTCTATCAGAAGCAAATTCATTATTTGGGTCACATTATTTTAGAGGAAGGAATATCAGTGGATCCCAAAAAATATTGAAGCCATTATGAACTAGCCAACTTCAAATAATGTGACAGATGCGAGATCCTTTGTGGGTCTTGCCAGTTATTGTAGAAGGCTCATTGAAGGATTCTCCAAAGTTGTGCACCCCATCACTTCTTTGCAAAATAAGGGAATATAATTTGAGTGGACACAAAAATGTGAAGAAAGCTTCCATCTATTGAAGAAGCTTCTTACAAGTGCTCCAATTTTGAAAATTGTAGATTCATAAAATGATTTTTTGGTGTGTACATATGCATGTAAATAGGGATTTGAGGAGTTTTTATGCACTACAATCATGTGGTATGTTACGAGTCAAGAAAAATAAAAGAACATGAGAAGAATTATGCTACCCATGATTTGGAGCTTGTTGCCATAATGCATGCTTTGAAAATGTAGAGGAACTATTTAATGGGAAGGAAATTTGAGCTTAAGACAAACCACTGTGGTCATTATTTGAGCAACCAACACTAAATGCAAGGCAAGCTAGATGGATGTAATTTTATGTGAGTTTGATTTTGAGATCAAAGACATAAAGGGGAAAGAAAATACAGTAGATGATGCACTCATCAAAAAAATGCATGCCATGCATGTGGCATCCATTAGCATTTGCTTTTCTCTATCGACAACTTGTCGATAGCCTTATTTATTTAACTCACCTTCAACTTGATATTTCCTTTATTGTCAATGTGGTTTCTTAGTTCATGCAATATCCACAATATATTCACCTTAAATTTGCAAATAAAATAGTTCATTATATTGAGGGAATTTATTAGCTTGGTATAAAGTATTGCAATAACAAACATAACCAATTAATTAGTTTTTCCAACATGGTTTGGGATAGAGATAGAGATGATGGGAAGTTGACATCTAGTTATGTGTTTTGACTTGGCTCTAGACCTATTGTCTAATCTTGTAAAAAGTAAAAGGTGGTTTCTTTCTAAACCAAAGAAGCAAAATATCATAGTATGATACATGTTCATATATAATATGTGTGGATTTGACATCTTAAGGGTGACCTTGGATTTCCAATCGAAACATGAACTATGGTGTAATGTGATAAAAAAGTACAATGTAGGTTGTCGAGAATCCTATTGCAAACAATTAAATGAAGCATGTGGAGCTTCATGCTCATTAATTAAGACAAGTAGCATCATAAAATGCTATAAATCTTGTTTAATACAATACTTGTAATCGATTTGTTGATATATTTGTGAATCCATTATTAGAATATAAGTTTGTGAATCTTCAAGTTTTGCTCGCGCTTCAGAGAGTTGGAATTATGGAGGATGTGTGGAACTAATTTCACCACTTGAATCTCCAAAGAATTATGTTTATAGGGGGGGTGTTGAAACAACATACCTTGCTAGTTTGGCATCATGCCTTGTTGTGGCCACAACAGATCCCATGCTTAGCTAAAGCACGGGAACCCCATTTTAATCAATTTGAAGGTATCTGGGTAAGTTTCTTTGTGAAAATACGATTTTCGGTTTAGATGTCCTTAAACATTACTGCCCATGTACCTGTACTTCATTTTCACTGCTTGGGCTAGGTTTCTTTAAGTGTTTGGTTTGAAAAATATTTAAATTTTGACTATTTTGTCATTTCTCTTGGCAAACCCGAAACCCAAAATTTGCAGAACCCGAAACCTGAAATTTGGAGAACCCAAAACCCGAAAGTTTCGGGTGCGGGAAATTGCTATTTTCATTTTGGGATTTTCGTCAACCCGAAACCTGAAAGTTTCGGGTGTGGGATTTTTTTTTCTTTTGAAGTTTCTTTTTAATAAATCCGAAACCTGACGATGTCGCGTTTCGGGATCCAGGATTCTTGTTTGCGAGTTTTAATAAACCTGAAACCCGACACTGTCGCATTTCAGGAATTCATTTTTTACGTTGTGTTTTATTACGTTCCGAAACCCGCAACCCGCAACTTTCGGGTTGCAGCTTTTGGAAACCTGGTTTTGATTTGGTCGTATTTTAGAAACCCAAAACCTTCCAGTTTCCGCTTTCGGCTTTCGGGAGTGGTAAATAAAACTTTTCACTATGTTTGAACCTGATCCCGCACTTCACATCGGTCAATCTCAGACGTCCGTTTCTCTTAATCCTATGGTCGTGATTTAATATAGGTAATTTGATAAATATAGGTTTTATTTAATTTTCTTTATCATTTTTACTCATCGAATTACTCCGCTGAGCTTATTTTTACCGTGGATTTATCGCCTTCAGTCGACTGCCGGTTTTTCAGTTATCACAGGTAGGATTGTCGTCAACCCATTTTTTTGGTTGGTCTTTTGGCTGTCTGTGATTGTTATTTTTTATTTTTGTTTTCTTTATTTCATAGCAACTACGAAGTTTACCACTATGTCACGAAGCACCCGATCCAAGGCCACTCTCGGTCGTACCTTAACCAAATACCCCAACTTTGGTATCTTCTCTGATACCAATGGAAAGGTCACTGAGACTTATCAAATGGATTGCTCTCGGATTTATGCTATTTTTGACAACAATGACCTCTTGCAGATAGAATTTGATAGGCCCAATTATGAGAAGATTAGGGCTTCTCAGATTCATGCTATCGCTGCACGGCTCGCTATATTACCCTATACAGATGCAGTGAAGTGGATGATAGAGAATGCTAGTGTCAAAGACCGGTCTTTCAATGATGCTCTGGGGAATCAATTGCCTCATTTCTACCCTGAGGTTTTCATCCGAGCATTTGCTCTCAAGCCGCATAAGCAGACCCTATCTCCTGACCTCATCCAATCCTCCAAGTCCTGTTAGAATTTTGTTGAAATGATGAAGTCTTGGATGATAAAACCTAACGCTTTCGTGCTAAAGCCTGATAATTTATACCCAATTACCTAGTTCAAGGAACCCTACTCTTTGCTAGCAGCTATGTTGTGTCAACTGTTCGGACTCCCTAATTGTTCATTGTTCAAAGTTGAATGGGAACCTATAGTGCATCATGTCTTGACTACCGGTGAATCCTTCCCATGGGCTTCCATCTTGTCCTCAGAACTAAAAAACACTATCGAAGATTATCAGAAGGCTCCAGCTTTCAGAAAACCACATTTCTTTTTGTCTGCCTATGTAATTGATGTTTTCTGCTTAGAATTTCAATACCCCAACTTGAATTGGAATTGGACTCCAGCAGAACCACCTGTGCATATCTATCATTCAATCCTATGGGAAGAAAAATTTACCCCTTTACTATATGATATATGTGATCAGTTCCTGGGCACTGTTTAATTCAAAATTTACAAGCAAGAAGCACCAACATTTTCAGATGATGCCAAGACACTCATCAATACTATCGGTGATTGGTATGTGTGTGAGTATGTCTCATATATCAGAGTCTGGGGCAGTAATACTGTTCATCTGTTGCCCAGAATTGTTCTTGACAGATTGCCTTTGCAGGAAATTTCATTCCAAACTGTGACTGATGGTATGTATAAAAAAATCACAGGACCTAGAAAGAAAGGGTGGCCTCAATTCCCTTTGAACCTTGGGTCATTGGTCATCCCAACCTCCAATTGGGAAGCCACTCTTGGTGACCAGTTGGTTGATTTCAAATTGGGTTGTGGTACTAAAAGAAAGCGCGACCCCAAGGAGTTATTGGATGCACATCTAAAGCAAACCCATGTAAAAATACACTATGTGCATGAGGACATCCTAGATGACTCTATATATCATGGAGTCAATACATTTTCTGAAGTTGTTCTCAAAGCAAAAGACCTAGAAGATCAGCATAACATTCTGCACTATCAGAAGGAATTAAAGCTCAGGGTGTTAAGTAATAGGAAATTGGAGCTGGACTTGCTGGATAAAGTGACAAAAGAAAGGGAAGGAAAGGAAGCTCAAGAAGCTAATCCTCTTCAAGTGGTGGTTCATTAAGAACAAGGCAAAGGAAAAAACCCCATCGAATATTCTCCTCCTAAGAAAACATCAGAACAGGACAAATCCTTGTTATACACCTCTCAGCAATTTCAGAAAGATCTAGCACAATTGACATCAGTGTTCAAGGCTCACCCTGCAGAGCCCCAGAAGGTTACTATGGATTCTCAGATAATGGAACCTTCAAATCCCTCTAAAATTATTAGTGCAGCTATCCAAGAAGATGATGATTTGGTGGTTACACATGCTAGTTCAGCAAAAAGGCAAAGGATCCATGATGATCCATTCCCCAACATTCAGATTATTGACTGTGATGTTGCTGAAGAACCTGAACCCCCAGTTTCAGTAACTGAGGAGATTATAGAACAATCCAAGTTAGTCACAGACTTATTAAATGTTATTGAAATGGAATTCTCTAGTCAGGATCAATCATTTGAAGGCACCTCTGTTCAGGATTTTCGGGCTTCAACATCTTAGTTAAACTCAGTTCAACAATTTTATGCTTCGCTTTCAGAGCATTTATCTCCATTTTCATTGTCTCAACTGTTTAATAGTATGACTTCTTCTTCTACCACACTTACATGTGGTTAAGATTCTTTCTCCAATTCTAAGTCCATGATGCCAGAAGCTCAAACCACTGCCATCCCTACACAGTCACCTAAACCTATTCTACTATTACCTTCCATCGACCAATTCACCTCCATTTCTTTTCCCATTTCATCCTCTATCACAATTCAGGATAAGCTTCCTGCAATCTCTCAGTCTACACCATTAGCTATCTCTATTTCACCTAGCATTGAGGAGCCACCTATAGTTCCCTCTCCATCATTAGCTCTTAATGCCGAAGAACAGAATCCTCCTTCTGAAGTTTCCACATCGGTTCCCTCAATCACACATGTCCAGTCATTTGTCCAAGATGTTTTTGTCCTTGTGGTCCTTCCTCAAGTCACCATGTCCATCCCTCACCCTTGTGGTATTATGACACCTTCAATAATTTCCACTGCTAATGTCTTTCCCATCACTACCTAGTTGGCTGATGAATATGTGGATGAGGATGTGGTTCCTATTGGAAACTATTTTTATGACAAGGAAGAGAAGACAGTATTCAAAAGGACAAGGAAGAGAAGTAAATATGAGAAAGCATTGGGATCACTTGCTCCCATTCAAGTCTTGTGGACTCAACAAACTGGTGACCCTCAGTCTGGAGCTATTGAAGCAGCAATAGTTTTGGGGGCTTTTGCTGGTTCCAATATAGATTTAGTCCACTTGCTGAACAGAGAGGTTGATCTTAAAAAGGAAAGTATCAAGGAACTTGAATATGAGTTGGCCAGGATTAAAGATGAACATGGCCTCCATGTGGCTGATA
Source organism: Larix kaempferi (assembly GCA_027924585.1). Taxonomy (NCBI): domain Eukaryota; kingdom Viridiplantae; phylum Streptophyta; class Pinopsida; order Pinales; family Pinaceae; genus Larix; species Larix kaempferi. The sequence continues at coordinate 12,371,201 of BSBM01000155.1, read as the reverse complement.
TCAGGCAGTAATGGATGGAACGTTTGCATGCATCAGAACAGGAGAATATCTCCCTTCAGAACCAGCTTAATACTGAAGAGACTCAAAACTCCATCCATGCAAAAAGGATAGCAACCTTAGAGATACAAGTTACAACTGTAATTGCAAATGCAGCTTCAGCTGGTTTCTCTAACTTTACACCACAGGAGTTCAAAGACTTGGCCTTGGAGGTTAATCATAATCATTATAAATTGCTTGAAAAGCTGTACATTGCACAGGATGAGATTAGAGAGACATTTATTATCTTTGATAAACTGTCTTCTGAGCTTGAGGTGTAGGAAATCAAGAGAATTCAGGCTTCCAAAGCTCAAGAGGAGGTCAGTGAATGGAAAAGGTACATTAAAAACACCCTTGCAGACTTTTCGATTCTCAGCAGTCTTCAAATGAATAAGAACAAAGCTTCCCTGAATACCTAGCTCAATTTCAATGACTCTGCTAAAGAAATCATCAGAAAAATCCAAAGACCTTTGCACTCGACGTTGGTACGTAGCTGATAGCATCATGGAAGCTCTACATATCCCATACATGGATCCTATTTTGTAGGCCCTTCCACCAAAATGTAAGCTGGAAGAAGTGGAGCGTGAACGTGAAGAAAGTGCGCATAAGATCTGGGCAATTGAAGCAGTCCACATTGGTCACGTGGATGAATTGATCAGGAAATCGCTCTCCCTCAAGGGCAAGATCCATTCTTACCTTCGCACTTGGAATAAGCTTGCCAAGCATGACATGGAGAACAACATATGCAATGCCCAAATAGGCATAGAATCTGTCAATTATCCAAACATAAATGAACTGTTAGAAATATATGAAAAGTGGTAGGATTTTCTGGCCCAATAAACTCATTTTGATTTTGGAATCCCTATCCTGTAGGATTCATTTTTGTATTTTGTTGTAATATTTAGGGAACAATACCTCACGGAGGAAAGGGGTTGGAATTTTTGGAATTGTAATTCAGTAGGAGATAAGACTAAAGATACTCTGTGGCTAGAGTCATTGTAATTTTGGTACAAGACATCTTAATACAGTAATGTTATCTTCGGATTCATCTTCTGATTATCACTTAAATTTCTTTAAGGATTTCTGATTTTATGTTCCAGATTGTCATCCGTTATACACATGATCTCTTGTTAGATATATGATGAATGCATAGATCTGTTGTATTGGTTTTTCTATATAACTGATGTGTGTATGAAAATATTTGATTAAATTTCTTTAATTAAATACTTTCTTTATCGATTTCTGCAATTGATCACATATAGATATAATCAATCATTGTTGATTTTTCAATCAACAAAAGGATAACAGGTTATATCTTGATGGTCCTTAAGCTTGGATTATTTTTGTTTAATTTTCATTAAATGAATCATAATTTAAGTCAGCAAATATCTCATCTAAAGGCATTTCTCTTAAAGGTGATAGACTCTTTGTTCTCTTACATCTCAAGGTTGATTTGCATAAACACTCAGCTTTTCATGTTAGAATAGATCTGACTTAAGATTAGGTTCTTTTTCTAAATAGGCTAAGTTAGAATTGCTAACTGTTTTCCACACCTTTGTTTCCCTAAATTGAGAAACTGATCTTATTGATCAAACCCCTTACTCATAGAGTGCCAACGGAGGCCGAATATCCATGGGTGATTACCACACCAAACAGCTCGAGGATAGAATTTCCCTTGCGTAGGGTCTTTCGAAGCCTTTGGCTGGGTTTTCATCCTCTGTTGTGTGCCTTGGAGCCCATTCCAACACCTTGCACTTACCCTACACACCTGAGGCATCAACAAATGGTGCTAGAAGGAGGGCCACTAGTATAACATGCCTAAACAAACCGCTAATAAACCTCCTCCAGCAAATACTTCAACGGTTCAAACTTGAAGCCAGACCAGGGCTTCAACATCTGAACAACCAACTGATTCACGACCTATAGTTCTCCTTGTTACATCTACGCAACCTACAGTTATACCTGTCATACCTGTGATACAACAGGAGAACAGAGGGGAAATCATTTTCACACCACCTACAAGGGGACCCATCTCGTTAGAGCAGATATTGAAAACATCTGCCGATAGGGTCTTAAGAGCAGAACAACGACTTGCCGATCAAAGATGACGTTGTTTGGCAGCCTTAAAGTTAGAAAATATTCTACAGACTGGTGGTCAGGAAGATCATCAAATTCCCGCTGCACACACTACTGACCTACAGATTCAGTATGCCACTGATCTAGACACACAGGATCAACACATAGTTGATCAACAACCTAAAAACCAAGAATCAATTCATCGACCGAACTCTCCTGAATATAATTGTGAGACCACTCACACAGGAACACAAGGTCAGCCAAATTTTGGAACTGGTGGTCCACCACCATCTCCTCCTTCATCGTCATCATCCTCCTCAGACGGTGAGAATTCTTCTAGTTCCTCCTCAGAGGAAGAAGAGCGAGAACCTCCGATGGCAGGAGAAGGGAAAAATAGACCTTGGCTCAACCAAGGTGCAGTCTTTATATTAGGAGATCAACATAGAGTACCAAATAACCCTGAGAAATGGCTGCCTAAATTCAACCTTGATGACAAGATACCTACGTTGGATCACATAAAAACTTTCATGCAGGCAATCAGGCTTAGAAGTGTGGTACATGAGGATGTAGTATGCAGACTCTTTCCCTACACTTTTGAGGGTAGAGCAGCCACTTGGTATTTTGCCTTACCCGCTCAATCTATAACTTCCTGGGATGAGTTCAAAAAACATTTTACCCAAAAATTCAGGGATGAAAAAACACCGCAAGATCTTGTCTTAGAGTTATCCTCCATGAAGATCAAAGGAAAAGAAAGGGTAAAGGACTTTAACCAAAGGTTTTCGTATCTAAAAAACAGAATTCCTACCAATCTTCTTCCTGCTGAAGACTTGTTGGTAGCTTATTATGAAAAAGGTCTGCCTGTCCCTATTGCAATGTGGGTAAAGAGGGCACAAAAATGTACTTTACTGGAAGCATTTGATGAAGCAATCCAAGTTGAGAAGGACATGTTTTGTCTGAAAGACAACCTCGAAATTTCAGAAGAACAACCTTCCACTTCCAGAAAAAGGATTGAGAATGTCCCTAAACCCGCTGTTCAGAATAAGGATCCATTTGATATGACTGACATGAAGAAATTCCTGCAGAAGATGTCTAATGATATGGTGGATTTAAAGAATAACACTACTGATAATCAAAACCAAAATAGAGGTTTTGTAAGGCCACCATTTAGAAGACCTTACCAACCTCCACAAAATCCACCACCACCGAATCCGGCAGATGCACTCACAAACGATGAACTCTATTCTATTTTTAGAGCATTGGCAGCAGAATCGCAAGTCACCCCTGACACTCCCAATGATCAGACCATCTCGGATCCACCATTACCTGAAGAAGAAGAATAAGATGATCCATAGGTCGATGTTGTGGGGTGCTTTTCAGAACTTCCTATGTGTGAAGAAGAAGAAGAACCTGAGGCGGTGTTTAACACACAGCATCCTTATAATACAAGGTCAAGACCACAGCCACCTCAAGAACCTTCATCTTCTCCTCCAATTCCCACAAGAAACAAGTCTGTCCCAAAAAAATATACAGTCCTCCCTGAAATGGAATACAATCTAGTTGAAGACTTAAAAAGAGACAAAGCAAACACTCTCTGTTTGAGCTACTTAAGATCCCTACTATGAGAGATTCCTTACCAAAAAGCATGATAGTCAAATAACCAAGAGAGTCACAAAGTAACAATCTAGACTCTATTACTAAATATGATGATCAAAAATCAGCAAGCAAGAGGACTCCTCCTTTCTTGCTCACTTTTGAGATTTTCAATCGAAATGTGCACAACTGCATGATAGATTCAGGAGCATCATCAAATGTGATGCCCCTATCTGTTTGCAGAAAATTGAATGCAACATGGGAGCCCTGCCCAACCCAGATTGTGCAACTTGATAGATCCAAAGTCGGAGTGGTTGGTAAGTTGAGAAATGTTTTGCTTACATTGTCAACTGATCCCAAGATCCATCAGACAGTTGACATCGTGATAGCTGACATCCCAGAGGCTTATGGGATGTGGTTAAGCAGGGACTGGTCAGAGAAACTTAAGGGTTACTTTACAACAGACTGATCCCACTTATGGTTGACCTACAATGGTCAGCCGAATAAAATTAAGATCAGCAGAGAACCTTTTATGAAACAAACAATCACTGATCTTAATGATTCAAGCGAATCTGTTGGTTATCTCACCTCTCATGTAGAGCAGTTTACATTCGATACCTTTTTCGGTGAGTTCCCAACTGATTCCTCACCATAAGAAAGCATGCAAAATGAATCACATATTACTCATGTTACTTCCATACCTTTCTCTGGTGAGATTGTGCATAATGTATATAATGTAAATACAAATTTTAGATTAGATCCTGTCTCATGGGATTTATTTTTTGATGGTTCCAAGTCCAAGGAAGGAGCTGGAGTAGGTTGTGTCCTAATTGATCCTAAGGAATGAAAATTATGATTGCTTGCAGGTTAGAATTCGATTGCACTAATAATGTAGGTGAGTATGAGGCTCTAGTTCAGGGACTCAAGAAGGCTGTTGATTTAGGTGTGCAGGCGATTGAATGCTATGGAGATTCCGAAATTATAGCCAAGCAAGTAAGAAATAAAATACACTGCTTATCTCCACGCTTGGCTAACTATCAGAAGATGGTAAGGGATTTAACCAACTCATTTTTAGCATTCAATATTAAATCAGTTCCCAGATCACAAAATTTTGATGCAGACCTATTAGCAAATACAGCGTCTAGACTGATCCCGCCAGAAGGTCTGTCTCCTCAAACGTTTTCCATTGAATTGATGTACAGACCCTCTATTCCAGATAATGTGATTAATTGGAAAGTGTTTGATGATGACCGACAGATACTTGACTTCCTCACAGCTCAGGATACATTCCAAGATATGGCCATTGATGAAGCAGAACATGAAAAGTCACTTACTGATCTCTCAAACTTTATCCCAAAGTCAGTGATTAGTCTAGAAAAGTTTTATGATTTGAAAGACAAGTTTAAATCTCAAACTAATTGTAAAACTCAAAGCTCATCCTTGAACTATGAGCGAGTCAATTTGGGCACTGAGCAGGAACCACGTTTTATCATTTTGGGAGTTGATTCTACTCTTGAAGAACAAAGGGCCATCATTGCATTGTGTAAGCAATATAAAGATGTTTTGCCTGGCCTTATGATGAATTGAAAACATTTGACACAAACGTCATGTTCCACAATATACCCATGAAACCAGAAGCTAAGCCATTTCAACAAAAGTTGCGGAAAATGCACCCTAGCTTAGAACCCTAAGTAAAAAAGGAGTTGGGAAAGCTGCTCACTGCTCGAATTATCTTTCCAGTCAGACACACTCAATGGATAGCTAATTTAGTGCATGTCCGTAAGAAAAGTGGTGAAATTCGGCTGTGTGTCGATTTCAGGAACCTGAATCGAGCTTCTGAGAAAGACAACTATCCTGTTCCACCTATGGAACAGATTCTGCAGAAGGTAGCCGGGTTGGAGATGTTTTCCCTCCTAGACGGTTTTTCGGGATATAACCAGGTTATGGTTGCTCCAGACGACCAATTAAAAACAGCTTTCAGGACCCCTTGGGGCACTTTCACCTATAGGCGGATGCCTTTCAGGTTAATCAATGCAGGAACTACTTTCCAGAGAGCTATGGACGTAGCTTTCCGAGGGTTAATGCATAATTCTATCGTAATTTATCTTGATGATATCACTATTTACTCCAAAAGGTGACATGAACATGTGTTTGCTCTGAAACAGGTTTTCGACCGTTGCAGGAAATTCAACATTTCTCTCAACCCCAAGAAATCTATTTTCGCAGTAACAGAAGGAAAGCTTCTGGGCTTCATTGTGTCGAAAGAAGGTATGATTATTGATCCCGAATGCACAGAGGCTACTTCAAAGATTGGGTTACCAGGCTCACGCAAAGCAATGCAATCCTTCTTAGGTAAGATTAATTTTGTATGTAGATTTGTACCCAATTTTGCCCAGATTTTTAAACCATTACAACTTTTGGTCAAGAAATATGTGCAATTTACTTGGTCTCAGGAATAGAGAGACGCATTTATCCAAATTTGAAAGGCTATCGCTGAAGCTCCTATTCTCATGTCTCTAGACTTTGATAAGGACTTTATTCTTTATACTTTTGCCACTGACTTTTCTTATGCAGTTGTCCTGACACAAAAGCATGACGGTGATGCAGAAATCCCGATCTCTTTCATGAGTTCAACATTTAAGGGTGCAGAGCTTAATTACTCACAGATTGATAAGCAATCCTATGCAGTCTATAAGTCTGCCAAACATTACAAGCCCTACTTGTTGAAGTCCCGAACTAAAGTTATTGTTCCATACTCTGCCATTAGAAACGTCCTCATTCAGAAAGAATTAGGGGAAAAGAGGGCCCATTGGATGACATCCCTACAAGAATCTGATCTTGAGATCATACCAGCTAAAATTGTCAAGGGACAAGGTCTTTGTCTTCCCACCGCACAATCTAATGATCCTACACAGCAGTAATCCGAATGGGATCAAGAGGAAGCAGTTCCCTCAGGTGTTGTTAATGTTATCGATGCTCCGACATCTGAATGGTATGATGATATCAGATTTTTCCTAGACCATGGGTTTGCCCCCGAAACTCTTGATTTTAAGAAAAGAAGGGATTTGAGACTAAAAGATACTCCTTATCAGTTCATTGATCAAGTTCTTTTTAGGAAAAATTATGATGCAGTATTTCTTAGGTGCTTGGAAAAACATGAAACTGATGACATCTTATTCCAATTTAATGCAGGACCTGTTGGAGGCCATTTTTCAGGTGAGACTACAACACATAAGATTCTCAGGGCTGGATATTATTGGCCCACTTTTTTTAAAGATGCTTACGCTTATGTAAGGAAGTGTGAACCATGTCAGAAATGCACGGGCAAGTTTAAGAAACCTGCATTTCCTCTTCAACCAGTCACAATTCAGTTTCCATTCCAACAATGGGGACTGGATTTTGTCGGGCCTATAAACCCTTCTTTGTCCCTCCAACATAAGTACATTCTTACAGCAACTGACTACTTCACTAGATGGGTGGAGGCAGCCCCTCTTAAACAATGTAATGCCAGTCAAGTAATTTCCTTCCTTGATAGTCAGATCAGCACACGGTTCGGCACTCCTGAGTACTTAGTTTTCGACAATGCATCCTACTTCTCCTCAATCGATATAACTGAATATGCTTTTGAAAAGGGGATTAAGCTCAAGTTCTCTGCCAATTATTACCCGCAAGGCAATGGTTTGGCTGAGTCGTCAAACAAGAATCTGATAAATATTCTCAAGAAGACTGTGGCTTCTCATCACAGAGATTGGCACACACAGTTATATAATGCTTTATGGGCAAATCGAATAACCCCAGAGGCAACCATTGCAAATTCCCCCTACTGCCTTGTTTATGGCAAAGAAGCCAACCTTCCCGCTAATCTCGCCATCCCTTCACTACAATTGGCTCAGTCTATCCAAGAAGATGATTCTTCCCCTCTCTAGCACAAAATAGACACTCTCTTGAAGTTAGAGGAGGACAAGGAGGTAGCTAAGAACAAATTGTATCATCATCAGCAGATGGTGAAAAGATGGTTTGATGAAAAATCTTCATCTGACAAGGAATTTTCTGTTGGTGACCTGGTTCTAAGGTGGGATAAGCAACATAAAGATAAGAACTAGTACACCAAGTTTCAGTGCCTTTGGCTAGGCGCCTTTGGCTAGGACCTTTCATTATTACAGAAAAGATTGGTCCCAGCACTGTTCGGTTACAGACACTAGAGGGAATTGTAGACACCTTCCCAGTGAACGTGTCTCTTCTAAAAAAGTATTTTGTTTGAACAAGCTAGTGCACTTGTACATAGGTGTGGTTTGTTTTTCAATCATTTGTTTTCTTGCATTAACATTTTGATTAGTCTTCTTATTTTGTTTTGGTTTTCATTAATAAGGCTTCACACATATGGTAATGGCTTATGATCACTTTTATTAGCAATAGTTGCTTCTAAAGTTTCAGCATTGTTACCAACCTTACTTTCTGGCTTGTGATTAGAATTTACTCTGAAGAATAAACAATCAAATAAATGCAGTACTTTTGGATACTTTTCACCTTGATCATTATCTTTCACAATGCTTTATTTGAGTAATTGAGGTATGGAGGATAGTCATAATTTCTCTATCTGGTGTTTCATGGTTGAACAACATATCATAATAACCTGACCAGTTCCGATTGCTCATGGATCCTTTTACAATCACTTTGAATATGAATTTTGTTTAATTTATAAGTTACAAGGTGGGTGGTCTTGTTATCGAGCCAGCCCATTAGGTTCATAGGTGTTTAAGTGGAATGACATCTTCACATCAAGCCACCACACTTGGAAGATGACTTTCAGTTTTGCTGGAAGGTGGAAGATCCTATTACAGGTCGGTCCATTCATGATCTGCAAAGCACTGGTGAGTAACATTATTACTATATGGTCACCAAGCCATGGTAATTCCTTGTATCCTATGCCATAATAAATTGTTTTGTCTTTCATTATGAGATTTTGTTGTATACAAGAACAGGGGGGTCTTATCACAAGCCATCCCTGCTATGATCATGGGTTTGGTCTTGGACTGGAGTTATCACAATATGGTCACCAAGCCATGATAATTTCTTCTGGTCTTACAACCAGAAGACAAGGAGTCTCGCCATCGAGCTAGCTTGACCAGCTTCCATATCAGGCTTGTGAATGGTGCTGTTTCATCTGATCACCAAGTCAATACAGTGGTCTTGTATCAACAAGGTTATATATATATATATATATATATATATATATATATAAAGAGAGAAAATATATAAAAAAAAAGATAAAGAAGTATCACTGAATATACATGCAACTAATAAACCAAGGTGACTTGTAATTAGGATATCCATGAGCATTTCTAAGACTGTCCCCAGGTTCAACACAAGCTGGTTTTCAATGATTACATCATGGTAAAGATTTGGTTTTACTCTCTAAATCTCCTTATCATATAAGTGTTATCTTTAAAATGGCCACTGTTTGAGATCTATCCAATTTTATGTTCACTGTTTGTTGATTGTTATCTTTTGAGTATTTTCTCTAAATTAAGTTTCAAAAAATTGGTTGATTAACATGTTGTCTTTAGTTGTGATTTGATTGCAGAGATAACTGGTTCTTCCCAACCAGTCGCCATTTGTTGTGGCCACAACAGATCCCATGCTTAGCTAAAGCACAGGAACCCCATTTTAATCAATTTGAAGGTATATGGGTAAGTTTCTTTGTGAAAATACGATTTTCGGTTTAGATGTCTTTAAACATTACTGACCATGTACATGTAATTCATTTTCGCTGCTTGGGCTAGGTTTCTTTAAGTGTTTGGTTTGCAAAATATTTAAATTTTGGCTATTTTGTCATTTCTCTTGGCAAACCCGAAACCTGAAATTTGCAGAACCCAAAACCCGAAAGTTTCAGGTGCGGGAAATTGTTGTTTTCGTTTTGGAATTTTCGTCATCCCGAAACCCGAAACCCGAAAGTTTCGGGTGTGGGATTTCGTTTCTTTTGAATTTTGTTTTTAATAAACCCGAAACTAGAAACCCGACGATGTCGCGTTTCGGGATCCGGGATTCTTGTTTGCGAGTTTTAATAAACCTGAAACCCAACACTGTCAAGTTTCGGGATTCGGGAATTCATTTTTTACGTTGTGTTTTATTGCGTTCCGAAACCCGCAACCCGCAACTTTCGGGTTGCGGCTTTCGGAAACCTGGTTTTGATTTGGTCGTATTTTAGAAACCCGAAACCCGCCAGTTTCGACTTTCGGCTTTCGGGAGTGGCAAATAAAACTTTTCACTATGTTTGAACCCGATCCCGCACTTCGCATCGGTCAATCTCAGCCGTCTGTTTCTCTTAATCCTATGGTCGTGATTTAATCTAGCTAATTTGATAAATATAGGTTTTATTTACTTTTCTTTATCATTTTTACTCGTCGAATTACTCCGCTAAGCTAATTTTTACCGTGGATATCTCGTCTTCAGTCAACTGCCGGTTTTTCAGTTATCACAGGTAGGATTGCCGTCATCCCATTTTTTTGGTTGGTCTTTTGGCTGTCTATGATTTTATTTATTTATTTTTGTTTTCTTTATTTCGTCAGAAATTACAAAGTTTGCCACTATGTCACGAAGCACCCGGTCCAGGGCCGCTCTCGGGGGTACCTTAACCAAAGACCCCAACTTTGGTATCTTCTCTGATACTAGTGGAAAGGTCACTGAGACTTATCAAATGGATTGGTCTCATATTTATGCTATTTTCGACAATGATGACCTCTTGCAGATAGAATTTGATAGGCCCGCTTATGAGAAGATTAGGGCTTCTCAGATTCATGCTATCGCTGCATGGCTCGCTATATTGCCCTATACAGATGCAGTGAAGTGGATAATAGAGAATGCTAGTGTTAAAGATCGGTCTTTCAATGATGCTCTGGGGAATCAATTGACTCATTTCTACCCTGAGGTTTTCACCGGAGCATTTGCTCTCAGGCCGCATAAGCAGACCCTATCTCCTAAATTCATCTAATCCTCCAAATATCGTTACAATTTTGTCGAAATGATGAAGTCTTGGATGATAAAACCTAATGCTTTCGTGCTTAAGCCTGATAATTTATACCCAATTGCCTGGTTCAAGGAACCCTACTCTTTGCTAGCGGCTATGTTGTGTCGACTGTTCAGACTCCCTAATTGTTCGTTGTTCAAAGCTGAATGGGCACCTATAGCGCATCATGTCTTGACTACCAGTGAATCCTTCCCATGGGATTCCATCCTGTCCTCAGAACTAAAAAATGCTATCGAAGATTATCAGAAGGCTCCAGCTTTCAGAAAACCACATTTCTTTTTGTCTCCCTATGTAATTGATGTTTTCTGCTCATAATTTCAATACCGCAACTTGAATTGGAATTGGACTCCAGCAGACCCACCTGTGCATATCTATCATTCAATCCTATGGGAAGAAAACTTTACCCCTTTACTATATGATATATGTGATCAGTTCCTAGGCACTGTTTATTTCAAAATTTTCAAGCAAGAAGCACCATCATTTTCAGATGATGCCAAGACACTCATCAATACTATCGGTGATTGGTATGTGTGTGAGCATTTCTTATATATCAGAGTCTGGGGCAGTAATATTGTTTATCTATTGCCCAGTATTGTTCCTGACAGATTGGCTTTGCAGGAAATTTCATTCCAAACTATGACTGATGGTATGTATAAAAAAATCACAGGACCTAGAAAGAAAGGGTGGCCTAAATTCCCTTTGAACCTTGGGTCATTGGTCATCCCAACCTCCAATTGGGAAACCACTCTTGGTGACCAGTTGGTTGATTTCAAATTGGGTTGTGCTCCTAAAAGAAAGCACGACCCCAAGAAGTTATTGGATGCACATCTAAAGCAAACCCATGTAAAAATACACTATGTGCATGAGGACATCCCAGATGACTCTATCTATCATGGAGTCAATACATTTTCTGAAGTTCTTGTCAGAGCAAAAGACCTAGAAGATCAACATAACATTCTGCACTATCAGAAGGAATTAAAGCTCATGGTGCTGAGTTATAGGAAATTGGAGCTGGACTTGCTAGACAAAGTGAGAAAAGAAAGGGAAGGAAAGGAAGCTCGAGAAGCTAATCCTCTTCAAGTGGTGGTTCATTCAGAACAAGGCAAAGGAAAAAACCCCATCGAAGATTCTCCTCCTAAGAAAACATCAGAACATGCCAAATCCTTGTTATACACCTCTCAGCAATTTCAGAAAGATCTGGCACAATTGACATCAGTGTTGAAGGCTCACCCTGTAGAGCCCCAGAAGTTTACTATGGATTCTCAGATAATGGAACCTTCAAATCCCCCTGAAATTATTAGTGCAGCTGTCCAAGAAGATGATGATTTGGTGGTTACACATGCTAGTTCAACAAAAAGGCAAAGGATCCATGCTGATCCATTCCCCAACATTCAGATTATTGACTGTGATGTTGCTGAAGAACCTGAACCCCCAGTTTCAGTAACTGAGGAGATTACAGAACAATCCAAGTTAGTCATAGACTTGTTAAATGTTATTGAAATGGAATTCTCTAGTCAGGATCAATCATTTGAAGACACCTCTGTTTAGGATTTTCGGGCTTCAACATCTCAGTTAAACTCAGTTCAACAATTTTCTGCTTCACTTTCAGAGCATTTACCTCCCTTTTCATTGTCTCAACTGTTTAATAGTATGACTTCTTCTTCTACCAAACTTACATGTGGTCAAGAGTCTTTCTCCATTTCTAAGTCCATGATGCCAGAAGCTCAAACCACTGCCATCCCTACACAGTCACCTAAACCTATTCTACTAATACCTTCCATCGACCAATTCACCTCCATTTCTTTTCCCATTTCATCCTCTATCACAATTCAGGATAAGCTTCCTGCAATCTCTCAGTCTACACCATTAGCTATCTCTGTTTCACCTAGCATTGAGGAGCCACCTATAGTTCCCTCTCCATCATTAGCTCTTAATGCCGAAGAACAGACTCCTCCTTCTGAAGTTTCCACGTCGGTTCCCTCAATCACACAGGTCCAGTCATTTGTCCAAGATGTTTCTGTCCTTGTGGTCCTTCCTCAAGTCACCATGTCCATCCCTCACCCTAGTGGTATTATGAAACCTTCAATAATTTCCACTGCTAATGTCTTTCCCATCACTACCTAGTTGGCTGATGAATATGTGGATGAGGATGTGGTTCCTATTGGAAACTATTTTTATGACAAGGAAGAGAAGACAGTATTCAAAAGGACAAGGAAGAGAAGTAAAGATGAGCAAGCATTGGGATCACCTGCTCCCATTCAAGTCTTGTGGACTCAACAAACTGGTGACCCTCAGTCTGGGGCTATTGAAGCAGCAATAGTTTTGGGGGCTTTTGCTGGTGCCAATATAGATTCAGTCCACTTGCTGAATAGAGAGGTTGATCTTAAAAAGGAAAGGATCAAGGAACTTGAAGATGAGTTGGCCAGGATTAAAGATGAACATGGCCTCCATGTGGCTGATATCAGGCAGGAATGGATGGAACAGTTGCATGCATCAGAACAGGAGAATATCTCCCTTCAGAACCAGCTTAATACTAAAAAGACTCAAAACTCCATCCATGCAGAAAGGATAGCAACCTTAGAGATACAAGTTGCAACTGTAACTGGAAATGCAGCTTCAACTGGTTTCTCTAACTTTACACCACAGGAGTTCAAAGACTTGGCCTTGGAGGTTAATCATAATCATTATAAATTGCTTGAAAAGCTGTACATTGCACAGGATGAGATTAGAGAGACATTTATTATCTTTGATAAACTGTCTTCTGAGCTTGAGGTACAGGAAATCAAGAGAATTCAGGCTTCCAAAGCTCAAGAGGAGGTCAGTGAATGGCAAAGGTACATTAAAAACACCCCTACAAACTTTTCGATTCTCAGCAGTCTTCAGATGAAGAAGAACAAAGCTTCCTTGAATACCTAGCTCGATTTCAATGACTTTGCTGAAGAAATCATCAGAAAATCCAAAGACCTTTGCACTCGACGTTGGTACGCAGCTGATAGCATCATGGAAGCTCTACATCTCCCATACATGGATCCTATTTTGCAGGCCCTTCCACCTAAATGTAAGCTGGAAGAAGTGGAGTGTGAACAAGAAGAAAGTGCACAGAAGATCCGGGCAATTGAAGCAGTCCACATTGGTCACGTGGATGAATTGATCAGGAAACCGCTCTCCCTCGAGGGCAAGATCCATTATTACCTTCGCACTTGGCATAAGCTTGCCAAGCATGACATGGAGAACAACATATGCAATGCCCAAATAGGCATAGAATTTGTCAATTATCCAAACATAGATGAACTGTTAGAAATATATGAAAAGTGGTAGGATTTTCTGGCCCAATAAACTCATTTTGATTTTGGAATCCCTATCCTGTAGGATTCATTTTTGTATTTTGTTGTAATATTTAAGGAAGAATACCTCACGGAGGAAAGGGGTTGGAATTTTTGGAATTGTAATTCAGCAGGAGATAAGACTGAAGATACTTTGTGGCCAGAGTCATTGTAATTTTGGTACAAGACATCTTAATACAGTAATGTTATCTTCGGATCCATCTTCTGATTATCACTTAAATTTCTTTAAGGATTTCTGATTTTATGTTCCAGATTGTCATCCATTATACACATGATCTCTTGTTAGATATATAATGAATGCATAGATCTGTTGTATTGGTTTTTTTGTATAACTGATGTGTGTATGAAAATATTTGATTAAATTTCTTTAATTAAATGTACTTTCTTTATCGATTTCTGCAATGGATCACATATATATATATAATCAATCATTGTTGATTTTTCAATCAACAAAAGGATAACAGGTTATATCTTGATGGTCCTTAAGCTTGGATTATTTTCGTTTAATTTTCATTAAATAAATCATAATTTAAGTCAACAAATATCTCATCTAAAGTCATTTCTGTTAAAGGTGATAGACTGTTTGTTCTCTTACACCTCAAGGTTGATCTGCATAAACACTCAGCTTTTCATGTTAGAATAGATCTGACTTAAGATTAGGTTCTTTTTCTAAATAGGCTAAGTTAGAATTGCTAACTGTTTTCCACACCTTTGTTTCCCTAAATTGGGAAACTGATCTTATTGATCAAACCCCTTACTCATAGAGTGCCAGCGGAGGCCGAATATCTGTGGGTGATTACCACACCAAACAGCTCGAGGATAGAATTGCCCTTGTGTAGGGTCTTTCAAAGCCTTTGGCTAGATTTTCATCCTCTGTTGTGTGCCTTGGAACCCATTCTAGCACCTTGCACTTACCCTGCACAACCGAGGCATCAACACGCCTCTATATCTTATAGAGATAGTCAATCGATAGTCAATAGTCAACCAAAAGATTTGATTGAGAGGTTGATTGAGTGGTCAACTGGGAGGTTGATTAAGGAGTTGACTAGGAGACCAACTAAGCTTTTGAACAACCAAGAAATTAGAATAGAATAGTCGTCTAGGGCTCAAAACAATGTAGAAATTAAGGAGGCTATTTTGTGCTCTAACCAGTTTATGTTGATTCCAACTTCTGCACTTCAAGGGAGTTTGTTACATCTTTGTGCTATATAAGATGGCCTTATGGGTTGATCTAAAGGTGTAATGGACAATGTGTTGTGTATGGAAATCATTTGGTTTCTTACACTACTTTGTATGGTGAACTATGATTAATTATGTTTAAATGTTTTAATGATTTTGTTTAGACACCACCTCTAACTTAAAAATTTATATCTATATTTTTAAAATTACTAATAAATCTCATCAAATCAAATCCTAATTAGTGGAGAACCTTTAAAGAGACCAATCACTATAAAATTTGGCTGCCTTCTTATCTTTATACTATAAAATGGTGTTGCCTTATTATCTTAATGGTTTTTAATGGTTTATAAGGGTGTCTTATTTTACATTGCTTCAAATTATAAGTTAATTAATTTTATTAAACATATTTTATATTATTAATAATCATTTTATTTTAATTTATTATTTGATAGTGATTTGTTATTTTTTCTTAAAATTATTAAAAAATTATTTGGAGATAACAAAATTTAAACAATAAATATTAATTATAATAAAAAATATTTAAAAATATGAAATCTATTAAAATATTAAAAAAGCAATGTTTTAAATCAAAATTATAATATCAAATGATAATAAATCTTAAACCTCCTTTTTATAAACTTTAATATATATAGTTTTTATAGTAATAAATACACATAAATAATGTTGAGTTTAAAAGTTTTACAATTTTGCAAAGGTGAAAATTTTATTTTTTCGGATAAGATTTTGAATAAAAATTACAACTCTTAAACTCTGAAATTTTGAGTTCTCCCAGAAGTGGTGTTAAATCAGTTTTTACCTTAAAAACCGTCATTAAAAAACAGCTTATTCCAATAAAACCAACGTTGAAACCAAATTATCTAATTTTTAAACAACTCCCCCAAATAATACATATCAAATAATACCTCTCTCTTATAATTGAGTGATTGCAAGCTGTAAGAAAAATAATGCCTTTCGTAATTGATTGATTGATTGCGAGCTGTAGTAGATAGATTTCATGAAACTTTGATTATTATAAGTAAAACTTTTTAAACTGTCACTGCTACTTCATTGTGTTCATTTTGCAGCTGTCACTGTACTTCATTCCTTTTTAAAAAAGCAATGGCCATCACTAAAGTGCTCTACTTATTTTATCCGTTTGCTCTCCACTGTGTGGTGTATATATGTGTATATATATATATATACACTCACTCCTGGTTCGTCCTCGTAGTCCCCAATAAATCCAAACGATTCCCGCAATGGCTTCCTGGTTTTCCCAACTATGGTTTTGGACTCTGGCTCTGTGTTGCTACTGTATACGAAGCGAAAGCGGGTTTAACAAGACTGTAATTGCCCAGGTTCGGGTGGAGGGAGAGTTTGCTATTGCTGAGACGGACCAAGATTTTATATGTGCCACTCTAGACTGGTGGCCTCCAGATAAATGTGATTACGGGACCTGCAGCTGGGGTCACGCCTCCTTACTAAATCTAGTAACTTCTCTGCCCTTGTCCTCTTTGTTTTTACCACTGGGCTTCGGATAGCTAGCTGTTGTAAAATACAATGAATTGCCTCCAAGTGTGTTAGAATTGTCTGTATGATATGAATTTATGGAGCAATGATATAATTATGTAGATAGGTGTTTTTATTTCAGTGGAGGAGTAAAAGTAAAAGGTATTTTTAGAGATTGCAGGAAGATTAGATAAGTATATTATCAATGAACTTTGTTTTGAACTATGAAACAAATATAAATATATCAAAAATATCTCAGTTTATATGTAATAACTGGTAGTTGAGACATAGATAATGGATACTTGTGACACTAAACTTGTAACTTAAGGTGATGACTGAAAGTAGTGGAAAGATCTATTAAATATTCAAAAATAATAAAAATACTTCTTTTAAAAATACAATTTTTTTTTTAATAATATACAGATGAATTTATATTAATATTTATACATATATGAAATATGTATATTTTGTCCTATAGAGTATTTGGTATTTGGCTTTTCTAGAAAGAAAATACAGAATTATGATTTATAGAAAGTTAAGATGAACATTCACTTCAGCTACGCTGTAAAATTCTTCACTTTTCAATTAAAAAATCATAATTACTGAAAAAATAATTTTTTTACAGTAAAAATGAGTATATATGTATATATAAGCACTTAACTTCTATCGATGCAAAAACGTTTATAATTTCTATTAACTCTTTGTCAGGACCTTGAAAACCCGCTGCTGGCAGTTGCTGTGAAAGGTAAGGATAATGTATTGGTATTTATTTTGATTTATGAACCATACCATCACTTCGTTGATATTTATTTGTGTATGACTACGCTTGAATGCAGCTTTCCATCCGTTGAAGATAAGATTGGGTGGATCCCTGCAAGACAAAGTCATATATGATGTTGGAAAGTTGAAGCAACATTGCCATCCTTTTGTCAAGAATGCTTCGTTGATGTTCGGATTCTCAGATGGATGCCTTCCCATGTCAAGATGGGATTCCTTGAATGCCTTTTTCAAGAAAACAGGGTATGTTGTGAATGAACATCTGAACCAGCTTCCCTGTCAACAAAACAGAGTATGTTTTGAATTCATATATGAACAATCTTCACTGCAAGGTTATTCTTGTTTGTCCTGGATGTGTTGGGCACTACCATAGATTTAACTATAAAAAACAGGGTATGTTTTGAATTCACATCTGAACTCTCTTCATTGCAGGGCTGTTCTTGTTTTTGTGAGATGTGTTAGGCACTAACATACATTTAACTATTAATGTATTAAGCAAGGCGAAGAAAAAAGAGTCTCAATGTTTTCTGTACCATATGGTTTTAAAAATCCAGATTTGCATCTCTGTTTTTGTTTGTTTATCTTCTTAAAATTTATTTTATTTTATTCCCCACACCCTGGGCTATAGAATACCTGCTCTTTTTTATGCAGTCATCTAATATTACAGAGTGAATGTAGGGCTGTGGTAGCTTTTGGATTGAATGCACTGAATGGAAAGAGCTTGATGTCCAATGGTCCTACGGAAGGGTCTTGGAATTCAAGAAATGCTCGTGATTTTATCCAGTATACAGTTGATCATGGTCACAAAATAAAGGCGTGGGAGTTAGGTAAGCTATTATTTGATGCTTTCTGAGCGGTTTTAGAGAAGCTACGAGAGCAATTGATAATCTGTTTCGTGATGGATCCATGAAGGATTTTCAGTCTTACTTATGAGCATTTAAGAATTTGAGGTCTTTTGAACAGGAAACGAGCTGAGTGGAAGTGGTGTTGGAACCAGCGTCAGTGCCAAGCAGTATGCAGCTGAAGTTATTGAGCTTCATGAGATTCTTCAAGAGATTTACAAGGATTATGAAGAGAAACCAATCCTTGTTGCGCCTGATGGATTCTTTGATGCTGACTGGTTCAGGGAGCTTCTTCAACTAACGGGACCAAATATTTTGAATGTTATTACACATCATTTCTACAACCTTGGGGCAGGTACATAAAATTAAAAGGCTATAGTTTTTAACTGAAATCATTTTATCTTTCAGGTAGCTAGGATATTGATCTTATTAATAATTTCATTTTATCTTTCAGGTAGCTAGGATATTGTAGCTAGGATATTGATCTTATTAATAATTTCCTTGCTTATCAGGGGTGGATAATGACCTTGTAGAAAAGATACTGAATCCCTCATATCTAAGCCGAGAAGCATCTTCATACAAAGGCCTACAAACTCTCCTGCAGAATTATGGGCCTTGGTCAAAAGCCTGGGTGGGTGAAACAGGGGGAGCTTATAACAGTGGGCATAATCTCATAACCAATGCTTTTGTAATGAGTTTCTGGTAAGCTCATCTGCCATTAGTTTTCGGTAATGCTTTGCACTGTAATTGTAATTGCTGGTTGATGGTGAGTTGAGTTGCATTAAAGAAGCTTATATTTTCACTTCAAATATATTAATACTAGCACAGCCACTTAACTTGTGGCCAATGAACATGGATAGGTTACAAGTTAAGTGTCATGAACAAGTTATCTGTTACTTGTTCTCCATGCTTAGTTGTAATCACCTATTGTCTATGCCTAAGCTACCTGCTACCTTCTTTAGTTAAATGGGTTGTCTGACACTACTTGTTATCCATGCATCAACTACTAGTTATTTATTATATTTCTTTTTTTTTAAATTGTCTATACCTATTGATGTAAAAATCAGTTAACACAAATCAGAATTTTTTAGGTGACTATCTATTTTTAGTCATTTTATATTGGTTAGATTTGGACATGACATTGTTTATTTATTTTAAAGGACTTTTTCAACGATGGCAATTCAATGATGGGTGAAATAGTTAAGGTGGGTGAAATAGTTAAGGACTTTTTCAATGATGGCAATTCAATGATGGGTGAAATTGTTTTAAATTAGAGACAATCATATCCAAAAGCCAAATGACCCAAATGAACAAGTCATGAAGCTAAGCACACTTTCATAGTTTTTTTATTTTCAAATGGTAATTCACAGTTAGCTAAGAAACTTGCGCATTCGACAGGTTTTTAGATCAGCTTGGCATGGCATCAGCGTTCAATACCAAGTCTTTCTGCAGACAAAGCTTGATTGGTGGAAACTATGGCCTTTTAAACACAACGACTTTTGTGCCAAACCCTGATTATTATAGGTAAAACTTTTAAGCTTTTTATATAGAGACTCTACAGTCTTTGTATGAATTTCAAAACATTTAATCTAGAAATATGAACTGATCCGCCAAACAGATCAATGTTATTTAAATATGCAAAAACACTAAAACTATGAACTGATCCACAAACAGATCAATGTTATTTAAATATGCGAAAACATTGAAATTTGCAGAGAATTTTTTATCCTCTCAGTGTTCCAGATTTAGATATATCTATGGTTCTTTCAAAATGTTTTCCAAGCTTTCATAGTTTCATATTTTGCTTTCCTTGATCTGTAATGCAGTGCACTTCTTTGGCATCGACTCATGGGAACACATGCTCTTGCCACAAATTCAACGGGAACAGAATACCTACGTGCTTATGCACATTGCACCAAGAACGCTGTACGTATGAAGCATCATTTAATTTCAACAAAGCATATATGGTGAACTCAAATCATGGGCATGTTATATTATATATTTATCTTCAAACTCTATCAATCTATCTAACTTTTATAAGTGCTGTTATTTTGGCAGAGCGGAGTCACTTTGCTCTTGATCAACTTGAGCAGGGACACTGGTATCTCTGTGCAGGTCTCTACAGGTTCAGGAACTTCCACAGACACAAATGCTAGACTGGAATATCAGGTCTCTACAGGTTCAGTAACTTCTACAGACACAAATTCTAGACTGGAATATCACTTGACAGCAAAAGATGGTGATCTACATAGCCAGACTATGCTCCTCAATGGGAACATTTTAGATATAACTCCTGATGGCGAGATACCCTCTTTGCTGGCAGTGACAGTTCCTGCTGAGAGACCAATCCTTGTAGCCCCTCTCTCTATTGCATTTGTAAATCTTCCTTATGTTCAATTCCCAGCGTGTAGCTGATAGGATTTGGCTGTAGATCCAAGCTATTCTATGTTGGTTATTGTAACTGAAATTGAGTTGACTGCTATTGTTGACAATGAGATATTATATCAGCTCAATGACATGAATGTATTTTCAGCAAATAGAAGTGTGCTGAGATATTATATCAGCTCAATGACATGAATGTATTTTCAGCAAATAGAAGTGTGCTGCCTTGGATTTTAGATTCAGATTGGGATGTTTGCATACTTCCTTTTAAACCAAGTTACTTTCCAAAAATATTAGTTCTCTCATTGACATATCATTTGTTAATTTCTCATCATTCTCATGTTTCTGGTCATAGTAATTTGCAATAAATGTATTCACTGAGTTGCAAGGCTGTGCAGACGGGCTTCCATATTTACAGTTAAAATTGTAATTCTAACAACAAAAATCAAAATTTGAGTAAAATTCTCATTTTGAAATTCTAACAAGAGATACCCAAAAAGTACCAATCACGATGAGCTTACTCTATTCAAATATAAACCATCAAGCGCTCCTTCCTTGAGATCTTCAGTACTTCATGTGCATTGATGAGAAAGACCAAAATCCAGTGAAGGACTTTGACCTCGTAGCCCTGGCCCTTATCCAATAAAATGTAATCAAAGTATTTTAGGGTTGGAGACTCGAGGGACCATTCTTAAATTGAATTAATAAACGTTAGGACTTGAGCTTTTGTCTCCTAGTGCCCCAATTACCTAATCGGAAGGTGGGACAGATCATTTCTATTTGACAGATAGTAACAAAGATTTGATGTTTTAAATCTTGATTACTTCAATAGTCAAAGGGATTGTCCTTCGTTTCGAATGTCTCATACAAGGTGGGCATTCATCGCTTCAAAACTTGTTGCCTTATTGATAGATCACAAGAATCATTTTAACAATAAAACAAGGATGATAAGACACTACGTGGCTAGTACTTACCTATAATGAAAGTGAAAGTGGATGCATTTGTGAAGCATGTTTTACCAGGGAAGGCACATCTTTGCATAGAGAATTAATAGGAATCTTGGCAAATGTTTGAACAAAGCTTCTTTTGGACTACAAGGTACCTTCGCATAGCTACAATGAATGGTAGAACAACATTTCAGGGAGCGTAACTAGATATCAAAACTTAAGCTTTAGAAAAGGGGTAGACAAGTTTAAGTGGGACGTTGTTCCAAATATTTAGAGAGGGGTAGTTAACTGCACTAAGATCTTGGAATGGAAGGGAAGCTAGACAAACTTAAAAATCATTACGGGAGGAAGATCCATTTTCACACACACGCTTGCTTGCTATCTTGACAACAAAATTAGAATTGTGTTAATGAAGGTCAAATTTGATAGTGTTCATGCCAATTTTTTGGTCGTGACAATCAAGAGTGCCCATTTCATGTTAATTGGCTTTATACGAAAACTTCTATTTGGATTGGTGCATGAGACGTTGGGAAACAAAGGGATGACATATATCCAACTATTAAGGAAAAACAACATCATCATGAGTCACTACCAGGAAAACACCTTCTAGTGGAGGCTTTTGTGGGACCTCTCCTAAAAATGTCTTCCTTGTCCATTTATAACGGAGGTAGGCGACTAAAGGTTTTAGCAGATTTGTTTTTGTTTTTTACTCCAAAGTTGTACAAACACACAAGTGCGATCACAAATTTGGCACAATGGTGTGTCAAATATTAACATGCACAAAATGGTGTTATATTCAATCTATGAAAAAAATCGGTTTATTTTACTTTGAATCAAACTTTCTTCGGTGCATCTGAAACATGCAAACACACTGAGACATTACAATGCACAATGCATTGTGTCAAGTTAAAATATATGGTAATAAACTATAAGTTTTTATTTCTAAACAAGTTTAAAACTAAACTGTGCATTTAATTGGAATGACACATGTTAGTGTTCCTTAATAAATGGTGCGTCCATGTTTAGTTTTGTCATGACTCAAATAATACTCTAGGAACATCATAGCACAATATTGTGTCATAATCCAAGAAGCATCAAAGTAGGCTTAGACATTTAATGATAAAATATAGGTTTTTATTTTTTATTTTTAAATTATAAAATAACGAGTGCATTTATTTGTGAAGAGATGCACTAGGGCATCTAAATACATAGCGCGTCACCATGTTCATTTGTTAAAAATCCTATAGTGTGCCCGAAATATAGGAGCACCCCATTGCAAATTACAATTGGGCATACTATCATAGGTTATGACATTGGAATCAAAATAGTTTTTCATTTTAAAAAAATATCAAAATACATATCGATGTGTTTAATTGTCCATACTCACATAATCACACCTAAACAATTCATGCATCAAGTTGTTAATTTTATTTTAAAAATTTATGGTGCACCCAAAACATCAAATTGCATAGGGGCATTTTTTTGGTTGAGTGCATAGAAGTAGGCAAGGTGAAATAAAAATAAAAGAAATACCAAATTAAAATTTCATGATTACATTTATTTTAGTGCTTCCAACCACACAAGCACTAGTGCTTAGCATCTTTGTTAGAGGATTTGGTTGGTTTTAAAATTTTACAAAATCATTCCATAATTTCATTTTTTTATTTATGTGGCAACCATGCCTGCCTCCTGAGAAAGGAAGAGAGCACATAAATATGTTTGTCTTCTTCATTTACATTTTTAGTGAATTAAAATTTAAAATTTAACTTAAATTTTCCATCTTAAAAAAAAATCTACATGGTACATTCAAAGTTGTTTAGCTCACACTAAACAACACAATTCATCTTATAATTCTATAAGATGCACCATTTTAGTGCACCCATGTCAACTAAGCACACCATTATAATAACAAAATTATAAAAATTAACCTCTTGTTTATTCTAGGCTCTTGTTTACGCCGTGCTCTTGATAATATTCAAAAGCACAATCAAGACTATGTTTTTTTATATTACCAATGCACACAACAAGTGATGCAACAATTATATTGATAAAATTCATCCACATTATCACTGCCAATGCACACAACAAGTGGTGCAACAATTATATTGATAAACTGAAAAGAGAAATAACTAGAGCAAAGAAATACACAATCCACACAATAAAGACAAGATTTACCTTGGGAAAACCCACTATGGGGAAAAACCCAGCTAGAAATGAGGACTTTGCCTTGTTCTTTCTTCTCCAATATGTAATACAAATACAAAGAAAGTGGTACTCTCTATGGAGTTACCTATGACTGTGGCTAGAATTGCTACTGCATGATCTCCTACTCCCTATGTTTTACTCTAATATCCACTCCTGTGTCGTTGCTCAATTATGGAACTATGCAATAACATCATAAGAATGGAACCCCTTCTTTTCCTTGTAGCCTAGTATTTAGCATAGCTCGATGGTTGTCTAGGGTTAGTTGTAAGATTTTTGCATGCCCAACTCTTGATTAGGTTTAGGGTTTTGAACCTTATAGAATGTTCTTAAAATTCCACACATGAATAGATCCATGTGTGTGAGAAACGAAAGCTAACGTGGAATCCACTCGGTACCATCGGGGTCAAATGGATAGGTCAACTTGTGGGAGGAATAACTTCCTCGTACGGACTTCGTTTGAGGTGATTCTTAGACCATTGGAAAAGTCTTGGAGTGTAGAATAACATCAAGGGGCATGGAACAAGTGATGAAATTTTGACCCAAAAAAATGTTTTTAATCCTTCAAACAGGCCCCAGAAGGTTCTGGACCCCAAATATGCAAAGTGAGACCTACCCCTAAAATGAGATCTGTAAGCCAATTCATCTAATCTTTCCACCCAAAAGGTACCAAAATAGATGAAAAAATATATATTAATCCATTTTGGATCATACCTCCCCACTTTGGGAGGATTTTGGTCTCCTAAAGTTTTTACTAAATGAGGTGAGGAAATTTTTCCTCTACCTTCTCCTTTGAGTACCATTTAGCCTTGCTTGGAAGTTTTCGTTTCAACCCAACTTGCTAGAATTCATATTTTCCTTGCCTGGTTGTTTTGGACTTCTTCTACAAAATTGTGTCTTTAGCTAACTCTTCTTAAGCCTATAGTGCTAAGTCCTCTACAGTAGGTTAGACCTGCTCAGGCTCTTAGTCCAATATGGAAGGTTCATAGAATTTCAGATTTTCCACATTCACTACTAAGTAAATGTGCATATATGGGGATAGACTGAGTTTGTTGGAATTATCTTCTACATTTTCCAACACTTCAAAAGGACCATACCATAGTGCCTTGATACTCTTACTAGGACCTTGTAGTCTTTCCTTATTCAAGTGCAACCATACTTTGTGTTTTCCCTAAAGTTTGCTACCTAGACTACAGGAGCAATAGTGTTCAGGCACCTCAAGAAAAGTTTGTTTTTTGTGGGTTTTTTTCTGGATAATAATGTAGATAGGATTGTTTTTATGGGTTTTTGTGGATAACAATGTAAATCAAATGGATAAAAATAACAAGGTAGATATGCAATGGTCTGAATACTTCAGCAATACAAATGTAAAAAAGAAAAGGATCTTTCAAAGATAGCTGACAGAGTATTAAAGCATAGGAGATAAACATCAACACATATGTGACTGCAAATAATAAACAAATTGTTCACATTCGAAGCACATGTGTAAAAAGGTATGAGTCTTTGAAAATACTTTTCAAATATTCAATAAGCATTTAACATTCACATTCATACATAACATGAAACATAGAAAACATCTATATATCATCAATACATGAAAGAGTTCACACTGAACCAGATAACATAAAAAACACTGATAGATTAAATGCCTAGCTCCATATAGATATATTAACTGTCATAAAAAATTGCAAGAAAAGTTCTTACACAGGTAACCATTGATAATCTCCACAGTCTTCAGTAATTCGACTCCCATGTGTGTCTCCCCTTTCTCAAAAATATTACAAAATATATAGCTTTAAACCAAAGATAGGACTCCTCGAGTTTGTTTTCAAGATCCACTTTCTAAGGATAGTTTTTCTAAATATAGCAAAGGAATAAACAAAAACGATTTACCCTAAAAACTACTTGACACATGTCAAGATAAAGAACCTTCTCAAAGTCTTCTTGCTGCTTCTACCAGGGTGGCAAGTCCATCTAGGGCTTCTGACTTCCTTCGTAATCTATCCAACTCTTGCTACATAAGTTTCATCTTCAGCTCGAGCTCTTCTTGATTCTTCTCCAACTGTTCATTTTCTTTCTGAGTCATCTTCCTTCTTTTAACTGTCGTATCTGCTAACTGGAGCATTTCTGCATAATTCTGGTTTAATTCCTGTAGATCTTGTTTCAGCATTGAATTGGCTTTCAATAAGCCATCATTTATCTTATTAATATGCTCATTTTTTTGCTTAACATGATTCATCTCTGTTTTATCCTTTATCTCTTTTTCTAAATCGTCCTCAGGTTCTTTACAGGTCATTTCTTCATCATCTAATACTGGAGCAAAACCTTCAAAATAGTCGAACATTCTTTTGGATGATTCACCAACTTCTAAACCCGAGTAGATTGGATTGGCACTTTCCACACTATTTTCATTTCCAAACGTCTGGATATGACCTTTAAGAACAATTTCTGGGACCTTTTTGAGACTTTCTTCGATATTATTCAAGACTTGATGCACAACAGACTCTAATTTCTTAGATTTTTCATCTTCCTCATCTTCAGTAGAGGACTCCTGCAAATCAATAACCTGATCTTTCATGAATTTCGGATCCAAGATAGCCTTCATATTCATTCTAAGTTTATTGACAGCTCTGGTTTTAGGTCTAAAGGAAAATCCATCGGGTTCATCAACTGGGTTCTTCTCTGTATGCTCTGATAACTTCTGAGAGGAACAAACCCTCTTGAACTCTTCATTCTCTGTGGAAATTGTCGGACTAATGATAGGATGATCATTTTCAGGGACTTCTATTTCATTAATTTCCTCTTGTCTTCCACCATTTTCGGGTTGAGAAACCCTTTCTTCGCTGTCCAAACATTCTTTAGGTTTTTCCTTAGTCGTTTTAGAGTTTTTCTTTCCTTTAGATTCTACCACTTCTCCTCTAAAACCCGACCAAAACAGAAAATAAGAACAGGTCTTTTCCCCTTTTCTTAGCTCTTGTTCAATCAGTAATTTAACGAGACCATGATGATAAATGTTGTGGCTATCAGAGTTTGGATGCTGTTGAACCCTAGCAGACATTCTTTCCAGACTTTTAAACAAGAAAAATGGGAGATTAAGTTCTTTAATACCTGAAACATGCTGCAGTAGCCTCATGTGATACCTATATACAGTTGCAAATCTCCCCTCGCAGGTGATATACCTCTGGATGATGTGGAGAATATCTTGCCACTGTGTCTGTAAGAAACCCCTAGGGATTCCCTGACTCCTCCAGATCATAATTCATTTGCATGGTTGGAGTTTCTTATCAAATGCAGATGATAGCATATAATTATGTCAAATCGTGGTTCCAAACACATGTTACATTCATGAAACTAATAGAACCGGATGTCCTCCTTCGAAACAAGCATCAACTCCCAAAACCCTTAAGCGAAATGATGGCACCTACAAAGCCATAATGTTTCAGCAAGCTGGCAGCGTACCAATCTTTTTCAAATATCTAACACATAATGTCAGCTCATATGGAACATATGTAAAATTGAACCTTTTTAATGAAAATCAATCAATACTCTATAGGAGCATAAGCTAAAATCTAACCATTGTAAATACTTAGAAAATTTAAAACATGAAATCGAAAATCTAAGCCAAAAACTATAGAATAAAGGGAAAAAGCATAAAACCAAGCCTTTGCAAAAAATTAAAAGGTATCACATCATCCTAGCAAGTAAGGTATTAAACCTAGGTCAAACATTGGCTCCAACTGGGGGATGGCATTTCCATGTGATTTGCCAAGAACTGCAATTCCAGTGCCTTATTCATTGGGCCATGGAGTCTTATTCAAAGAAACCTGCTACTATTTTATTGTGTATAAAAATGCTTTAGGAACCGTCCATTGATAGGTCCCGCAAGCTCATCACCTTCCAAATTCTGAAGGACAAATGTATTATTTTCCAAACTTCTGACAATTCTGAAAGGACCAAGCCATAAGTGATCAAACTTACCATGTTTTGATTTGTCCTCTTTCCTTGCATCCCATTTGAGTACTAAATCATCTGGAAAGAAATTGTTTTCTTTGACCTTTTTATCAAAACTTTGTTTTACCTTGTCTTTATATAAATGGGCCTTTTCAACAAGCAATTCTCTTTCTTATTGGATCTCAATCATTTGGAAAATTCTACGCTGTATTTGGTTTGGCTCTTCAAGATCATTTTGCATAAATTTCATAATAGGGAGACCCAATTGTATAGGAAAAATTGCTTCAGTTCCATAAACAAGCTGAAAAGGGGAGGTACCAATAGCCTTTTTTGTAGTAATACGATCATCCCAAAATTCATCTTTTCTTGTAATATGAACTGATTCTTTTTTTTCAACCCTCAGAACACCAGATGCTTCTTCATTCAAATGAAAAATACATGATCCCAGGTCTTCCTCTACAGCATATACTGGATGATTTGCTGGGTTATTTTTATCACTTACTAAGTAGGCTAACTGTACCTCTCTGTAAAGCCTCCTTTGTTCTCCTCCAAAAGTTGGAATGGTAGCATAAGATAAATCCATTTGTAAAGTACCTCCCACTCTTTTTTCCCATGATTTAGAAATCAACATACCAAACTTGGGTGTATTATCGGCAACAACCACATCCATCATAATGATTTTCATAGGTAATTGTGTCAAATTAACAACCAGGTCTTTTATCACTCCTAAACACTTAACTGCTCTTGAGTCAAAGGCAAATAAATCATGATAAGGTCTAGTGACACTCAAACCAAGAGCTCCCATCACAGATTTAGGCATTAAGTTATGAGAAGCTCCATAATCCAATAAACAATTATGAAGTAATTGATCATGAACTATTAAGGTGACATAGAAAGGAGGAAAGGAATCTGTTTTCTTTTCAACTTTATCTGGTAAGGCAGAACCAACTAAAATGGTAGGATGCTCATCATGTAAATTTATGACATCAGAAGAAGTTTCATTAACTTGTGTTTTTAGCATTCTACAAGCAGGGTCTCTAAATGGTGGAATCTTCATGAGTTCTGTCAAGGGAATAGGAATCTTCACCTTACTTAGCTCATTTTCAAAGTTAAAACCCTGATTACTCCTATTGACTTCTTCCACTTCTATAATCTTAGCTTTATCAAACCTATGATTCTGTTTTTTCTCTGATGATGGATCTGGATATTTTTTATCAGGAAAGGAGACTTTCTTTTTAGGAACCTGAGCCACTTGTTTAACTCTAGATCTCAGATTATATGAATTTTTTGGATATGTTTGATAGATATCAACTGGAGAAGTATAATACATAGTTTCAGAATTTTGATATTGGTCTTTAGTGAGGAAACTTTCATATGACTCTTCTTCAAGATGGTTAACACTCTAATCCACTTCTTCATATTCTAATTCCTCAATCTCTTCTTCTTCAACTAGATTATTCTGAAAAGGAGGTTGAACCCTTTGATCTTCATTATTATTTCTTTCTCTTTGAATATCATTGTTCCTCCTTTCCCTGGGCACAAATCTTGGTACAAAAGGTCGTCTGTTCTGATTAGGATTTCCTTCTGGCAAAGGTCTGCTTAGATTTTTATTTTCCATTTCTAATTTGTTGACTTTGGCAGACAAATTCTTTATTACCTTATTCATTTCCTTCACTTTGTCTAGTGTCTTACCCGTTGAAGCTGATGGCATCCCTTTCTTTCCTTTTTTATCTTGGTTAAAGTATTATGATTGTTCTTTAAGCTTATTTGATGCCAGCATATTGGATTCTACCTCTAATGCAGCTTCCTGCATGTTAAATAGAGTCACTGCCCTTCTTTCTCTCAAATGCAATGAAAACTTAGAATCAAATGAGTTTGCATAGGTAAGTTAAGCAGAGGTTTCTGTAGGTTTAATTTCTGCTGGTATTTTGCTGTACATTTTATTAAACCTTTTTGAGAATTCAACAACTGGTTCATCCTTCTTTCTTTTAAGAGCCCCAAATTCAGTAATGTAATAAAGAAGATATTTTGTATCACCCCATCGCTTCATGAATGCTTCCTCTAATGCTTCTATGCCATCTATTGATCCCTCAGGAAATTCCCTGAACCACTTTCTAGCTTCACCATCTAAGCTTTGATCGAACATTCTCATCCATACATCATGAGCTTCAATATTCAAATTATCAGCATAACTAAAGAAAGCATTCCAATGCTCTTCTGCTGTTACCTCCCCTTGACCATTAAATTTAGGGAGATATTTCTGATAGTCTCCCCCAGGTAAAGCATGAAGAGGTTGAGGCATAACCAGTGGGGCATACCTAGCAGCTATTATTCGTTCCATGTAGTTGAGAGGTTGACAAGCCATTTTTGAGCTAGTGGGATTTGGCTTAATTGAACTTGAACTGGATTGATTTGATGCAGAAGGGGAAGTCTTAAACCTGGATTGAGGGATCAGAATTCTGCTTGTAAGAGGGATATAAGGTGAAGCTAAGAACTCAGCTTTCACTTCTTCTTCAGATAATAAAGGGTTTGAAAAGACTTGAAAATCATCAATCTGAGTGGTCGTAAAAGACAAGTCTTGTTCACCTTTTTCAGCAGGTGAATCTTCAGCAGGAAAATCAAAATGTGAAGGATCTGGGATTTCTAGGGATGAAGGATTCACAAAATTTCCTGATGCAGTAGAAATTAATTTCTGTCTAGCATCTCTGAGTATTTTTTCGGGATCTGGAACTTCTGGAAGAAGAGGCGATGAAGGGTTAAGCCTGCTCCCTTTTATTAAAACCAGGTGAAACTTTGTAGTCTAACAACAATTCACTGATATTGTTCAACCAACAATTCAGCTCTTAGTCAATTTAAAATAGAGGAAGAACCTGTATGCTTCCTCCCCAGTATGGTATCCAAAAGATGTTTTCCCTAAAGTCTGCTACCTAGACTACAGGAGCAGCAGTGTTCAGGCACCTCAAGAAAAGTTTTTTTTTGTGGGTTTTTTCTGGATAATAATGTAGATAGGATTGTTTTTATGGGTTTTTGTGGATAACAATGTAAATCAAATGGATAAAAATAACAAGGTAGATATGCAATGGTCTGAATACTTCAGCAATACAAATGTAAAAAAGAAAAGGATCTTGCAAAGATAGCTGACAGAGTATTAAAGCATAGGAGATAAACATCAACACATATGTGACTGCAAATAATAAACAAATTATTCACATTCGAAGCACATGTGTAAAAAGGTATGAGTCTTTGAAAATACTTTTCAAATATTCAATAAGCATTTAACATTCACATTCATACATAACATGAAACATAGAAAACATCTATATCATCAATACATGAAAGAGTTCACACTGAACCAAAGAACATAAAAAACAATGATAGATTAAATGCCTAGCTCCATATAGATATATTAACTGTCATAAAAAATTACAAGAAAAGTTCTTACACAGGTAACCATTGATAATCTCCAGAGTCTTCAGTAATTCAACTCCCATGTGTGTCTCCCCTTTCTAAAAAATATTACAAAATATATAGCTTCAAACCAAAGATAGGACTCCTCGAGTTTTTTTTCAAGATCCACTTTCTAAGGCTAGTTTTTCTAAATATAGCAAAGGAATAAACAAAAATGATTTACCCTAAAAACTACTTGACACATGTCAAGATAAAGAACCTTCTCAAAGTCTTCTTGCTGCTTCTACCAGGGTGGCAAGTCCATCTAGGGCTTCTGACTTCCTTCGTAATCTATCCAACTCTTGCTGCATAAGTTTCATCTTCAGCTCGAGCTCTTCTCGACTCTTCTCCAATTGTTCATTTTTTTTCTGAGTCATCTTCCTTCTTTTAACTGCCTTATCTGCTAACTGGAGCATTTCTGCATAATTCTGGTTTAATTCCTGTAGATCTTGTTTCAGCATTGAATTGGCTTTCAATAAGCCATCATTTATCTTATTAATATGCTCATTTTGTTGCTTAACATGATTCATCTCTGTTTTATCCTTTATCTCTTTTTCTAAATCGTCCTTAGGTTCTTTACAGGTCATTTCTTCATCATCTAATACTGGAGCAAAACCTTCAAAATAGTCGAACATTCTTTTGGATGATTCCCCAACTTCTAAACCCGAGTAGATTGGATTGGCACTTTCCACACTATTTTCATTTCCAAACGTCTGGATATGACCTTTAAGAACAATTTCTGGGACCTTTTTGAGACTTTCTTTGATATTATTCAAGACTTGACGCACAGCAGACTCTAATTTCTTAGATTTTTCATCTTCCTCATCTTCAGTAGAGGACTCCTGCAAATCAATAACCTGATCTTTCTTGAATTTCGGATCCAAGATAGCCTTCATATTCATTCTAAGTTTATTGACAGCTCTGGTTTTAGGTCTAAAGGAAACTCCATCGGGTTCATCAACTGGGTTCTTCTCTGTATGCGCTGATAACTTTTGAGAGGAACAAACCCTCTTGAACTCTTCATTCTCTGTGGAAATTGTTGGACTAATGATAGGATGATCATTTTTAGGGACTTCTATTTCATTAATTTCCTCTTGTCTTCCACCATTTTCGGGTTGAGAAACCCTTTCTTCGCTGTCCAAACATTCTTTAGGTTTTTCCTTAGTCGTTTTAGAGTTTTTCTTTCCTTTAGATTCTACCACTTCTCCTCTAAAACCCGACCAAAACAGAAAATAAGAACAGGTCTTTTCCCCTTTTCTTAGCTCTTGTTCAATCAGTAATTTAACGAGACCATGATGATAAATGTTGTGGCTATCAGAGTTTGGATGCTGTTGAACCCTAGCAGACATTCTTTCTAGACTTTTAAACAAGAAAAACGGGAGATTAACAAACCCTATTCAACTCTTCATTCTTTGTGGCAACTGTCGGACTAATGATAGGATGATCATTTTCAGGGACTTCTATTTCATTAATTTCCTCTTGTCTTACACCATTTTCGGGTTTAGAAACTCTTTCTTCGTTGTCCAAACATTCTTTAGGTTTTTCCTTAGTTGGTTTAGAGTTTTTCTTTCCTTTAGATTCTACCACTTCTCCTCTAAAACCTGACCAAAACAGAAAATAAGACCAGGTCTTTTCCCCTTTTCTCAACTCTTGTTCAATCAGTAATTTAACGAGACCATGATGATAAATGTTTTGGTTATCAGAGTTTGGATGCTGTCGAACCCTAGCAGACATTCTTTCCAAACTTTTAAACAAGAAAAACGGGAGATTAAGTTCTTTAATACCTGAAACATGCTGCAGTAGCCTCATGTGATACCTATATACAATTGCAAATCTCCCCTCGCAGGTGATATACCTCTGGATGATGTAGAGAATATCTTGCCACTGTGTCTGTAAGAAACCCCTAAGGATCCGCTAACTCCTCCAGATCATAATTCATTCGCATGGTTGGAGTTTCTTATCAAATGCAGATGATAGCATAAAATTATGTCAAATCGTGGTTCCAAACACATGTTACATTCATGAAACTAATAGAACCGGATGTCCTCCTTCGAAACAAGCATAAACTCCCAAAACCCTTAAGCGACATGATGGCACCTGCAAAACCATAATGTTTCAGCAAGCTAGCAGCGTACCAATCTTTTTCAAATACCTAACACATAATGTCAGCTCATATGGAACATATGTAAACTTGAACCTTTTTAATGAAAATCAATCAATACTCTATAGGAGCATAAGCTAAAATCTAACCATTGTAAATACTTAGAAAATTTAAAAGATGAAATCGAAAAGCTAAGCCAAAAACTATAGAATAAAGGGAAAAAGCATAAAACCAAGGCTTTGCAAAAAATTAAAAGGTATCACATCATCCTAGCAAGTAAGGTATTAAACCTAGGTCAAACACTTTGTCTCACACCTTGAATGTTTTCTCAACCCTGTGTTGGTCATGTCTTGCCTTGTACTTTTCTTGTGAATTCTTCAATGGCTCATGTACTTGCAAACATATTTTCCTAATCTTATCAATGAAATTTTCATCTCTTAATGTTTCACCGATGGTGTCTTCCCTCACTCCCTCTTTCTGCACATAAACAACTTCTAGAGGTGAAGGTGGCAAATACCCAAAGCAATTTTCAAAATGTGACTTTCCAGTGGAAGTGTCTACTACTCTATTATAAGAGTGTTGGATGTAGATCAAATTTCATCCCAAGTCTACAGATGCTTTTGATTGCAACCCCTCAAAAGTTTCACCAAAGTCTTGTTGACTACTTATGTCTTCCCATATGTTTGTGGATGGAATGTTGTAGATATCTTCAACTTAGTGTCCATCATCTCCCTAAGTGTAGTCCAGAAGGCACTAAGAAATCTAATATCCATGTCATAGATGATGCTCCTTGGTATCCCAAAGCGCACCTAGACCTGCTCAAAGAACATGTTTGCTGCTTCTTCTCCTTTGATGGTATTTTGACAAGGCATACAAATGCACATCTTGTTGAATCTGTTAACTGCCACAAATAAATAGTCATGTCCCTTCCTAGTGTTTGATAGGATACCCATAAAATCCATGGATATGCTCTCCCATGGTTTCATAGGAACAAGGGATGGTATATACCTTGCTTCCTATTACT
Organism: Larix kaempferi; assembly: GCA_027924585.1. NCBI lineage: Eukaryota > Viridiplantae > Streptophyta > Pinopsida > Pinales > Pinaceae > Larix > Larix kaempferi. The sequence continues at coordinate 12,336,770 of BSBM01000155.1, read as the reverse complement.
AGGCTTGCTTGTACAACAAAGTATGCATCCTCTGATAAACCGAGCTACATCTCCGTTCATTCTATGCCAATAAACATACTTTTGTAAGTTGGAAATTGTCTTCTCAACACCAAAATTCCCTACAACTTTGGAGGTGCGAGCCTCTCTCATGAGTTGCAATTTCTCACCTTCAGGAACACAAAGCTTGTCTATCTTGTGGATCCTGGAGATGATAGTCATCCTTGCTGTCATGGAATTGTCCTTGTAACTATTGAAATACCTCCTTGAAGTCCTCATCTTATGTGTATTCCCCTATGTATGCATCATGGGTGAAAGGTTTCATATGCATAAGCATGCACCCAAAGTTGTGATCTTGGCTATAAGTGGCCTTGAGAGCATGTATGCCAACTTGTTTCTACGTCCCTTCTTATATTTGATGATTAGATGGAATTGCTATAAAAATCCCATCCACTTGTAGTGTTGTGTTTGTTGTAGCTTACTCTAGACCCACAAATACTACATCGACTAATGATCAATGTGAATGTTGTCTCCTTACGCATCAGATAGTGAGATTTCACTTCTTAACAGCTTGAACCATGGCATAGAGTTCCTTTCCATATGTAGGGTAGTTCAGGACTCTGCCATGGATAATTTTAGAATGATGGAATATTGGCCTCACTCCTTGCATCAAAACCGCTCTCATAGCATACCCACTTGCATCTATCTCCAATTCGAAATCCTTTTGCAAGCTAGGAAATGCAAGAATTGGTGCTTGATTGATCTTTCGCTTGAGATATTCAAAGGATTTTTGTTTATTCTTTCCCCATTGGAACCCCTTGATATTGTATTTTAGGTAATGAAGAGGTGCAACCACAACCGAAAAGGAATCTTTGAACTTCCAAATATATTGTGTTACCCCCCAAAAAATCCTAACTTCGATGACGTTAGTAGGATTAGGCCACTCATTGATGGTCTCCATCTTTGCAGAATCAATCTTAAGTTCTCCTCCACCAATCACATATCCTAAATATACCAAATATTGCTGAGAAAATTCACATTTCTTAATGTTTTCCACCAATTGATGTTTTTTCAACGTCTCCAACACCTACTTGAGATGTGAGATACGCTCTTCCGAGGTAGCACTATAAACCAATATGTCATCCAAATATACTATCACAAATGAATCTAAGAAAGGTTGCAATACATCATTCATTGGGTGCATAAATGTAGTTGGTGCATTACAAAAACCAAAATGAATTACTAACCATTCATATAGACCTTTCCTAGTCTTGAAGAATGTATTCTAGGTGTCCTCTTCTTTCACTCGTATTTAGTGGTATTCCGATTTGAGATCCAACTTGGTGAAGTACTCGGCATTTTGCAACTGATCTAGCAAATCATAGATCATGGAAAGACGGTATCGATTCTTGAGGTGATCTTATTTAGAGCTATGTAGTCAATACACATCCTCCAAGTCCCATCCTTATTGGGTACTATGACAATAGTTGACCCACAAGGTGAGGTGCTTGATCAGATTACTCCCCGATCCAACAGTTGCTGCAATTGCTTCTTCACTTCTTTTTTTTAGAATAGGCTATTTATATAGTCCGATGTTCAGAAATGGAGAATTTGGAAGTAGATGTACCTCATGCTCCACTTCTATCTTAGGAGGTATCCCTTTAGGCTCCTAGTAAACTTCTTTGTATGCATGTAAAAGGTTCTCCAGTCACTAGTGTTTCTTCTCTTGGTACATCCCTCTCGAGAGGCCTTTTCTTTTACTGATTTCCCTTCTTGTTGATTATGTCCTAAGAAAAGAAACAAAAAATTCCTACTTGAATTGATAATTTTTTTGTTTGGTTGGCACTTACCAATGAGAGGTTCAATTTCCCATTGTGTGTGTTGATGATGAAATATTTCTCGTCCTTGATCGAATGGTATTGTTTTTCTCTCCTCATGAAGATCACATATCTCTAATACATGTAGGGACTTCAAAACACTACAACACTAACATCAATGGGTATTACGTCTACCTCCACTTCATCAATATAAGATGCACTTATGGAAAACTTAATCTTTCACCATTTTGTGACCCTAAGTTCGATATCTTTATTGACCCATCCCAATGGATAGGGACTAGGGTGATCATGCACTTCCAATCCAAGATTACTTACCAAATATTATGCTGTGAAATTGGCCTGTGAACCATAATCAAATAGAGCATCAACCTTGGTCTTCTTGATGTGGAAGAGCTTCATCATTTACTTCTCTTCCTTATGATGAAGGCTACTTAGGTTCACTTTCATCTTCACTGTAATGTAGGAAATCTTCTCATCCACATCTGATTTGGATTCTACCTCTTTACTTGAATCCATGCCTAGAAGGTTCTTCTTCTTAGCATCCTTCTTACGGTTCTGGGGTTCACCTTTGGATTTAGCTTCCAACACTTGTGTTCAATGTGACCATCAATGTTGCAATGGTTACGGTGGTTTATTGGATCCTTGCACTAATGTGCCATGGCTATATTATTCTTTTATTTTCCCTTCCACTGTGAAGAACCTGCAACAATTAATTAATGAAAATACACGAGACAACAGAAATAACAGAACTCATAATCGCTTTTATTGATTGCAGGCCACTTCGAGGGGGCAACCTCCTTTGAGCAAGCTCAATAAAAATAACTTTACGGTACCTTCATTGGTCTCAACACAAACTTATATACTAATTCTAGGAGCCAATACCATGTGTCAATATAAACCATGGGCCAATACAAACTATGGATCAACAATTACTACGGGACGACTTACAAAGCATATGCGTTCAACAAGAATAATACAAACTATGGATTAACAAATACTACGGGACAACTTACAAAGCATATGCGTACAACAACAATATACTAACAAATTAAATAGAAGGGTTGACATGGGTTCCAAACATCCCCTCTCCCTTAGAAAAATCTTTGTCCTCAAAGCTTTAGATGTGGAAATTGATGCAGAATCTGAAGGAGTGGTTCCCCTGTAGCATCCTCGGGTTGCATTCTGGGCCACTAACGCATTTTGAGTTTCAGGAGGATTGCTTGGAAGGTTGTATATGAAGAAGAACCATATCAGCTGTGTGAAAAGTGCACTCTGAACAGTGCTGATCGGCTTGTTGTTTCAGTCGAATTCTTTCCATGTGAAGATTGTCCCGCAAAATGAGAAGAATCTGATCGCAGTTTCGAAGAACCGAGTCAATTGCCTGAACTGGGGAGCTGCTGAGGGTGTATGGAAGAAGAACTAGCGGTGCCTGTCCATAGACTGCTTCATATGGTGTCCTTTTAAATGTGGTATTGTACCACTAGAGTGCTTCTAGGAAATCCATAGAAATAGTTGTCCAAATCTGTGTAGGGATGGGCAAGGGTTCGAGCAATCCCGAAAGGAATGTTGTTTCACCCTTGTTGACCTGGAAAGTATCACAGTCAACCACCATCTGTTGAATTGTCATTTTCAATCCTTTCCAAAAGAAGTTACATTGTTCCCGGTCATACATTTTGAGGAACCAAGAGTGCCCTATCGATGAAGAAGCATGGAGCTCATAGAAGAGATAGCCCTATTGAACAGATTGCAACCAATTTGGAACAAGCAGAGAAATAGCTGTAAGAGAAACTGGGTCATCAAATGTGCGAGAAGGAGCATATGCCACCATATTGTCCCTACCCTTCTTGTAAGTGATCGCATAGTCATAACCCATGAGTGGGATAACCCATTTCAGGTGTGATGGGGAGGAGACCTGTTGTTCCAGGAAATTTTCCAGACTCTGGAGATCAGTCTTGATGCAGAAATAATTCCCTAATAGGGATGGCTGCCACTTCGGTACTGCATGCAAAACAACCATCATTTCATGCTGAGATGTAGATACGGCTAAATGCTTAACAAAAATGTCTCTTGAAGACGGCAAGCCCACTGGTGCAGCAAAGACACCTGCATGTCTATCCAAGGAAGTAGTGGAGACCGTTGATGGGTGCATCTGAATGGAATGGATCTGAGCGATGACACCATATGAATTCTTCTTAAGGATATTTTCCAGGCGATGTGAACTGATGATGCGGAGAGACCCTAGTTGTAAGCCCATAAATTTGTGTTGTGTCCCATTGATTGAAAAATGCATCCAAAGTTCAGCAAAATCGCATAAGATGGGGCCAAGTGTGCGTAACCATTGAACGCCCAAAACCACATCACATCCGCCTAAGGACAAGGCAAACATGTCAGAGCGTAGGTTATAATCTTCCAGAGAGATACGCACATTGTGACACTTTCCCTTGCAAGGTAAGGTTCCCCCATTGGCAACCATGACTTCAAAGTTGGAGCAAGGATGGACAAAACAATCAGCCTGTTTGGAGATCCAGGGGTCAATGAAGTTATGAATGCTACCAGAATCAATGAGTATTGTAAGAGAAAGCTTCTTGAAGTAACCCTTGACTCACATTGTTTGGGGGGTGGTGACGTCGGATAAAGCATGGAGAGATATCTCTGGTTGGTCGTCCTGAGATGGGGGGTCAATAGGAGGCTCCTGAATGTCGACCTGATCATCCATTGTATCTAGAGCTTCTTCACCAATTTTAGAGGCAGGCGGAGAATCCATATCCAAGAGATAGAGCTTTTGCTGAGCACATCTATGTCCCCGAGTGAATTTCTCATCACAATTATAACAAAGCCCTTTTTCTCTGTGTGCTTGCATCTCTGTTTCAGACAAATGCTTGATAGGAGTTGGTCGGGGAGCGAGCGGGATGGGAGGTCGTTGAGAACCCATATTTCGGAAGGGGACAGAAGTGGGTTTGGAGTGCTGTTGGGATACAATCTTGTCTTCTTCCAACTTAGCCAACCCCAGGGCTTCCATTATTGTGTTGGAACATAACATTTTAACCTCTGAGCGAATTTCATCCTTAAGACCACTGATAAAACAACTCCTATAGAATTCATCAGACAATCCTTCTGTGTGATTGGCTAGTTTCTCAAATTTTGTCTGATACTCTCTCACAATGCCAATTTGGTGAAGTTTAGTGAGGGCTCCTATGAAGTCATCAAAAGCACTAAGACCAAATCGTTGCAAAAGGAGCTAGAAAAAATCTGGCCATTTTGGCTCTTCATGAGCCTTGATGTACCAACGGTACCATTGAAGAGCTTCCTGTTCCAAATGAAATGATGTAAGTGGAAATTTGGTGACATCAAAAGTATTATGCAAACTGAAATACTATTCTACACGATAGATCCATCCAGTCGGATCAGTACCATTGAAGCGAGGAAAATCAAGCTTCGGACCACGGAAATTGCTGGAAGAAGAGAACCCATTGTCTGATGAAGACTCGGACTGTCGTTTGTTGTTCATGACTGAATGCTCAATATGGAAGCTGAGAAATTTTTCATCCAGATCCTGGAGTTTGGTTTGGATGGCTGCAAGTGCTTTCTCCGTGGTTTTTGCTCCTGCGCGGGTGACAACCATAACCAGGCAGTTTTTTTTTTTTTTTTTTTGGAATGGGTAGAAAAACAAAAGCAGAACCTTATTTAGTAAAGGGAAATTTGGATTTGGGAAAAACTCTGATGGGTAATTTGGGTTTGACTAAGTTTTGGACACTTTCGAATGGACAGGGAAGCAGAAAATGAGGATTTCAAAAGCGGGGTGAAAGAATAGAAAAATTTGTCAGAGAGGGACAAAGAAGCAAAAATAGGGAATGTACACGGTGGCAAAATTTGAAGGCAATTGGGTGAAAATTAAAGAAGTTATGGCAAACCCTAAAAATAGACAATTGTGAGATTTCTCACTTTGGGAAGTGGAATTTGGGATAGGGTCCTCAAGAATGAAAGATGTAGAATGAGATTACAGGGGTGTCAGGGAAGTTTCAAACGAAACGGAGTGAAAACAAGGGAGATGTGGCGAAAAAAATAGAATTTATACTTTTTTTCTAGAATGGATCTGCTACGGCGCCGAAGGGATCGGAAACAGATGGATCTGCAATGACGCGAAAGTGATCGAAAATAGATGGATTTGAAACAACGCCAAATAGATCGAAAACAACTGGATCTGAAACAACTTTTAGAATAGATCTGAAACGGCTGGGTCTAGAATGACTTTCAGAATGGATTGAAAATGGCTCGATCTGAAACAACTCGGAATGGATTGGAAATGGCATGGAAGTGATCGAAAACAGTTCAGATGAAAATAGATATGGACCCCAGGTATGTTTGGCTTCCTAACAGTTCAGGGGTTTCACTCGGCCACCAATGTTGTCTGACGGCTTGCGTATTGGGGCAGTACCCCTCACTCCACGGCTCAGGTAAAACTGATAACCGCTTTGCCACAAACGAAAGCTCTTGGTTTACCTCACGGGTGGGAACTAGTCAATCAAGTAGGGGTCATTGCCATTTTCGCTGGTAGGTCCTCTCAATGGGCCATCTACTTTGGGGTTCCTATGGTACTCCTCACAATGATTTTTAGGGCTTATGCCCAAGTACTTCCCACAGTTAAGTGGATAGGGATTATTCCCAGATCCGAACTTGCAACAGATGCGAAAAAAAAATTAGCAGAAATTCCACCCAACAAGCCCAAGAAAGTGCTCTGATACCAGATGTGAAGAACCTGCAACAATTAATTAATGAAAATACATGAGATAGCAGAAATAACAGAACTCAGAATCGATTTTATTGATCGCAAGCCACTTCGAGGGGGCAACCTCCTTTGAGCAAGCTCAATACAAATAACTTCACGATACCTTCATTGGTCTCAACACAAACTTATATACTAAGTCTAGGCGCCAATACCATGGGTCAATACCATGTGTCAATACAAACCATGGGCCAATACAAACTATGGATCAACAATTACTACGGGACGACTTACAAAGCATATGCGTCCAACAACAATAATACAAACTATGGATCAACAAATACTACGGGATGACTTACAAAGCATATGCGTCCAACAACAATAATACAAACTATGGATCAACAAATACTACAGGACGACTTACAAAGCATATGCGTCCAACAACAATAATACAAACTATGGATCAACAAATACTACGGGACGACTTACAAAGCATATGTGTCCAACAACAATATACTAACAAATTAAATAGAAGGGTTGACATGGGTTCCGTACATCCACTTCTTCTTCCCATCCTTGGAATTATCTTGGTTCTATTTATGATTGGAACCACTTTGTTGTCCTTTCTTATGGCCTATATTCTCCAGGTACTGTTCTTGCACACAATCCTTATCAATTATCCTGGGATTGAAGAGCCTCACTTGCTTCCATAAATGACTGTGTAGACCCCCTAAATACTTGAGGAGTACATATGGGTTCTTGGATGAGATACCTAGCATGATAGCCATGTTCATGAATTCAATGGTGTACTCTTACACACTCTACCCTTTCCTTTTCCTAAAGTAATTCCAATGGATCCATTGGTCATCTACATACCCAATTGGGTAGAACTAGGACTTAGTGAGATTTTTGAAATCCTCCCACTTAGTTACTAGTGGATCACCTTCTAGCCTGGGTGCCTTAGTGTGGATTCCCCACTAGGTTAATGCATGACCCTCTAATTTTAGTCGATCAAATGAAATTTTCTGCTCCTCATCTATTTGATGGATACTGAAATAGACCCCTAATTGCTACAACCAACGATTCAACTTTAAAGCATCGAAATCACCTTTGTATGGCTTGATATGAACTTTTGATTCCATCATAAAGAAAGACTGGGAAGGAATATTTGTACTAGAACTCGGTTGCTCTTACCCAAGCTCCTTCCTCAGTTCCTTTTCTGGGTCAGCTTTATCTTTTGATTTTCCATGTGGTTTGATCTTTGAGTTAGAGCCTCCAAAATCATTGAAAGGCCCAAACTTGCTCTCCAGAGTTTCCATGAGGATTGACATGTTACGTGAAGTATTGGTGACTTGTATTTCCATCTTTATAAATCATCGCTCATAATCACTCACTGCTTATTCACCCAAATCACCCGCCATGGTTAGGGTTTGAAGCTCTTTTCTTTATTCTTCCACTAAATCCTGCAATCTCCCACAAAAACTCAAGGAAAACTGCTCTGATACCAATATGATCCGTAAATTGCAATGGATATTCCACTGGAACAATTCATCACAATAGATCTTACAACTTAGTTCTTTTTATTAACTTATTAAATAATTGGAATTGAAAGAGAAATAACTAGAGCAAATAAATTCATATTCCACATAATTAACACAAGATTTACCCTAGGAAAACCCACTATGGGGAAAAACCCATCTAGAAATGAGGACTATGCCTTGATCTTTCTTCTCCAATGTACAGTACAAATACAAAGAAAGTGGTACATTTTATGGAGTTACATATGACTTTGCGGCTAGAATGAATACTACAAGATATCATGCTTCCTCTATTTTGCTCTACTATCCACTCTCATTGTGTTTCTCAACTATGGAACAATACATAACATCAAAATAATGGAACCCTTCTTCTCCCAACGACTCGATATTTAACATAGTTTGATAGTCATTTAGGGTTAATTTTAGGGTTTTTGCATGCCTCAAATCCTTATTAGAATTATGGTTTTGGACCTTCTAGAATGTTCTTGAAAGTCCACACTTGAATATATTTGCATGTATGAGAAATGAGATTTGATGTGGAATCGACTCGATACCATGGTGGTCAACTGAATAGGTCAACTCGTGGGAGGCATAACTTCTGCACACATACTTTGTTTGAGTTCTATTGCCTTCTGAAAAATAGAATGATTAGAAGCTATGATGGTTCTCATCAATGCCATGTATTTTGGAAACTTCTTTGGAGATATGATCTCCTTGAATGTTATCCTAGGAGCATCAACATGCTCCTAAGCATTCTTCAATGTCTAATTAAACCATCAAGGTCTCCTAACATAACTGGTAGGATTTAATTGCTCCTCCTTTGTTCCTAAAGGATTTTTCCTCAAACTATAAGTCATTTATGACCTTGGCTCAACTCTCAAAGCTTCCTACTCCTCATCCTTTATCACTGGAATAGCCTCATGAGACTTCCTGAATATAAATTCTTCCTCAAACTCTACATACTTGCTTACAATTGTCTTTCTCTACTCTAGAATAAATATATTGTATGCCTTTGAAGTCTTATTGTAACTAACAAACAAAACCTGCATCCTACTAGAGGGATCCAAATTGGTCCTCTTCTCAACTAGTATATGGATATAAATTGGACAACCAAATATGTGGAAATGACTCACTTATAGCTTCACACTAGTGAATGCCTCTGGTGTCTTTTCCTCCAAAATCCTTTGACAACACCTATTCTAGATGTAGACTATTGTGTTGGATGCTTATGTCCACAGAAACATTGACAAATCCTAGTCATGAACATTTCATGAATGATGGCCTTAGAATCCCTTATAATGGATAAATTATTTCTCTATGCAAATTCATTCAATTGTGGGTTATACAAAACAATGAATCCCTCTTGATTCCTACATCCTTGTAGAAACGCTCAAAATCATTGGGGGTATACTCACCCCCTAATTTTTTATCTCAAAACTTTGATCTTGTTACCTATTTGGTTCTCCACTAGAGATTTGAACTACTAAAACCTCCTAATTACCTCATCCTTGGTCTTTAGTAGATAGATCCAATATTTGTGAGAGATTAAGTCATCAATGAAGGAAACATAGTACATGATTCCTATGATCGGTGCTACTAGAATCGATATACATACGTCTGAATTCAGTAGGTCTATAATCCTTTTATACATGTGCTCACTACTTGGGAAAACAACCTTGGAATGCTTACCAATTGCACACCCTCTGCATACTCCATGTTGGTCAATGCTAAATTTTGGAAGACCTTTGAATATCTACCTTAGAATAGGAAGTGCACTATGATGTAAGTGCCCCATCCTCTTGTGCCATAACTCACATAAGTTGTTCATATTATGAACTAGGGCTCAAATAGGTCCAGCCTGTAACTTATGTAATTTTCCTTCCCTAACCCCAATCACCTGAGTTGGTTCTGGGATAAAGTCCTTTGGTTTGATAAGGACTTTTTGGTTCTTGAACTCTACTGCAAATCCCTTATCATCCGTGACAAAAACTAAAAGAAAATTATTTCTTAGACCTGGAAAAAACAACACATAATCAAATTCTAAATATTAACCTAACTAGAGTTAGAAAGGAACGATATCAATTCCTACTACTAGATACTTGGAATCATCACCAAGCTTGATTTGAAATTTTAAGACATGATCTTTTTGACTTATAAATAACTCCCAAGTTGATGTCATATGCCTATATGCTCCACTATCCACATACCAAGCATTCCTTGAAACTGTGTTGGTAGAAAGGAAAGATACCATTAAGAAACCCTTCCCGAACTTGGAGGGGAACTCATTCATCTAAGTCAAATAAGGATGCTAATTGATTCTATTGTTACTTCCCTTTACCATTATTCTTCAGTGGACTTTGTAATGCATAATAATCATTCTTATGACATAAGAGGCATTTGATTTTAATCAAGTCCTTCTGACATGGTTGTAAGGTTGAATCCTCCTCACTCTCTACCCTACCCTTGTTGGGTCCTTTACCTATACCCTTATTTGTTTGTCGAAATAGGGCATGGTCACTATCATTTCCCTACTTAATAGCCTTAACTCCATCTGAGTCTCATCTTGGATACAATCATACCATGGTATTTCTAAGGAGGGAATATATTTTCTCAAGCACAAACACCCTCGACAAATCTTGCCCATTGAAATGGGAACCCATTTATTGACCAATTTACTAACTCTTTGTGTTATGAATAAAATAATAATAAAATAAACATCAACATATATATATATATATATATATATATATATATAATAACAACAAACAAGAATAATATAATAATATAATTAATTAGTGAAATGGTGTAACTCTTTATGAAGAGTTGCATTAGACACCCTTTAAACAATTATAAATATGGGAAAGTCTATCTTGTAAAAGACCATATCTATTTTATCAACTTTTATATATATTCATGGATTATTTGTATTTTCGAAAGTGGAAGTTCGAGAAGTACAAAAAAAAGAGAGAGAAGAAGTAAAACCGCACATTATTTTTAAAGTGCACGTGGTTTTGTGAGAAGTGGGTTTGGTTTTATTCCCTAACAACAAACCAAAAGTGAGATTTGAACTTGGGTGGGGAAGGAAACAATCATTCCTCCCAACCAACCATTCTATACCATTTTATAAAAATTAAGGGGAAATTAAATTAGAAGAGCATCAACACAAATAATTTTTACAAGAAGAATCATATTGAACATTGTTATTAAAAAAATAAAATAAAAAATTCAAGGAGAATTCTTTCCAAAATTCGAAATGGAAGAAGACAAAATCAAGGAAGACCACCTTATCAAGAAATCAAGTCAAGAAGAGCAAGTTATTGTCCAAAGCGAGGAATTATGACGAATTTTAAATCAGAATTGCAGTCTCGACTACAAGTAGCATTGGACAAAGCATTTGACATGACGAAGCTGGATATGTCTAAGGGATTAATAGAGCGAGAGAATCATGATCTAAAAAGCCGTATTGAGAGATTATCTACTCAAATTGAGGAATTAATGAGTCAAAAATATTCCAATGAGAATCTACAAAACCAAGAAATCATGAAAAATGCAGTCGAGAATAAAGAAGGAATAAAACAATTAAATAAAATCATCAAGGACAAAGATGACAAAATCACGCAAATTCAGACAAAAGTAATATGCCAAGAAGCAGAGAATTGCTGCCTTCAGCAACAGATTGAGGAACTCCAGCAGAAAGATGACAACTCAAAAAAAAACACAAGTTGGAAATTATGAAAGTCAATAACACATTAACAAGTAATACTGAAGAAATATATCGATTAAGAAATCATTATAAAATGTTAGTTACAAATATCAAGAAGTTAAAGAGTACCAAGAAGGCAGACAACTCCAATGAAGACCTAGAAGGAAAAATACTAGAACAACAAGAAGAAAACCATCATCTGAAAAATCGTAATCAGGAATTAGAGAAACAAATTGAGAAGTTTAAAGAGGACAGAAAGTCGCAAGACGAAAGTTCGAGAAAATTCAGAGTAATAACAATCGATTAAAGAGCAAATTAGCGCAAATCCAGGAGGAATCATCTAGATCCCCTGGAAAACAAAGTCAAGTTGAGGAAGTAAATTCAATCCTCGACACAATTAAAAAAGGAGTCAATCCAACAGAAAAACAAACAGCCAGGACTCCTTATCAACACCCCAATTATAAACATCATTTTGACCAACGACAGGGTCAAAATGAACATACACAGACGAGTTATGTTGTAAGACAAGTAAGAACATCAAATCAAAATAATAAACAAACGAGAAGACCCCTCTCACAAAGCGAACAAATAGTTCCGATAAAATTAAATTTGGGATGGAACACATCAGAGACGATGCAATAGTTCTTCTGGGGAATTCGTAACTTGTATCACCTCATTTCATCAAATGTCGCAAAAACTAACACAAAAGATCAAGAGATAACATTACAAGCGAAAAATCAGACGTAATCATTGTCGCCAAATAAGCTTTGAGGACAAAGATTCCCTTAAGGGGAAGGCAATGTTATGAATAAAATAATAATAAAATAAACATCAACATATATATATATATATATATATATATATATATAGAGAGAGAGAGAGAGAGAGAGAGAGTAATAATAATAATAATAATAATAACAAACAAGAATAATATAATAATATAATTAATTAGTGAAATGGTGTAACTCTTTGTGAAGAGTTGCATTAGACACCCTTTAAACAATTATAAATACGGGAAAGTCTATCTTGTAAAAGATCATATCTATTTTATCAACTTTTATATATATTCATGGATTATTTGTATTTTCGAAAGTGGAAGTTCAAGAAGTTCCAGTAAACGGATTTTTACCGTTACACTTGTCTTAAACCTTCTTTCCAACTATTGCAAGCTGATCATGAATCTATGTGACCTTCATCAAACAACTAGTGACTATGTTTGATCTATATATATATATATATATATATATATGAGTTTGTTCTACAATATCATCTTCCTATTTATGTTCACTCTGATAAAAGCTAACCAGGGCATCGAACATTTCCTTCGTCATCTTCTTCTCAGATATATGAGCGATCAAATGATCATTTATAATGTCCATGATCATCAATTGGATTTCAGGGTGTTCCCGTGATGATGGGTAACAATTTTTTCCAAGCGAAGGACACGAGTATGTTAAAAACATACCTTGATCGATACTTTTTTAAGCCCTCGATCGATCTTTTAAAATCTCGATCGAGGGATTAAAAAGTGCTCGATCAAGCTATTTAAAAACTCTCGATCAAGGATTAGTAAAACCCTCGATCGAGGTTTATTTCTCTACTAAGGGTTTTACTAAACCTCGATCGAGTGTTTTAAAATAGCTCGATCAAGAGATCATAGCTGGATCGAGCATCTCCAATCGTTATAGCTATAAAACTGCAACAAACCATGGTTTATTTAATTTTCTCTATTGCATAGAAATTTAGTGAAGGACTAATAAAAATGAGTTATAGATAGAATAGATGTGTTATAGATGTGTGATTAGTGTTTATAGATGAGAAGGGTCTTATTTGCTTGTAGTTCTTGGCCACAGAGTAATTGAAGTTATAGATATTATTGATCAAATCTATGACTCCAATTACTCTGTGACCCATATCTACAAATGAACATATAGAGGAAGTGACCCATATATGCAAATGAATATCTAGAGGAAGTGGCATAAGTAATCCATTTACTTGATTCTTCTTCATGGTATTTATTATTATCCATAGGTATCATATTTTTTGTTGAAATATATTTTATTAAATTTTATTATCATATAATTCTATATTTTCCTTTCATTAAATTCGAAGAGCTCGATGGACCACAAACGATACAAGCTTTTAAAAATTTTCAAGTGTCCATGTTCGTGTGCACAGACGAATATGGGTGCTCGAATTTTGTTTTGATTAAAAATTTTAACAACTCAATTTAGCTTATGTCTAATTGCACATAAACCCTCAATCAAGGCATTTAAAAATGCGCGTAAAATATCGATCGGGGGTTTTACAGACCTCGATCGAGCTAATAGCTCAACCGAGGCTTTTAAAAATAGACTTTTAGCCCCCATTTCTAGAAATTTAATTTTACTGACATCTTTTCCAAGCTTTAACCTTTCCCTAAGATGCACCTTACGTGGCGGACTTCATACCAACGGATTTGTCAATGAATCGTTTATCCATTGGCATATAATTTATAGCATTCATATGATAATTCTTTTTTATTTTCTTTTCAAACTTATACTTACACAACCAAAAAATTAAAAAATATATATATGCCCCACTTCAATGTGTCCTCTTCAAAAGGGTATCTTTTATTTTTTATTTATTTTTGTAACTAATAAAAAAAATTACGTGCACACACATGTGTACAAAATGCGATTAAAATGTTCAATGGTCAATTTGAAAAATTAATAAAAATATATAATTTTCCAAAATAAATTAAAAAACAAATATGTGCGCCTCTGTGTTTTTTGTGTAGATAATGTTCATATATTTAATTTTTCATAATTTATGCATTTATCATTAAATTATTTTACATGCACACAAGCCACATGTTAACTTTTCTTGAAATTTACAATAAGCACATATCATTAAATGCAATTTTGGCAAATTAAATTATATATATACTTGTGTGCACGTGTGTGTGTGTGTGTGTGTGTGGAAAGACAACATAATTCCCTACAATTTGTTTTTTTGTTACATGTCGAAATTCACAAAACATATATGAGTTTTGAGAGCTTTGATTTAATAAATGAGTAAAAAATCGAATTTTCACTGTCACTTTTGGCCAAAAAGTATTACCCATCTTCATGGATTCACCCTTCACTTCTTTCTTATTGTGAAGTGCCAAATCTCGTGGATCTCTCAACAAAGTCACTACATTCTTGATGATATCCCAAAGATCATTCTCTTTCAATAAGAGGATTATCCTAAATTTCCAAGATGGGAAATTCATGGCACCTTTCAATATGTCCTCGAACCCAAGGTTATTTGATTCCATCTTTGATATGCATACAAACTCCCAAATCTGATAAGCATTACCTCTAAAACCCTCTATTTGTTTGTCCCAATTCTTGGAAGTTGGTTCTAGTAGTTGATCCACTATCGTAAACTCTTTATATCCTCTCAATCAAAGAAGTTATCATACCATGTTAAAATTCTGAACCCTAGGTGATTGTTGTCCTTATGTTCTCAACTATACAAATTTTATTTAATTACAAAAAATAATTTTTTCACATAGTATCCTCATAAAGTTCCCAGACCTCATGGAAGCACCCACCAACCCTATAGTCTACTCAACCAACCATCCTACCTATCCGACCCATCCATCCATTCTAGCAATGCCATCCACCACCTGTTATATTTACCACCCTTGCATAGGCTCACTTATCTGATTAGCATTCATGGACTGGGCTTGCTTAGGCACTTACAACATTCATATTGACTTATTCAGCCTACAATATAGATGGAAAGTAAACAATGGAAGAAAAACACAATACACAAGTAACTTCTCCTTCAAATCAACTTTTCATTAACAATTCAAAGCTTACAAGGAAACATCCACAAGCTATCAAACTAACAAGTGACCATACACCCAGAAAAGTAGATCTACACACTTACTGAGGAAAAACTACCTATTGAAAAATGAGAACACTACATGGTAGCTGTTGTACAACCTATCAATATGAATGTACAAATTGTTCTATATGAATGTATGGACTATCCTGACGATTGCATGGTCATGTCTATATGGACTCAATTGTAAATAGTTTGTACATTATCTTCTGCTTGCTTCTCGACCCCAATCCCAACCCAACACTCTATCTTGCTCAATAGATGAATAAATTCACCTTCCAACAAAACTTGTCTGAGTGTATGTGTGTGTAATAACCCTCTATCTTGACCTTCCTTTATACCTAAGTTGAAACCCTAATCTCTTATTGAGATATACAATTGAGATTGGTCTAAATCACTAATGTATAAAATACACTTTATTACACTCAATGGCTAAACTATAAGACTTTCACTTTATTGTGAAAGTGAATTACAAAATAGATTTAACTCAAACTACTTGTGGCATGCTCACACTAAACATTTGTGGAAGTTCATGTCCAAGCTACAATCTTCAACATCCTAACTACAACATCTTCCAAGTGATCGTCCTATTACCATTCCAATATCCTAATGTTTATGATATTACAATTAGGAGCCAAGTGAAATGATTAATTGCTTTAAGTAATTATTTCCTGCTTTTAAGTACCTACCTCCTATTTTGTAGAATCTATTTCATATATTCATGGAATCAAGGAGATTTCAACTATGACTCTTGATAGCTATCATTAAGGAAGTGGAAGAGTTGGTTTAGGACTCTTCATTTCCCTCTCCATTCATGCAAAAGAAACATATTGAATTAGGAAGAGAACCTTGAGAGAAAATTGAGTTATTTAGAAGACAATAGAGATCTTGATAATAAAAAAATTGTATCTGGAATATTATAGGATTCGTAGATGAAGAGGCACTATCATGTGGAATTAGACACCAAGATTGAGTAAGGAAGTACCTTCTTCAACCTTTACACTTTTGCTAACTTTCTTGGTTGGTTTGGAAGCTTTTGGTAAAAATAAGAGTGATTTGGGAGCTTTGACAAATCTTCTTCACTCTCATGGTCTCATATCCCAACAAAGGGGTGGCATCCACAAAATATTTACCTATGGTTGGGAGGAAAATGTTTCACCCACAATCAACTACCTTGGAACACAGTTTATAAAAATAAGTGTTCTTTTCTTTACCTCCTTTGTTATGAATTCAATTTTGTATGAGGAAAATTTTAATTTATTATTTTTATGAGGATTTGCACTAAAATATCCTATAAATTTATTATATGAAAAACGTTTGTAGAAATGCATTGTCATACAAGTCTAAAAATCAGTTTCATATTTTTAGTGCAATGGTGTCATATGAAATTAAATGCATAATTTTTTTTGGTGATGGATAGATGGCCCATATCTCAATTTGTCCACCAAAAATCGGCTTTAGATTTTCCTATATGACCCTTAAAAATGCAAAATGGTTGTAGCTTAAATTATGATATAACTTAGCCATGCATTGTCCTTTGGTTTCAAATTTTAACAAAGGGAGAGGACATCAATATCTATGTGCTCGCCAAAAATAATGTTTATATTTTCTTGAATGACCCGTAAAAATACAAAATGTCTATAGATGAAAATATGTTATAACTTGGCCATATGGTGTACACTGGCATTCAAAGTTTTAAAAAAAAATTCTTGCTCAAAAAAATTCAGATTTAGTTTCATCCATTTTGTTCCCTAAAAGGTGAAAATACATCTAGGTCAAGAAAGGATACTCAAATTCCCCCATACCCTAAACAATATGTGTTTGTTGTATATGGAAAGTTTTGGCATCTTATGTAAATATTTGTAAGAGAATAAATGAGATCGTTATCTTTGTTATGGAGTGGTTTGAACCATGTTTAATATTACATTGGACTCTTGAAAGGAGGTGGAAACTAGATCCTCCATACCTCCAAATCATATCGACACTATACATAGATTATTATTTAACTATTATTAATGATTTTGAAAATTGATGTGAGGCATTTACCTCTATTATATGATGGATTGCATCATGTCTTGGACTCAAGGCTATGAATATCTATTCTATAAGCCTTTTTGCCATTCTATATAACCATGTATTTTGTGAATAATGAGGCGAGAGGCCTATAGATTAAAGAATCGATAAACAAGAAGCCTATATATTAAAGAATCATTTGCTTATGTTTATTAGAACCCTAATGATAATGGAATCATGCTTCTAATCAAGAGAGAATGTTTTATATGTATGAGCTTAAGAACCTTAACCCTAAACCCTAGGAATGTCTTCCTTTGGAGAGAACACTACCTTCATCTAAGAGATTGTAGGGAATTTATGAGTTGAGATAATTAATGAACTTCTGAAATAGAGGTAGTGTGTGAATCATTTTCTTATGATTATGATAATTTGTTTATTTTATGTATTTGTTATTGTCACCATATTTTTTTATAGAAATGGTTAAGGGGTTTTGTATTATAAAAAGATTTGGACGGGACAAGAGAAAGAAATACAGAGATAAGGGAAGCTAATGACCTATAACAGTGTTGTCATCTTCATCTTAGTAATCATGGGAGACAAAACCCAATTGTTCCAAGCACATTTTATTTTGATACTCCAATCTATTTTACAAGTGTATATCCTCACAAATTGGGAACATAACAAAATGTAGAAATAGTAAATTAAGTTTAACTTGGTTGAGATGCCTAAATCCCCTTGAATAGGGGGTTTAGTAAACTTTGGTACCTCAACATGATATTTTCTTCTGCTTCCTTTTCTCACATTTCTTTGTTTGTCTTTCTTCCTCTTGTGAGAGGAGGAGAGGGATGGGAGGCATTTGAACTTTCTAGAGAGTGAATCCTTTTGAGAGGGGGGAATTCTTGGTTTTCCTTGTCCGTTGAGACTACGAAATTAGAGATTATTTCAGTCGGCCCTTTAGGGGATGGAGCATCTTGTATAGGCTATGGTTCTTTCCTGGAAACTGATGGGATTGGATCATAATATCCCATTTATGCCTTTTCTGGGTCTGTAAGGGGGAAGGGTTTATCACACTCATTTCCCCTTCTATTTTTGGCTATGAGTCTTCCCTATCTCGTGCATATCTCCAAGGGTTTTGAATTTATTGTTGCTTGATGGGGGGATTCCTACAGGATTTGAGTGGGAAAGGATGCACATTCTATGCAAGGGATCTTTGTGTGGAGGGTTTCGGCGTCGATTAGAAACCATCTTGAACTCTTCCTCTTTGATTAATTATATGTAACTTTGGAATGTATTTCATATATTTATATTGTATTCCTAGAGAGATGTTATTATTACTCTATACGGAAGTGTTTGTATTCCTATAGAGATGTTATTATTTTTCTATACAGAAGTGTCGTCATTTATATTGTAAGTGTCGTAACTTATACTTGATGGGTTATTAGACCACCTTGTTGGGGTTGGCCATGTATAGGTCATGTGGGTTGAAGGGTTATTAGACCACCCTATTAGGGGTCAGCCATGTGGGTCAAAGGGTTATTAGACCACCCTATTGGGTGTCGGCCCTGTCAACATTATGTTATGTGGTTAAGTTAAGGCCGACCTAGTAAAGGTTATTAGGCAAGTCAAGTCAAGTATAAATAGAGTGCAGGAGGCACTCTATTTCATCATTCTATTCTCTCTCACACTCTTTGGAGAGTGGTGAACTTGTGGAGGAGGAGAAGCTACTGCTAGGAGATGTCTATCTCTTATGCTTGGGTTGTATCATTGCTCTATCTATCTCTGAGGAAGTTATTGGGGTTTTTCACCTTTATTGTTTTCCCTAAGTAAACTCTGTGTCTCTTGTGTGCTTGCATTATTGTGTCCATGATTGATATGCTGTATATATGATGTACATGTTGTTCTCTCAGTTAATATCCTAGATCAAATTGAAGTAAATTTTGAAAAACTAACATGGTATCAGAGCTAGCCTGAAAGAAGGCATGGTATGGCATGTATGACACTTGTTGCAATTGCGAAGCTAGGGCTTGATATAGCAAAAACCAGTCATCGTAGAACTTTCTCTACAAATACATTTTGGTGAGGTTTCAGGGTATGAAAATCGTATAGGGAGAAGCTAAGATCTCCATGTACCTTGTGTCCAAAGGAAAACCTCTAATTCGTTGTACTTTGTGATTTATGATCTGTACAATATAGGGTTTCTGCCTCTTCCAGATATCAGTCATAAACAGGTGACCTTCGAAAAAAAGGTCATAACTTGGGCTAGGAAGCTTCAAATGAAATTTCGTAAAACGTGACAGGTAGTGCACGGAATTTAATTTCTCAGGTAACTTTTTCAGAGGCTGAAACTTAACCAGTGACACGTGGAACACCGTACAAGTTCGCTCTCCTGTTTTATCCCATAAATAGGTCACGTTGCGACACTTGGCATAACTCTCTCTTAGAGAATCCATTTGAGGTCAGACCTGTGGGATTGCAAAGATGACAGGTCGAGCTATCACAAAAACAACTTTGAGACCCTGTGGATTGAAAAGTTCGGAGTTACACCAAAAACAATCAGGTACATATTTATGTCAAAACAAAATTATTTTTAAGCACCTTCATTCATGGCTTCTGGAATTTAGGGTTTCGGAGAAAGTTGGAATTTTTGTAATCAGAGACCGTGGCTGAATGCTACTCATAAAAATCTAAACTTAGAGACCAATATCATAATTTTTGGTTGGGCAGAAGGCCAGGCTTGATCAGACCCTAGTTCGAGACTTTGATCAGAAAAGTGAAAAATTAGGGCTTCTGCAAAAATGGGAATTTTTGAAATCTGTGACCACGGCTTGAAGCTCCTCAAAAAAATAGAAGCTTAGAGCTTTGGATAGAACCTTTTGATTGGGAAGAAGGGTGGGATTTATCAAACCCTATTTCGGGGTCATGTCTAGTGAATCCATAAGTTTCAAAGGCAAATTTGAGGGGTGAAACTTTGCAGTTTTCAAATTATGAGTATACCAACTTGATCAGCTCATCAAGGCGCATATTTTTATCCTTTTGGAAGTTTGAAATTCAAAGTTTGAATTTTTAGGGTTTCTCTGACAAACCCTAATCCAGCTCCATATCCAGTTCCTGCAAATCAAGTGGATTGGGTTAATCCTATAAGAGAATGGATTGGTGACCTGCATAAGTGAAGAAGTTCCTGTTTCAGAGGAAGATGAGGCTAAGGCCTTACATAAGAAGATTACAAGCAATCTCGACAGGTATGACTTATCCAGGTATGTTTCGAGATTTGTTCATGATTAAGTTTATGGTATGTTTGTCTTCATGTTATTACGATTAGAACAATCTTGATTAAATTTAGACTTCTCATATCACCTTAATAAAATTATGAATGCATGATAGAAGATACTCATTGATTAGGGTGTTGACACTTATGATTGTACTAATGCATTATGGTGTTGTATGAGGTTTATGTTGTCCGCTAACATGAAAGGTACACCAAGAAAGAAAAATCATGTTCTAGTTCAAGAACATATGATCATGATGACATGAAGACAAAGATTCATCCATTGTCATGGATCACTTAGAAGATCTATTTACGAGGTATGTATAAATTGGTTCTATAATGGTTAACCTATGAGATATGCAGGTTACTAGCACAAGTCATTGAAGAGAACAAGAAGACATCATGTGGGTATGTTAGACATAACTAGCTAACATACCAATCCAGGTATGTTTTTCCTATATAAAGTTAGAATCCTACCTTGTGTTAGGATCCCTTATATAAGTATACTTGGTATGATTGGTTATGTTTATTCATAAAGTTAGAAATGTAAGTAATCAAGGGTTTATGCATATTATGTCTCTTATCTTGATTGATGATTTAACTAACCAGAAGAGTCCTATGATCAAATAAGAATATGCATGAGTAAAAGAAGACTTCCCTGAAACCTTTATTACTAATGTTTATTATCTATGTTTGAAATGATCATGACTATACATGTTTAAGATTATTGTGTTTTGATAGTATTAAGATTATACTAATCAATGTGTGATTATGTATGAGATCTCGAGGATAACACAATGATTATACTAATAAGAATGCATAGTGATTAAGGATGGACATAAGTTCAAGGACAGGTAATCCAGGAAGCAAAGATAAAGAGGGAGCACACTCCAGTTGTTCCTGCAAGGAAGCAAAGATCAAGAAGGGGCACACTTCAGTAGTTTCTGCAAGGATGCAGATATTCAGAGGGAGTTGACCACTTCTCACAATCCACATTAGAATGGAGTTGCAGAAAAGAAGCAAAGACTGAGAGGGAGTCAACCCAACAAACAAACAAAGATATGTATTTGAATTATCATTCCTTGCATATTTTATTGTTTAAATAATACTGTTCAATAATGTATATATTGATGTTCCTAGAATTAGGTTGTGTATTATTCATATTAGAATAGTTGCATTGATGAACAGTATACTACTAATATACATGGGTAAGTGGCCTATGGCACTGTACAACATTCCATTGCTACTTATCTAGAATGAAACCTCTTTGCTGACATGTTGGGAGTTGTGCACACTCTTAACAATGTTCTGGTAGAGATTGGAAGGCATCTAGAAAGTTACGGGATATGGATAAATGTTGTATTGAAGCATTGGCTAAGATAATTGCATGACTGTATGACATATTTCTTTATGTGTAAGAATTTGTTCTGAAAACTATGAGATGTTTTCTAATCATGCAATTTAACTTGTTGTGTAGGAAAGATCGTATACCATCACCTACAAAAGAAGGACTACAACATTTGTTCAGCAACAAAGTTATCTATTGAAAATATTGAAGATATTGAAGTTCCTAGGATCTGGGAAGAATGCCATGATCGAGGAGTACCAGTCGATCATGAAGATGTTTGGGATGCAGTCCCAAGACTTGAAGGGGATTTTGTAGTGACTTCCAAGAGGATCTACAAGATCAAGCATGCTGCAGGAGGTAGCATAGAGACTTTTGCTCCTGTAGCCATATACACTTCCGTACTTGCTCTGGCTGCAGTGATGAAGTGGAAGATACACCAAATGGATTTCAAGATAGCTTTCTTGAATGGTGTAGTTGAAGAGGAAGTGTATGTAGAGCATCCACTTAGTTTTGAGACACATGACGGGAAGTCATATATGTGCAGAACTTGGTATGGTAGGATAAACAACTTTCTATCAAGTTTGGGCTTTATCAAGAGTAAAGCAGATTCCAACCTTTACTACAAGGTTGAGGAAGGAAATCCAGTGATACTACTTTCGTATGCGGATAACTTGTTTGTTACAGGTGAGGATAGATTGATTGTCGACATGCAGCGGAAGCTTGCTGCCGAGTTCGAGATAAAGAACTTGTGGATGATGCACTATTTTCTAGGTATGGAGGTGTGGCATAGTGCAGATGGAATCTTCCTTGGACAAGGGAAGTATGCAATAGAGATCCTGAAGAGGTTCGGGATGATGGACTGCAAGGCCATGGACATACCTATGGCATCGAACCTGAAGCATTCTGTGTGATGCTTCATCTGAGCCAGTTGATGTCTCTATGTATCATCAGATCATTGGGTCCTTGATGCACCTGACGAACACGAGACCAAATATTTGCTTTGCGGTGAACACCTTGAGCCAGTTCCTGACGGATCCAAGAGGTGTTCACCTGGTTATTGTAAAGCATATTCAGAGGTACCTGAAGGGTATGGTTGATTATGGGCTCAAGTATGATTCGAATCAAAAGTTTAACCTACAGGTTTATGTTGATTCAGATTGGGCAGGAAGTGATGCAGATAGGAAGAGCACTTCTGGGTGCTGCTGCATTATGGGATCAGGTGTGATCTCTTGGTTTAGCAGGAAGCAGTCCTGCGTAGCACTGATTACAGCCAAAGCAGAGTATGTTGTAGCTTGTTCGGCTAGTTGTGAGGCAGTATGGCTTCGGAAGCTACCGTCTGAGTTATTTGATCTACCACTGGAGGCTACTGGTATCTTTTGTGACAACCAGAGTTGTGTGAAGCTGTTTGAGAACCCAGTGTTTCATGACAGGTCGAAACACATAGAGATGAAATATCACTATATCAGGTATATGATGCAAAGAGGAGCAGTGAAGCTCCTATATGTTGCGACGAATGAGCAGATTGCAGATGTGTTGACGAAGCCACTAGCCAGAGTGAAGTTCGAGTACTACAGAGAGAGGATTGGTGTCCTTCAGATCGATGACACTTCGAGGAAGAAGTGATGGAGACATTTGCTGAAGCCACTCCAAGCATGTTGGAAGGAGGATCTTTCACATGGCTGTGGATGTAAGCGCTGGATGATGAGCATCGGGATGATGTTCTAGTTTTTGCTCTGTATGATCAATTGGATCATTTACATTTTATATGTATGCATCATGTTGATGCTGGATATGATTAGTTGGATCATTTGTGTATGTATGCATCATGTTGGATGCTGGATATGATCAGTTGGATCATTTATATGTATTTGTATATGCATCATGTTGGATGCTTGGACCATGTATCTGTATATGTATCAGGTGGATACTATGTATGATCAGGTAGATCATGTATGTTGATATATATAAGGTGGATACATTGTGTGGATCATGTATCTATGTATGTATCAGGTGGATACATTGTATGATCAGGTGGATCATGTATGGTGATATGTATCAGGTAGATACTTGGTATACATCAGGTAGATGCATTGTATGATCATGATGATCGTGGATGACAAGATTCTCTAGATGACATGCATCAGGACGATGCAGTGATGATGATCAGGATGATCATGTGTACATCAGGATGATGTATGGAGAGTATCAGGTTGATACTCTGTGGCCGTGGACAGGTTGTGCAGATGAGCATGTAAGTAGACCTGGGAGATCTGGACAGGATGAAAAAGGCCTCAGACGCTCTTTCAAGGCATTGCTTTGGGAGGACATGTAAGTAGACCTGGGAGATCTAGACAGGATGAAAAAGGCCTCAGATGCTCTTTTGAGGCATTGTCCTATGGCATGTAATGTGTCCTTGAGAGATCCAACAGGTAGAGCTATGTGCTCGTAACAGCCTAGGATGCTGTTGCAAGGTTTTTCCATGACCACATGTAATATGCTCCTAGGAGATCTGGACAGGATGAAAAAGGCCTCAGATGCTTCAGCCAGGTTTTGTGGTGGACCACATGTACTGTGCTCCTGGGAGATATGACAGGTAGAGTTGTGTGCTCGTAATAGCTTGGGATGTTTCAGCCAGGTTTTGTGGTGAGATCACATGTAATGTGCTCCTGGGAGATCCGACAGGTAGAGCTGTGTGCTCGTAACAGCCTGGGATGCTTCAGCCAGGTTTTTTGATGGGTCACATGTAATGCGCTCCTGGGAGATCCGACAGTTAGAGCTGTGTGCTTGTAACATCCTGGGATGCTACTGCCAGGTTTTGTGACGCACGTAATAATTCTCGAGGATTCCACAGTATGGCCAGTGATGATGAAGACCTACAGGTGGTGGGCCTACATCCAGTATGAAAAAGGACTGGCTCTATAGAACTTCCTATGACGAATAGATTCAGAGATTGATTGAGATAGCAGTAGCAATGACGATGAGGGTGACTCAATGACGATTATCCAGTGACGATGATCCAGAGAAGAAGACTTGTGCTAGAAGGCCTGTGTCGATAAATACCTTCCTAGTTAAGAGGGAGTGTTGATGTATATGTAACTTTGGAATGTATTTCATATATTTATATTGTATTCCTATAGAGATGTTATTATTCCTCTATATGGAAGTTTTTGTATTCCTATAGAGATGTTATTATTCCTCTATACGAAAGTGTCATCATTTATATTGTAAGTGTCGTAACTTATACTTGATGGGTTATTAGACCACCTTTTTGGGGTCGGCCCTGTATAAGTCACGTGGGTCGAAGGGTTATTAGACCACCCTATTAGGGGTCGGCCATCTGGGTCAAAGGGTTATTAGACCACCCTATCGGGTGTCGGCCCTGTCAACATTATGTTGTGTGGTTAAGTTAAGTCCGACCTAGTAAAGGTTATTAGGAAAGTCAAGTCAAGTATAAATAGAGTGCAAGAGGCACTCTATTTCATCATTCTATTCTCTCTCACACTCTTTGGAGAGTGGCGCACTTGTGGAGGAGGAGAAGCTGCTGCTAGGAGATGTCTATCTCTTATGCTTGGGTTGTATCATTGCTCTATCTATCTCTGAGGAAGTTATTGGGGTTTTTCACCTTTATTGTTTTCCCCAAGTAAACTCTGTGTCTCTTGTGTGCTTGCATTATTGTGTCCATGATTGATATGCTATAGATATGTTGTACATGTTGTTCTCTCAGTTAAGATCCTAGATCAGATTGAAGTAAATTCTGAAAAACTAACAAGGATGCACATTCTATGCAAGGGATCTTTGTGTGGAGGGTTTCGGCGTCGATTAGAAACCATCTTGAACTCTTCCTCTTTGATTAATTAAGGACCTTTTGTACTTTGTTGTTCTGCTTTTAGTTTTGGACAGCTTTTGGCAAAGTGTCCATATACATGACAAGCACCGCATTTAAACAAAATCTTCTCATATTCCAGTTCCTGGATGTGGCTTCGACCCTTGACGTTAATTTTTAGGACATATGCTAGCCCTTTATTCAATTTAACCTCCACACAAATTCAGGTGCAAGTGAACTAGCCCCATTTTGGATCTATACTATCCAAAAAATGACCCAACTTTTTGATATCCATGAGTGAGTTTTTCCCTCAAAGGTGAAGAGGGAGATGAGGCAACCTTATCCATAATGGTGCAATCGTTATCTCTGCTTTTGGGTTGAAGTACATAGTCCAAGGCATAAGAAACATTCCTCTCGAACCCATGAAAAAGGATCCATATCGAAAAACCAAATCTCTATCATCTTTGTGCAGAAAAATAAAGACAAAGTAATCCCTACCAGCAGCGAAAAAAGTTACCTGAACCTGCAACATAGGGGCCCAATGCTCTACGATCCACAGTTCCATCGCTTTTGGGCTAGGCCAAAGCCCAATGAAATTTCCAATGAGCACTCATTCAAAGAGAGTGAGTGCTTTCTTACATGAATATGAGGAAGAGAGATCCACTAAGGTATTTCATCCATTTTTTTAACAATTTTTTTGGGGGGTAAGGATTTTGGCAGAGGCTTAGATGAATGGATGAGTGCCTTGAAGGCTTGGATCTCATCCAAATCACACATCTTCACATAACCTGGCCTTTTAGCTTCCAAAAACAAAATACTAAATGGTACCAACGACAGTTGCACTACTCTACCCACAGGCATCGACGACTTCCCCCTTTGAAACTACTTGCAGGCAGCTTCACAACGGCATGGTGGTAGCTTCAAGAGAAGACAACAATGGCTTCATGATGCAGTCAATGCTTAGGGTTGAAACCCTAGCTGCGGAGCTATTGGCCATAGATCCTCCATCACCAAACACCGCTGAGTTTTGTTGAGAAGTAAAAATTATATAGTTTTTGAAATGGCATCGACCTATTTCGACTTCGGTTCTCTTTCTATGACTGTCACCAACTTGAAAATGTATTATGTGGAAAATTGTGAAATGCCACTTCTAATTGCATTGAGATCTTGAAATTGATTATTGTCTATAGAAATTACTATCTAGACCTTTAATTTAAAGATTGAAAACTTGACATTATTAAAGTAGGTTTCTGGATAATCCACGGTAGGCATATTTACTGTCGACGTTTCGAATCCGTAACTGGATTCATCCTCAGGACAAACATGTAAATAAGAGTTGCTATCGAGGCCCTTAAATAGTTAAGAAAGACTCTTCATTTCTACTTCCATCACAAAGCATAACCTTAACCATTCATCTCCATCGAAGTTATAAGAGATAATTAATAATAATGAATTATTCATAAATTAATGATAATCAATCCTTTATCTCTATATTAAAATATTAAGGTTAATCATCTAACATAAGAGTAATTAATTCATGAGTAATTGAAGAAAATCTCTTAAGACAATATTAATGCAAAAATATTAATTATTTATATATTAATGTAGAGATATTAATTTTAATGAAAAAAATATATAAAATTAATGCATAAGTATTAATTCTCCATTATCAAATACTAACAATAAAAACCAATTATGCATTAATAAATTTAATATTGATGAAATATTATCTCTAAAATTCTCTTGATGTAATATTAATTAATTATTAATGCGAAGATATTAATTCTAATTAAAAATATAAAAATTCATGCACAAGTATCAATTCTCCACTATCAAATAATAACAATAATAAAACCATTTATGCATTAATAAAGTTTCTATAAGGACCCATGCATTCCTTATACATCAATGGAGAAAAGGAAAGGATATAACTCATTTAAAACAATTAAATTTGAAATAATCATAAAATTATTATTTTTCATTTTTTTCTGATTTTTTTTTCTGATTCATCAATGCAGATTATATTTATATGAAAAATGAATTTGTTTGGTAATGTATATTTATATGAAAAGTAAATTTGAGAAAAGTATGTAATTAATATATATTAAAAATAATTAAAAAAAATTTAATTTTTTATTTTTGATAAATATATATATAATTTATTTTATTAATATTTTAAAAATATTTATAATAATATTTATATATTATTAAAAATATTAAAAATATATGATTGAAACAATATTTATAAAAATCTTTCTATATATTTATATTTATATTTCAATAATAACATATTATTGCATTAAAGTATTTAAAAAAAAACCATGTTGATTCATAAAATAAAATATTATGAAAAGCAATTAAAAATAAATGTTTATTTATAAAATAAAAACTTAAAACTTAAACCCGGATCTATCAATCAAGAGAGATCAAATTTCTTGAGTTTAAATTAAAAAAAAAAATACACCTCAAGAAATAAGATGGATCTATGCTGGTTATATATTTGCATCGAGTGAAACGAGGTGCTCTACAATCCATTATGGGGGAGATGATGTAACGTTTGTGATGTAACAAAATAATTAAAAAAATTCATGTCGGCTCCTAAAATAAAATAAAAAATATGGAAAGTATTTAAAAACTTCATGTCGGCTCATAAAATAAAAAATTATGGAAAGTATTTTAAAAAAATCCATGTTGGTTCATAAAATAAAATATTATGAAAAGTAATTAAAAAATAAATGTTTGTTTATAAAATAAAAACTTAAAACTTAAACCCGGATTATCAATGAAGAGAGATCAAATTTCTTGAGTTTAAATTTAAAAAAAGAAATACACCTCAAGAAATTGGATCCCTCTTGATGCTTGATAGATACAGATTTAAGATAAATCTATACTGGTTATATTTCCATTTAATATAAAAATCATAATCTTTTATCATCCTAAACTAAGTAACTACCAAATTAAACTACCATCTCCAAATCTAAGATGGAAGGAGACATAGCTCTCATCTCATCTCTTTAGCGTATTCATAGATCAAACAATTAGTTTCCCGTCATATTTATCCACTTATTACTCTCCTCGATAACTAATGCATGGTTTGGTTAATGTTCTGAAAGTAAAAAAATGTTAATATGCTTTATAAGATCAAGTGTCTAATAATCTTTATGTTTTTTATTATTTCTCCATCTAATAATTGATTTTCTTGTATTTTTATTTACTTAATATTTGAAGACAATTATCGCATGGGGTAGGGTTGCTTATTGGCCCGTTGTGACAAGGCTTGAAGGGTAGATGACCCGTGAGATAGAGGCTCTCCTCTGAGAAAAAAAATTTCGGGAAGTCTCAACCCTTACTAAGTCACCAAAAAAAATCATTTATATATTTATTTTTTATTTTATTTTTTTCACTTAAACAATTATAACACAAGCATATATCCATATTTTAAACATTAAATTATTAATATGTCTCACTAAAACAAATCTTAATTAATACATATTCTTTAAAAAAAAAACCAATCACTATGAAATTATATGAGATGATGTAACCTCGAACTAAATCAAATCCTAATTAGTGCATAATCTTGAAAGAGACCAATCACTATGAGATTGTGTGACCTCAAAAGATATAAATCCCTCTTTTACACTATAAAACTATTCTTTAACGATTTAATTGAAAGTTAGTTTAAATTTTATATTAACTTTTTTATAATGATGTTTATGATAAAAACAAATAAATTAATTATTTTAACTAAGAAATAATCTTTAAACTATATAAATGAACTTGTTTATATCATGATTCTTGTATGAGGATTGAAAATATCTCAAAATAGGAACTTCCTATATAAGATCTTCGTTATACCATGATTCTTGTATGAAGATTGGAAATAACTCAAAAATAGTACTTCCTGGGACATGAATAGCTGGAACAGAGTTTATCCATTCATAAAATTTTAATTTTTTTTATGTTTATATGCTTATTTTAAATTTAAGTTAATAGTTTTGGGTTTTATATTTTTTTATTATTATTATCAGAATATGTTTATATGCTTATTTTAAATTTAAGTTAATAGTTTTTAGTTTTATATTTTTTATTATTATTATCAGAATATGGGAACAAAAGTTTAGCTGAAATTTAGATGATTTTTATTTGTTAAATTATATTTTTAATTATAGAAATGGATTTAGTTTTTCTACTATTTTTAAGCATTTGGAATAATATACATTATAATTATAATAAAATTTTTAATTATAAAAATCAGTACAGATCAATTTTAAAAGGGATTTATTAAGTTCCCAGAAAAATTAAATGTCTAATATAAAAAAACAATAAAATATTATAAAAATAACATGTAGACTTAAATTTAAAACATTTAGAATATATGTCATGAGTTCTAAAAGAGTTCTACATCTCTACTGGACTGTAAAATGCTCGACCCAATTGAATGGGCTAAACTCTAGACAGAATGCACTTTTACTGGCGATTTTCACCGGAATCCGGCGAATGGGAAATTGCTGAAACTGCAATTTGGGTTGTTTGAATTGCAATTTTGGTTGCAGGAATGGCTTCAACGACCTCGAAAACCCCTGGGGCACCCCGATTATGCAATTCTAGCAACCCAAAACTGTCATTTAAACAATTTCACCCGAATTTTCCCCGAAAAAATTGCCGGATTCTTGGTGCATTCGGTCTAGAGTTTAGCTTACTCTGACCCAATTAACTCTAGGATGAGCATAAAAGAAATAACATATCCTTACTGAACCCCCTACTGAGCTGTAGAATAAGTTTCTTCGACGCAATAAATTTAGTCCTTCCAATATTCTTAAGCACTGGATTCCAACCATTTCAACCAAGTTAGCTTACTCCATTCCACTTTTTTTTATACGTGATTTGTCGACATGGTGTTTGTTTTTGGTTTACATGATTAGACAGTTCCAGTATTACACGACATTGTGTTGATATTGGTTATGTCAGTGTACTTAATTCCTTTTCTAAAAAGCAATGGTCATCCATAGAGTGCTATACCTTTTTTTATCCGTTTGCTCTCCACAGCTCCACTGTCTGGTGTATATATTATATATATATCGTAGTCGCTGCTAAACACAAACAATTCCCGCAATGGCTTCCTGGTTTTCCCAACTATGGTTTTGGACACTGGGTCTGTGTTGCTACTGTATACGATGCGAATCAGGTTTTAACAGGACTGTTATTGCCCAGGTTCGGGTGGAGGGAGAGTTTGCTATTGCTGAGACGGACCAGGATTTTATATGTGCCACTCTAGACTGGTGGCCTCCACAGAAATGTGATTATGGGACCTGCAGCTGGGGCCACGCCTCCTTACTAAATCTAGTAATTGCACTCTCCTTGTTCTCTTTGTATAGCTAGCTGTAGCTGTTTTAAAATACAATGAATTGCATTCAAGTGTAGTAAATCAAATTCTCTTTTAAAGGAGGTCATTTCCTACAGTTCAGGGAATTGTTGTTTGTTGTGGAGTTTCAAAAGTGTTAAGAATTGTTGTTGTGTACATATATTTATTTTTTGGTTTTGTTGATTTTGTGTAGCATAGTTTTGTTGTTTTGCTTTAAATTTATTATGTAAAATTATGTAGTTTTTTATACATGTAATTTATTTAAAGGTAAAACAAATTCATATTTCTAAAATATTATATGCACTGTGCATGATGTGTATTGTTTTTCCTTGTTATAGAGCACTTAGATTCTTTCATTGCAAAAATGCAAAATTATTTAAATTTTTTTTTAATTCTTTGTCAGAATCTTGAAAACCCACTGCTGGCAAATGCTGTGAAAGGTGAGGATAATGTTTTCTCATTTATTTTAATGTATGAACTATATCATCACCCTGTTAATGTGTAGTTGTGTATGATGATGCTTGAATACAGCTTTTCATCCGCTGAAAATAAGATTGGGTGGATCATTGCAAGACAAAGTCATATATGATGTTGGAAAGTTGAAGCAACCTTGCCATCCTTTTGTCAAGAATGCTTCGTTGACGTTTGGATTGTCAGATGGATGCCTTCCTATGTCAAGATGGGATGCTTTGAATGCCTTTTTCAAGAAAACAGGGTATGTTGTGAATTAGCGTCCTAATCATATTCACTGTCAACAAAACAGGGTATGTTTTGAATTTAAATCTGAGCTATCTTCACTGCAAGCTTATTCTTGTTTTTACAGGATGTGTTAGGCACTAGCATAGATTTAACCATAGAAAATAGGGTATGTTTTTAATTTACATCTGAACCATCTTCACTGCAAGGATATTCTTGTTTATCCTGGATGTGTTAGGCACTAGCATAGATTTAAGTTTTTAACCATAGAAAACAGGGTATGCTTTGAATTCACATCTGAACTATCTTCACTGCATTGTTATTCTTGTTTTTGCTGGATGTGTTTAGCATTAGCATAGATATAACCATAGACATATTAAGCAAGGAGGAGAAAAGGAAAAAATATTCTCAATGTTTTTTTGCTAATCAGTTTTTGTTTATTTTCATAATGACTATTTTATTTTGTTCCCCTCACCCTCACCCTAGGCTCTAGAGCACCTGCTCTTTTCTGTGCAATCATCTAATATTAGAGATTGAATGTAGGGCTGTGGTGGCTTTTGGATTGAATGCACTGAATGGAAAACGCTCGATGTCAAACGGTACCATGGAAGGGCCTTGGGATTCAAGCAATGCCCGTGATTTTATCCAGTATACAGTTGATAATGGTCACAAAATAAAGGCATGGGAGTTAGGTAAGCTATTATTCTCCGCAGATTTGATGCATTCTGAGCGGTTTCAGAGAGGCTATAAAAGCAATTGATAATTTGTTCGTGATGGATCCATTAAGGATGTTCAGTCTTATCTTAAGAGCAGGATGTTCAGTCTTATCTTAAGAGCATCTAAGAATTTAAGGTTTTTTGAGCAGGAAATGAGCTGAGTGCAAGTGGTGTTGTAGCCAGCATCAGTGCTGAGCAGTATGCATCTGACTTAATTAAGCTTCATGGGATACTGGAAGAGATTTACAAGGACGATGAAGAGAAACCACTCCTTGTTGCGCCTGATGGACTCTTTGTTGCTGACTGGTTCAAGGAGCTTCTTCAATTAACGGGACCAAATATTTTGAATGTTATTACACATCATTTCTACAACCTTGGGGCAGGTACAGAATATTAAAAGGCTATAGTATTTAACTTAAATGATTTATCTGTAAGCTAGCTAGGATATTGACCTTGTTAATAATATCTCTACTGATCAGGTGTGGCTACGGACCTTGTGGAAAAGATACTGAATCCCTCATATCTGAGTCAAGAAGCATCTGCATTCGAAGGTCTCAAAATTGTCTTGCAGAATTATGGGCCTTGGTCAGATGCCTGGGTGGGTGAATCAGGCGGAGCTTCTAACAGTGGGCACAATCTCATAACCAATGCTTTTGTAATGAGTTTCTGGTAAGCTCATCTGTTTTTAGTTTCTGGTAAATTGGCAATGCTTTGCAGTTTGCACTGTAATTCTAGGTTGATGGTGAGTTGAGTTCCTAACAAAATCACTTAAGCAGAAATCAGAATTTCCAGTCATCTTAGATTCTTATGTAGGCTAAATTTGGATATGACATCGTCTATGTTTTTCTTGAGGACTTTTAGGCTGAGAACACATTCACAATTCAATGATGGGCGAAATTGTTCCAAATCACAGAGACAATCATATCGAAAAGCCAAATGAATAAGTCATGAAGTTAAGAACACTTACATAATTTAATCTTTTATTTTGACAAGGTAATTCACAATTCGCTAAGAAACTTTGGCATTCATTTCAATGGGGACAGGTATTTAGATCAGCTTGGCATGGCATCAGCATTCAATACCAAGTCTTTTTGCAGACAAAGCTTGATTGGTGGTAACTATGGCCTTTTAAACACGACGACTTTTGTGCCAAATCCTGATTATTACAGGTAAGGGTAAAACTTTTAAGATCTACATGACAAATAAATTAGAATTCTAAGAACATTAGCATGAAGCTCAAAGCATTTAATCATTCAAATTAGTCTGCCCAGTTATAACAGATCAATGTTATCTAAATACTGTCTGAAACACAGAAACACTGAAATTTGCAGAATATTTTTTATCCTCCTAGTGTTCCAAGTTTAGATATATCTATGCTTCTTTGAAATTGTTTGCCAAACTTCCATAGGTTGATATTTTGTTTTCTTCGAACTGTAATGCAGTGCACTTCTTTGGCATCGACTCATGGGGACACGTGTTCTTGCCACAAATTCAACCGGAACAGAGTACCTACGTGCCTATGCACATTGTACCAAGAATGCTGTACGTATGAAGCATCATTAATTTCAACAAAGCATATATGGTGAATCAAATTATGGGCATGCGATATTATATATTTATCTTCAGAATCTATCAAACTCTTAAAATTGCTGTTATTTTGGCAGAGGGGAGTCACATTGCTCTTGATCAACTTGAGCAGGGACACAGGTATCTCTGTGCAGGTCTTTACAGGTTCAGGAACTTCCACATACAGAAATTCTAGACTGGAATATCACTTAACAGCAAAAGATGGTGATCTACATAGCCAGACTATGCTCCTCAATGGGAACATTTTGGATATAACTCCAAATGGTGAGATACCCTCTTTTCAGGCAGTGACAGTTCCTGCTAAGAGATCAATTCTTGTAGCCCCTCTCTCTATTGTATTCGTAAAGCTTCCTTATGTTCAATTCCCAGCATGTAGCTGATGGGAATTGGCTGTAGATCCAGGCTATTGTTATGTTGGTTATTGTAGTTGAAAATGAGTTGACTGCTAATGTTGAAAATGAGATTTTTGATGATCTCAATGACATGAATGTATTTTCAGCAAATAGAAGCGTCACAGTGTGTGCTGCCTTGAATTCAGATTAGGATGATTGCTTACTTTGACATGAATGTATTTTCAGCAAATAGAAGCGTCACAGTGTGTGCTACCTTGAATTCAGATTAGGATGATTGCTTACTTTTTTCTAAGTTGCTTTCCAGAAATGCTAAGTTTTGCTAATTGCTGTTTCCTTGACAAATTATTTGTTCATTTACATCATTCTCATGTTTATGTTTCTGGTAGTAGTCATAAGGCAGTAAAAGTATTCTCAGCATTGCAACTCTGTAGAAGCATGGTATAGTAGATCAATTAATATCACCGTGCCAATCTAGACAAAATTCAAGGCAGGTACGATCTAGAATGAGGAACAAATAGAAGGAATATTTCTTTTGAGTTTTTTGAAACAATTTCCTCAAAGCAAGGACAATGTTCGGAAGTTAGATTAATGGTGAAATAAATCCGACGAAGACCAAGGATAGGAATTGAAGACAGAGGATAGGAATAGAACTAATGAATACTGGAGAACATAATGTACTATAATGGAGATTTCAAAATGAACTTAAGATAATTGGAGTTACCTGAAAATTAATAATTCGCTAGGTAATCCCTTGTCTTAATTGATCCTCTGCGTGCTTAAAATCCATAGCTTGCTACCAGAAACATCCTAGTTCATCTCACGATTCACTCACTCAAGAGGAATACATTCCCCGTGGGT
Organism: Larix kaempferi; assembly: GCA_027924585.1. Taxonomy (NCBI): domain Eukaryota; kingdom Viridiplantae; phylum Streptophyta; class Pinopsida; order Pinales; family Pinaceae; genus Larix; species Larix kaempferi. The sequence goes on along the minus strand of BSBM01000155.1, from coordinate 12,301,074 downwards.
TCAAGCAAAGCGTTGAGGCACTCAATTGAAAACACATATTGCTATATTACTAACTATGAACATGTTTGTTTCTAGTAAAGATGGATTTCATGTTACAGAAATGCCATCCAAAATGTAGAGAAAGCAAAAGGAGATAGTGGTAGAAGTCATCTATGGAAAGGAGGAATCAATTGAGCCAAAAACAAGCATATGTGTAAACCCATCCTATAGGGATACACAATGTAGGATTGACAACAAAACTCTTATCAATGGGGAGAAATTTATCAAATGTTCAGGGAAGAGACTTATTCAGAGTTGACTCACGCACTCGAGAAGCGAAGACCGATAAGGGAGTGTATATGATATTATGAAAATCAGGGATTCACAAGGTGGCAGTCGAACGAACAATTCTACCATGCGTCAAAGTTATATTATGGATGATTAGCCACGCTAATATAGAAAACAAGTTGATCAAAGACACAATAGGGAAAGCCATCACTTCATTTAGCCTTCATGTTTGGACATGCGCTATAAGTTCCCAAGCCCTCCACTAGATCTAAGTAAGGATTTGGTCTCATAGTTTTCAATCAATTACCATAACCTTCTAAAAAATCGATAGATAAACGAGAAGGATTTTGAAACTAGAAGATCAAGGGCATATCGAACCAAGTATATGAGGACCCCTTACAAAATCATTGTGGCACTAATAAGCATGATATATGGTGATGAAAATTCCATGCAATTTAAATAGACTTAGGTTCCTCTAATTTAGTAGGTCACATGGGTTGGAGTTATTTTCAACTAAGCTTCCACACTCTTAGCCACTCCGAGTTAGATTGATTTTAAGGTGAAACAGATAGCGATTAGAATTACTTGAGTGTTCTTAATGTCTTCATACATGTTGAACATAGCACGCGTATCCTATAGTTTCCCTGAGATGGACTAGTAATGGAAACCCAGTGAACCCCCTATACATGTATACTGTCAAATTCTCTAGGAGCACAGATTCAAGATTCATTACACTAAAATATGTGAATCTTTCATGGCTTCCATTCATAGGATAATATTCTATGAGCTTGCACAATGTATGACATAAAGGGCCATGCAAACAATTAGTGAGATTGGGGATTGGTACATAACATAGAAGGGGACCTATATCAAGATTTTAGGAGCTACAAAGGCCCCTTATTCACTTCCCAAGTTCATACTGGATAAACTAGTTTTCCAAGAAGTTTCTTACTAGACATTCTTGAATGGAATAGGAGCAATGCTCTCCCACAACAAGAATGCACTATAACCCCGACCTCTATTATTCTTCATAGGGGCATATGGAATGATGGCTAACAAGGATACAAAGGAGAAGGTAGAAGCTCTTGAAGTGTTTTACTTCAGAGAAGAGAGATTTAGGAGGCATGATCCTCTAACGATAGTCCGTCAACAATGTCGTTCTTGCAATTAATATTGTTTAGGATCGACTTCTTTGACCGTTGATCTAGTTAGATTCATAATCATATGATTTCATATTGTCTGTTTGTTTCCACTTGCTCCATCTTGTTTTGCAGTCGGAGATCGAGGGACTGGAAGTAGATCAAACGAGGAGAAAGGAATTGTGATCATAAGGTAACTCATTCACTGATCTACCTTGCAATTTAATCTAACTAGGAAATATATTATGTTATGTACTCTTTTGTTCTAGATCTAAATCATTTAGGCTAGAGAGATCAGTTTTTGTCTGCATTAACAAATTGTCTTCAAACCGGGAAAAGGCACTTCCAGTAAGAAAAATAAGCATCTTAAAAGATAAAAGTCTTAGAGAGAGGAAACCACAATAGTTGTAGCTAACAAACAATCAAGGTAGAAGGTGTTACATCTAAATCTTGCCACCTTAAGAGTCAGTGTAAACCTCCCTGAAGTTCCCATGACTAAGAAGCTAAACTGGAATAGATACTGACCTATTTTTATGGGGTTTAGTGAGGTCGTCACAGGTCACCTTTGTGCAGCATGCGACGTCGCTAGTTGTCCTACTGCAGCCTGTGACGATGTCAGTTAAATGGATAAAAAGGCATATTTGAGCCATTTCTTGAAGGTGTGTGATGTGGATCTCTATCCCTAACCTATAGGGTAGTTGGCATTCGATTCCCTAGCCCTTTGGTAGGATCCCTTAGTCCTCTCCCACTATATCTCAACCTACCCTATCCTCTTAGTCCTATATATATGAAGCTCATTCCCATTCCAAAGGGAAGAAGTCTATAGCACTTGCATGCTGGTGAAATTAGCTTAGGAGATCTCTACTCATCTCTTGGGAGACCTATACTTCCTTTGGAGGCTTTGGCATTGGATTGTTGGAGGAGGATTGCGATGTTAAGCTTTGGTTGTAATCATCTCTCTCTTGTACTTCCCTCTTTTAATACAGTAATATAAACTCTTTCCACCAAATATTGTTGTATTAGTAATGTTTGTGTAGTGTACTTGCATAACCGTTTACTTAGATCTGTTACTATTTAGATGCATTTTACTGCTTGTATTGTTCTGTATGTTTTGACAGGTCTTGCAGCTAAGATCTCATGATCGTGGAGCTTGGAACAACATCAAGGAGAAAGATCTACAAGCTAGAGGTAAGACATCTAATCACTCGATCTTTAACTAGATCTAGGAAAGCAGTTTCATATTATGTCCCACTTGTTCTAGATTCTCATTGAACTAGGGAGATCACGCCTTAAGTCCGCTTTTCGGTAGATTGTCTGGTAACAAGTTTGCTAACCATACTGGGGATTACATGCATTGTTTTAAGTTTTAAGTTTGAAAGTCATTTCCTCTGATTTCTTTGTGAGCCATTTCATTTGCCTCCTTAGCCTCTTTCACCACTAGATCTTCTTCTTGAAGAGTCTCTTGACTTCCTTTGAGTCTATATGTTTGGTTGTTAAACCTTTTGATTGCTCATATTTGGAGATCTTTTCATCCTTGCATAGGGATATCTCCCGCCGCACCTGGGTAGTATATCTAGAGCGACATTACCCTGTCAGGCGCAGTCTGTTGCCCTGCAACCTGCAACGTTGTCACTCAGCACAGTTTGACCTCCTACACCATTGGCGCAGTTCATCTATTTCCTACCTGCGACGAGCGGTCTAAGCTTGACCAAAGGTTGCACCGAGAAGCCTAGCTTGTGCTTGGGTCCTCTCCTCTCCAATCTTTGAGTTTGGTTTGTCTTACAGACCTCCTTTGCACTGCATCTACCAGTCAGCGAGTCTCTTTTTTATTTTGCATTGGTATTGTTGGGTTTTGTTTGGTTTGTTTTGGATTGGTTTTAGGTTCCATTTTGGACGAGTTTGAGACTTGGTAGTGGTGGACACTTTGGTCTTCCCCACCTTCATCCACTTGACCTTGCATTCCCTCCTCTCCTTACCTGATCTAGTATTTGCATTGGATCCAATCCCAGACCTCTTTTGCACATGTCACTTAGCTTTGCTTGCATCCAGTTGTTTTTTGAGTGTTTTGTGTGTTTTCAGTTCATATGAGTGCTTGTCATTTTCTTGAGAATTTCTGAGTATTTAGAGTGTTGCAAATAATCTTTCTTTTCAGCTATTCACGCTTAAAAACATTATTGTTACCAAGTTGTAGTCTTGGCATATCATTGGAAAAAAATTAAAAGTGCTTCATTTTTACCGTTTTCAAGTGTATTTGAAAATTGTTATAGAAGTTGGTTCACGCATTGGAAATCATTCATAAGTCTTTTGGAAAGTTTGGAAGGAAAGTTAATCATTTGTGTTTTCTTTTCATGAATTATGAGCCATTCATTTTCGTGAAAAATCCAAGTGAAATCAAGTTTTTGCAAAAGTGATTCCATGCTTGAAGAATTGTATGCATTTTTGTTTTTTTATGCTTTTAAGCCATCATAGTGAAATTTGAAAAGTTAGTGTGCTCTAGATAGAAATTCTCTCTTTTCATCACTTGTTTCATTTTTTGATTCGAAAAGACAAAAAGAAAATGCTTAGATTTGGTTTTGATGCGTGTTGATTTTCATGTTTTGCTTGGAAAAACGAAAAGAGTACTCTCATTATCAAATTTGGTAGAATTGATATTTATTAACTCTTGTTGTTTTGGTAAAAACCACTTGAAAAAGATTTCTCCCTCCCATACATAGTTTTCATCAAAAGAAAAGTGCATTTTTTCATGTAGTTAGGGCTTGCATTATGTTTACGTTTATGTACTCACCTCATGCATTCACCTAACCGTCCAGATAAAATTAACAGTAGAAATAGGGTACAATTTTTAGTAACTTGTGTGTTAAGTTAGAGACATGTTCCGGCGTCGTAAAACGTGGCAGATGTCGTTACTTGCCAACACTATATTCCGGGGTGCATTAGAAAACACCACTACGGATTTGAGCTCCCATGTACCTTGTGTATATCGGGAGACACCATTAGGATTCCTAAAACCAACTGAGCTATCCATTTGGCCATCTTGGCAAAGCAATACACCGAGAACAACACTCGGGGAGATTACTATGCACGTGTCGTCTAGGTAGTCGAGTATTTAGGCAAGGGTACGGTCCCAATCCTCCTTGTCGCGTTTTACTGTTGGACCCTGCGGTATATAGCGAGTTGCGAAGCCTTGACAATCCTGTGAGGTTCCAGACTTTTGAATCCACTCCTATCACATAAGTTTGCTTGCGGCCTTAGTTTTGTGTAGTTTTTCTAGATTGTTTTTCTTTTGTTTAGAATACCTTTAGGAGAAACTCTGGTTCAGTCACTCTGGATGATTTTCCTTGGAGAAGGTCCCGCAGAATTTTGAACTTACCACCCGAATATCCCCTTAATCAGGAAGTAATTTCGAGGGTAAGAATGGACCCACATGTCACGGTCGTGTCCCCTGAAGTGGAAAACCCTACTTTGAATGTTGGAGCACGCTTGTTCCCTCCAACCCCTCACGGGGTGAAGAGGTGGGAATTTCCACTTCACAAGACGTATCTCTCCCTCCCGTTTTACCAAGAGAGCCTGGATATGTGGAATGGTTAAATCCCTCCCAGGACGACCCTGTTTCAACTGCGTTTGGTCTAGCTACACCCTTTTGGGAAACATCTCTAGGACAACAAGTGGCCCATTTTGCCACTACATCCCCACACCCTTGGCCCACTCCCGAAGAGCTTTTTGGGCCCCTTCGTGTTCGCTTGGAACAATTACATTCCAAGGGCGATCAACTTCGAAGACGAAGTTTTTCACGAAGGGGTGAAGTCACAGAGATACCCACATATCGACAGATCCCGATTCGTACTTTATCTTATAACTCACTGGAACCATCCATCCACAACGTGCCCACTTATGAACCTGGTCAACCCTCACTTCCTCTAGGTACACCCCTCAGACAGGATACCGGTTCGATACCTCAAACGACTCAACCTGTTGAAGGACAACAGTCCAACATTCCTCTCACTACTACAAGAACGTTACCCACTCCTCCCCCACCCCAAAACTCACAGGGAGGATACTCTTTACCCCCTACTTTTCTTACGAGTAATGTTACTCGCGCAGTAGGTAATCAACAACCTACGTTGGGTCAACCATCGATTAGTGGTCAGCACGTTGTTGCTGGGGTGCAACCTCGGTCTCCAAACCATAATAAAAGAGGAGTTCCCATCGGTCCTTCCGTTGGAACTTCCCTACCCACCGGAGCATCCGCCATGGGATTATCTCATGTTGGGGGACCATCCCATTCAAACCAACTACCATGGAGTCAAGTGTATCCAGGTTATCTTAACCTTGTACCAGAACAATTCAATCCCGGAAAAGCACTCTACACTATACCTTATCCCGAGAATCCATACACTCTATGGGGGCACCAAAATGCTTTATAGAATGGACCCCCACCAACCATCCCTCAAGTACCACCACCCACGTTTAGTTCACCTCTCCCTCCCTCTGGAGGCAACGGTCCCCCATTCAATCTCGGAGGAGGTGGAACTCTATCTTCTGGTGGAGGCCCACCTCATTTTGGCAACAATGGCCCACCCCCCTCCGATGGCAGAGGCGGAGGCCCTACCCCTCCTGACGGAGGCGGAGGGCCAGCTCCTCCTAGTGGAGGAGGATCCCTACCTTATGGTGGAGGACCAACTTATTATGGTGGCGGTGGAGGACCCTACCCTTATGGTGGTGGAGGTGGCGGAGGCCCCCATCCCTCCAGCGGAGGACGTGGTGCACCACCCCCTCCAGGCGGATGCGGTGGAGGAACACCTTATTTCGGCGGTGGCAGCGGACCTTCACCCCCTCCCGACGGTGGCGATGGACCTCCACCCCCTCCCGGTGGTGGTGGTGGACCCCCACCACCTCCCGGCGGTGGCAGCGGACCCCCACCCTATGGAAATAGACCACCTAATTACAATGGCGAACCTACATATGGTCCGGGCGATATACCCCCTCACAGCCAGTTTCCCCCGGGAACACCCTACAATCAGTCGATACAAGGTCCCACTAGTCCATATATGCCTTATCAATATTATTAGTACCCGCAGCTACATCAACAACTGCCCTTTTTGGCTACGTTGTACCTACCCGACCTATCTCGCCTGACGAATGACCCCATCTTCCACGGACATAATTGGCCACCAGTTCCAGTCAAGTTACCATCAAATATTCCCAAATTTGATGGCAGACCTAGTGAAGATCCAAAAAATCATGCGATGACATACCACTTATGGTGTTCATCCAACTCCTTGATGGATGACTCGATCTATCTTAGATTATTCCAACAGACTCCCACTGGCCCAACTGCCAAGTGGTATATTCAGTTACCACCCAACTCTTTTCCAAATTTCCGCTCTCTTGCTATGTCATTTTTGACCCACTTCCAGTTTCCCATTCTCTATGAGACTAGTACGGACTTATTGACCTCTCTTCGTCGGAATACCGCAACTCATATCTCAAACCATATCCATGAGTGGCGGTGAAGATGAAGTCTCATTAAGGCTCATATTCCCGACCAACTCTTAGCCGACTGGTTCACAAAGTCTCTTTTACCTGTCGTAGCTCGAGACGTGGCAATGGGAGAGGCCATCACAAAGGAACAAGCTATTACCCGTGCCCATTACTTAGACTTGGTCTATGCTCAATCCAACACATTATATGAAATTATCCCTGATGTTGGTTGGGGAGCCTGATCTTCCAGTCTCATAGATGATGATTCAGCCATGTTTGAACCCCAGGTTTGGTTATGATCCCGGCACGATCCCCAAGGTTGGGGCTGTTTTCGCCAACAGTTTACGGGCCCATGGTTTTGGGTATCCCGTGGTATTTTCCCATTGTATTTCCCTTATAAAAGAAAGACATTGTAATACGGCTAGGGTTGATGTAATAGGTTTTATGCATTGTAAAGATCTCTAAGATCAGAAGAGATACTGTGAGACAATGAAGAGGAAGTGCAGCGGCTGTGCTACAGGTTGTATCCCTTCACTTTGCTGGATGGTATAATAATAAGGAATGGCAACTTTAGTGTGGACATAGCCCATCTTGGGTGAACCACGATATATCTGTGTCTCTCTTGTAATGTGTATGTGTGATTATATTTTCATTTTTGTTTACTTTTATTGCTCTGCGATCCTGTTTTTCTAACACTTGATGCACCCCGCCCTAGGTATGAACCTGCGAAACCACCTAAGGGACCCCAAGCCGATGGAATCATTGGTTCCCTTACCATCCAGCCTCCTACTCAATTTGGTGGATCGTCAATCCCTCAAGGTTCTTCCCCATCTCCACCACAGGCTGACAACAACACCGCCAAATCGTCCACTCCTGCCTCCACCGAAGAAGTGAACTCTGTTCAATCAACTTCACCTCAGAAAAATAGTGGTAAGAAGAAGAACAAAGGTAGACCTAATAAACCTTCTAATCCGCATGAGAATAAGAGCACCCCTGAAGACACCAAACAGAAGAGGAAGTTGAAGTATCCTTGTTTGTTGTGCGGTGGTGACCATTTCTCTAAGGAATGTCCTCACCGAGACGAAGTACAAAAGTTTCTCAAGGGAAACACTACTCCCGCAGTTCTCAATGATCCCTTCCCTACTCAGAATCAAGAGCTGATTGCTCAAACCTCTCCTTCACATGGAAAGGCGTCTTCTACCGTGCATGTTCTCATGATGCGTAGTGAGACGGTAAACTTGAATACACGATCGCGTTCATATGACTCAGTCCTGCTGAAGGAACCCATTGGAAGTAATACTGAAAAAGCTTCCACTTCTATGCCCGATGTCACCATACCACAGGCCTCTCTCACTATTGAGAAGCTTTCTTTAGAGTCAGTTTTGCGTCCGCCCAAGAGCACGATTCAGAAAGCCGTTTTCAATCCTAATGCTCGGGCAACTCAGAATTACAATATTGTAGACGACTTGGCACAAGCTCCTTGTGCCATGTCGACGCTGTAGATTTTGCAGAATTGTCCGAGTGAACCCAAGACTCTCCTTGCTTCTATCGGTGTAGTAAACCCGGATTCCTCGAATACCATCATGTTTCGACTGGAGTACTTTAAGTCGAGGCTCTCCCACCAACTTGCATTTCAAGTTGCTACCAATGTTGCTGGGAAGACAATCCATTGTACTGTACTAGACAAAGGGGCTTCTACCTCGGTCATGTTGCTGTCATGTTGGAGAGCCATTGGTTCTCCCGAAATGAACCGTTCTCCCACCACCTTGAAAGCATTCGACGGTCGTGGCTTTCAACCCCATGGGCTATTACAAGCCTTAGCAGTCGAGTTGGAGGGTAAGACTGCAACCATTAATGTGGAAGTAGTCACAGCCCCTTTAGATTATAATCTATTACTTGGTCGTAATTGGTTTCACACCATGACTGTGGTCGCCTCATCTGTCTTCCGCATAGTGCAATTCCCCCACCAAGGCCGAATTGTCACTGTCGACCAACTGGACTTCTGCACACCGGACACCGCTACTCATCCCGGCGATAATGTCCCATTGCTTGGGAAATATCCGCAACTGTATGAGAGCGTGGGGGTCGAACTCATAAAATACTCATCTCTTATGGGCGTCTTTCCAACCTCGGATCCTCCTAATCATGTTGCCATGGTGAACATGATCTCCTCTGGTATTTCATCTTTTCCCAACTCCAACGATCAATGGCTTGTACCTGATGAAGCCACTATGCACTTGATTGGAGACTCTATGCCTTTTTCACCTGCTGAACTCATTTACGAGGCTATCCAGTCAGCACCCGAGGACCACTTATATGTGGCCTCCACGTCTTGTTCTCTCAGCATACGCCATCTTCACCCGATCCTCTACTCCAGACTTTTCATTCCGATGAATCCATTATGGAAATTATGAGTGCAGATGACCCTTCGTGGGAAGACCTCCACCATCGCTCGTATTTCCTCCCTCCTTTGGATTCTGTGGAGAACAACATTTCCACCATCTTCACACCGGATGTCTACCCTTTCCCTCAATCCCCGATACTTACATGTCAAACAGACACTAAAGGCAACTTGGCCAACATTGAACCTACCATTCCGGTAGACATATCGGTTACTCCTGGTGTAGTGGAACACATTCGTTTAGGCTAGAAGTGTTCCCCTAAATAGATTACTACTTTCACGGCCTTGTTCAAGCAATTTCAAGATGTGTTTGCTTGGACCTACGAGGAAATGCCTATGATAGACCCCACTATTGTTTCACACGAGATTCAAACCTATCCTCATGCTAAACTAGTCCAGCAAAAGCTACGACCTGTACACCCTTGAAAAACTGCGGCGATTAAGGTAGAAATTGAAAAGCTCTTGAAAGCTGGTTTCATCTACCCTGTTCCATTAATGGAATGGGTCGCAAATGTCATCCCTATAGCTAAGAAGAAGGGCACCATTCGTGTCTATGTTGATTATCGGGATTTGAACAAAGCTTGTCCTAAGGACAACTATCCCACTCCCTTCATCGACCAGATCATAGACAGTTGTGCCGGAAGTGTCATCTTCTCATTCATGGATGGCTTTTCCGGTTACAACCAAATTGAGATCCACCCGGCTGATCAACATAAGACAATTTTCATCTGCCCTTGGGGCACATTTGCTTATCACAAGCTCCCTTTTGGTCTCAAAAATGTTGGTGCCACATTCCAGTGGGCCATGTCGTACGCTTTTCATGACATGAAGGACTTTGTGGAACCTTATCTTGACAATCTCCCTGCTCATGCGTGGCAGCGCAACTTCCACATCGATCATCTGACGGCGATATTCCTCAGATGCGGATGGTATAACATTCGTCTGAACCCTCACAAGTGTATCTTCTACGTCAAGTCTATACACCTCCTCGGTTTTATTGTCTCGAAAGATGGGATTCGCATTGATCCCTTAAAGGTGGAAGCCATTGTCGCTCTCCCACCTCCGACTGATGTTACGGAACTTCAAAGTTTGCAAGGGAAGGCAACTCATTTAAGACATTTTGTCTGTAATTTCACCCAGAAGACACAAGGTTATATGAGACTACTCAAGAAGGATGTCTCGTTCATATGGGACGGTCAAGCGCAAAAATCCTTCGATAGTCTTAAACATGCTATCACCCATGCCCCTGTGCTCCAACCGCCCAATTACTACCGAGATTATATTATTTATCTCGCGGCTTCCACCACCACGATCGCCATGGTCTTGGTACAGGAGGACCACAATGCCCAAGAACATGTGATATATTACTTAAGTAAGGGTCTTGATGACACCGAAACTTGTTACTCACATGTTGAGAAGCTCGCTCTCCCGACAGTTATTGCCGTCCAAAAGTTTCGACATTACATATTTTATCGCCAACTCGAATCCCATGTACCACATTTTGACACGTCAAGTACTTGGGGGCATGTATTCACGCTGGATCATGATAATTCAGGATTTTGATCTCCTATTTGAGAAGGCTAAGTCTAAGAAGTCTTTGGTGTTTGCTGAGCTCATATGCGACCTTCCCCGTGCTGATGTAGGATCTGAGCCCAATGATTCTCTTCTAGATGAGTCATTGTTTCTTATATCTTCAAACCCAATGTTTCAACCCCCAGCTATCTCGTGACAACAGTCATCGAATACGCCACCACGCAAAGTATTACCTGATCGTCAGTGATACCTTGTACCATTGTGGTATTGATTCTATTCTTCAACGTTTTCTAACACATGAGGAGGCTGAACACGTCTTGAATGACTGTCATGCTGGGGCTTGTGGAGGTCATCTCACTGGGATGGCTACAACCCAAAAGATACTATGCATGGGATATTATTGGACATCTATATTTAAAGATTGTATCGAGGCCGTAAAAAAATATCCCCCATGCCAGCATTTTCAAACGAAAAAGTGCACCAATCCATCCCCGTTACACCCGGTTACTGTCGTTGGCCCCTTTGCAAAATGGGGCATTGAATTCATGCACTGTAAGCCTACCTCGGTCGGGGGGAATGGTTACATCATAGTAGCCGTGGATTACTTTACAAAGTGGGCTGAGGCTATGCCTGTGTACATTGACGACGGAAAAACCGTCGCACTCTTCATGTTTAATCATGTTATCTCACGGTTCGGAGTTCCACAAGCCATAGTCACCGACCATGGATCTCACTTTCAGAACCATATGGTCGATTAGCTAAGCGCCAGACTGAGTTTTCATCATGAAAACTCAACACCTTACTACCCGCAGTCCAATGGACAAGTAGAGGCCATTAACAAGGTCTTGAAAACCATAATTCAACGCATGGTGGGTACGCATAAGTCTAACTGGCACAATATGCTCTTTTCCGCACTATGGGCTTATTGAACATCCATCAAGACTACCACCGGATTTACACCTTTCCAATTAGTTTATGGATTGGAGGCAGTCTTACCTATAGAGTGCAATATTCCATCTCTCAAACTCGCAGTTGAACTTCTTCCGAACACCACTACTGAGGAAGAGCGATTCCTTTACCTAGCAAAACTCGATGAGATTCATTGAGATGCTGCTCTTGCCAACGAGGCACATAAGAAGCGCATCAAAGTGCAGTATGATAAGTCAGTAGAACCCCACGTCTATAATGAGGGTGATTTGGTCCTTACAAACGACCAAAGACACGATAAGCTAGGGGCAGGTAAGTTAGAGTCCATGTGGCACAGACCGAACATAGTGAAACGTGTTTTGGAGAAGGGAGTCTATGAACTAGAGGACTACGATGGAATATCTTTGGGCGAGCCCCACAATGGGCTCTACCTGAAGAGGTACTATGCCTAAGCTTTTCATGCATAGAAATATTGTATATACTGTGCATGGTGTGTGTGTTTTGTGTGGTGTGACGCTTTTGTTTTAGTGTGTCTAGATATTGTTTCTCGTTTCTTATACCATGTTCTGTCTACGTGTGCAGATGGCAACTTGCTGCGGATTCGTGGACGGCACCAGCCGGCTTACTTGCAACCTTGCTTTGGAAACCTGGGTACTTTATTCTCCCATCGGTGAGATTATCAGCCCAGGAGGAATTTGTCTAGGTTTTGCAACCACGATGTTGCAGAATATCAGGCAGTCATTGGAACCCTAACCGATGCTCTTTCCTTGGGTGTGGACCACGTTGTTATCTATTTGGATTCACAACTAGTGGTTTCCCATCTTAACCAGATTTATGCTATCCGTGAACCTACTCTACCCCGTCTCTACAAACGAGTCTGTCTTCTGGAAAGGTCCTTTGAATCTATTCAATACCTGCACATTCCACGAGATATGAACACAGTTTCCGACTTGATGGCCAACTTCATTCTAGATTGGTACATTGCACACACATAACATATTCATAAGATATAAAAGCATACATAACATGTAAATCATCCATTGTATAAGCAAACATGTAAACAAGATCACATTAATCATCCATAGAACACATAATGTATATAACCATCGGAAATGTTTGTATATATATATAAATCCATACAAAATGATGGTGCTGATACAAAATCTGAAGCATGCTTGCTTTCAGTAGGTCTCTACAAAATTTGAAGCTCATAATATTTCAGTACACACAAGTAGAACATGAGCCTAAGCCTCAGGTCGCTCAGCCCTAGGTCTCGAAGCCCCCGGCTGCTGCCCGTGAAAGCAGACTACATCTCTCGCCTCTTTGGCCAGCAGCGTGCCAAAACGGGTAGACACCCTAACAATGCACTTCTGGTAGCCCCGAGGTAGATCACGAACACCCGGCTCTGGGATATCCAGGGTCATCCTCTAGAGGTTCTCATAAACCTCCTCCACCTCCTCGGTGGCATCTCGCGTTGCGGGACCCACAATCGGCACCTCTCCTCTCCTCGCAATGAGAGAGACCCCAACTGGTCGCGACGGGCCCACATCTGCACACAACATCAAGTTATTAGCACTACTCCAAAAAAATCATAAAATATATAAAATGAAAACACAAAAGTTGTTGTTCTTACCGATGTCAACCCATTGTGCTCCCTCGGGAAACACCAAGTCGAGATCACCTCTGAAGTTTGTCACACTGTAAGGGTAATCCTCAATCATGAGGAGCTGTCCCTCCATCCAAGTGAAGAATCCGATGCCATAACCTATGATGGGACCCCCGCCACCATGGCGGGCCATCACCTTTGCCCATCGAATCATATGTGGATCCCTGGCATCCTGGTCATCCAAGTCCACCTGTGGATGCAGATGAGGTACCCGCTCCAGTAGAAAAGATATCACCACGGACCCATATCCAAACTGTTTCAGTGCCCTGCGCTAACATTTGGTAAGCTGACTCCGAAGGTTTGTAAGGAGTCCCTCGCACCAGTTTAATACCCGAGGAGCCATGCACTCCTCCATATACATCAACTGGGTCTTGCTCGCAAGGTGAGCAAACTGACTCCCCGCCACCCTCACTAAGGTGAAGAGCACGAAATGTAAAGGACAATCTCGAATCTCCTTAATGGGAATCTTCCCACTAGTAGCCGCAGTAACTCCAGTGCAGTACTAAGTAATCATGTCATCCACGGTCCGATCACCTCCTTGTGATCCAGTGAAAGATACAGATTCTCCCCTCCGGGATAATCCTTTCATGAAGTAGATATCCTTGACATCTATACTCAATGTATGCAACCCAATGTCGAAGTGTTGTTGTGCTGGATCCCAACATTGGATCATGTGTGTCAATAGTGGAATTTGGGCCCTCATGCACGGTACTCAGAAGTATTTTCGTAACCCGCAGTTCCTCAATGCAGCAATGCATTGAGGGTCATTTTCGAACTGAGCATCCTCCAACTCGTGTTTTCATTCTCTCCACTCAATGACCATGTTAACCACTATGAACCTGTCAAGAAGGACAAATAAGCACCATTAGAACTCACCCCATGCATAAAAACTTTTTCTTGGGAGTTGGGCGTTGAGTTGAAGTTGGACGTTTGCATCGTCGCAAGCCGTCTTTGCAGACAATGCAACATCGTCGCAAACTTCCCTTACGGGATTTGCGACGGCGCATGGCCATCGTAGATCCCGTAAGGAGGAATTGCACCGCTTCATGGGCACATTTTCCCCAACCAAATCAACTCAAAACCTTGAAAATTAACTAAAAAACAGAATGGTGTACCTGCTTAGGCCTACCTGCTTCTGACGGTTCGCAGAATGGTGTACTGTATCTCCTAGAATTAGCAGTTTAAATTTGGCTCCAAACAACACTTCACACTCTCCAAACTTGGTAAAAAACAATTGTAATTTCTTTTCACTATTTCACCCATTTTATAACAAAAAATGGAATATTCCTTTTATAATTTGATGCTTTAATGGTTTTTTCACTATAGTTTGGGTTATTTACTACATTTAAACACTTGGTTAACCATTTTTGACCTAGTCTTTGAGCTACAGGAGAACTTAAGTGCCCAATTAATGCCATTTTTCGTCGTGATGATCATCTCGTAAGTATTATGAGGTATGAACAACTTCCTTGAGCGTCTTTTTGTCATTATTTCGCTCATTAATGTAAATTATTAAATGAAAACCAAGCTTACACTTTGTTCTTTCTTGTGCTTGTAACACGATGAGAATAAGTCACCGAGTTATAGTTTATCACTTTTTCGGGCTCGTTAAACTCCTACGAAAAAGGAACCCCCTCGAAGTCTTTCTTTAAGCTCTTTTCAGGCTCTCTAAATAAGAAAAGATCCCCAAGCGAACTTGATGTGTTCACGCTTATTAAAGTATTTGAATGATTTTCTCCCTGGTTATAGTTTACCCCTTATTCAGACTAGGGGGCACTACTTATGAAGAGAGAATACTCCAGCCAATCATGACTGGAAGAGTCCTCTCTCGTGTTGTTTTACTATTTTCAGGGCGAAGAGACTAACCTTACGAAAAAGGACCTTTCGAGTCTTCTTTAGTTCTTTTTAGACTCTCTAAACATGAAATGACTCGATTTTACCTTCTATGGACTCATTAAAACTCAACATTGAGGGGCCCGTCATGGGACGAACCCATCCTTTCCCACGTTCAGAAAATGTTTGGGATTGGACTCATCGTCGCAAACTTCCCTTACAGGATTTGCGACGGCGCATGGCCATCGTAGATCCCGTAAGGAGGAATTGCACCGCTTCATGGGCACATTTTCCCCAACCAAATCAACTCAAAACCTTGAAAATTAACTAAAAAACAGAATGGTGTACCTGCTTAGGCCTACCTGCTTCTGACGGTTCGCAGAATGGTGTACTGTATCTCCTAGAATTAGCAGTTTAAATTTGGCTCCAAACAACACTTCACACTCTCCAAACTTGGTAAAAAACAATTGTAATTTCTTTTCACTATTTCACCCATTTTATAACAAAAAATGGAATATTCCTTTTATAATTTGATGCTTTAATGGTTTTTTCACTATAGTTTGGGTTATTTACTACATTTAAACACTTGGTTAACCATTTTTGACCTAGTCTTTGAGCTACAGGAGAACTTAAGTGCCCAATTAATGCCATTTTTCGTCGTGATGATCATCTCGTAAGTATTATGAGGTATGAACAACTTCCTTGAGCGTCTTTTTGTCATTATTTCGCTCATTAATGTAAATTATTAAATGAAAACCAAGCTTACACTTTGTTCTTTCTTGTGCTTGTAACACGATGAGAATAAGTCACCGAGTTATAGTTTATCACTTTTTCGGGCTCGTTAAACTCCTACGAAAAAGGAACCCCCTCGAAGTCTTTCTTTAAGCTCTTTTCAGGCTCTCTAAATAAGAAAAGATCCCCAAGCGAACTTGATGTGTTCACGCTTATTAAAGTATTTGAATGATTTTCTCCCTGGTTATAGTTTACCCCTTATTCAGACTAGGGGGCACTACTTATGAAGAGAGAATACTCCAGCCAATCATGATTGGAAGAGTCCTCTCTCGTGTTGTTTTACCATTTTCAGGGCGAAGAGACTAACCTTACGAAAAAGGACCTTTCGAGTCTTCTTTAGTTCTTTTTAGACTCTCTAAACATGAAATGACTCGATTTTACCTTCTATGGACTCATTAAAACTCAACATTGAGGGGCCCGTCATGGGACGAACCCATCCTTTCCCACGTTCAGAAAATGTTTGGGATTGGACTCATCTATGAGATGAGCTATACTGAGCATCTGGTTACCCTCATCAAGCTCGTCAAAAACACATGAGGCACTCATCAGTCATGATGGGGAAAAAGAAATTTTTTTGTATTACACCTTTACCAGTGGCAGTACTTAGTTGTTCTTGAACATGGCACTCATTTGCATTTGCATACAATACTTGGGTCATCCGTGTGTCCTCGAGATTTTGCCTACTTTCCGATTCTTGTTACTCCTTTTGGTCATCCAAAGAATACTTCCCTCATCAGTTGCGTTAGGAGATTGGCGTCTTTCTCATCATGTCAAAACTGCCAAGTCATGCCATGCCCATGTTCAAGAATACATTTACTACCCATCATTTGCAGTCAATACACCTTCGACCATGTCGGTCCACTCTGAGTCAGTCTTGTATGTTACTATACCATTCGATCTACTCCAAACATCTGTTGTCGAGTTTCATGTCGATGATGGGGGATTCATCATGGCCCTCCTTCGACGAATTCATCCTTGTCGACCTCAACACATCATCCGAGGATTGAATCTAGAAACCAACCAAGTACCTTGGGCATGCATGCCTCAATGGCAGATTACCTTGCTTTTGACATGAGTTCACATCATTGAATCTTGATGGAAATATTTCGTCAAGCGTTCGACTTCATCTCATTCATTCGCGCTTGATGATATGTACTATGATACCTTGGGGATCATTTACATTAATGGTGATTTCCCTCGCGCTTGTTAACAGTATACATCAATGATTGGTAATCAAGTGGTTTCTACCATGTTCAACGTCAATACATTTGTAATCACATGGATAGATTCGTATCATTGCAGGTTCGACTTGAAGACCCTGGGGAGTCATGTTTTACTTAGGTTGCGATGGAGATTGTTTGAATCATATTACACGGATCCACTTTTGTATTGGTCGTGGCTGTGTTATCATCTCATCATGGATCTACGCTTGTGTCTAGTAGCCAGGATTGTGTTCAGTCGATCATTACTACCATGGATCTGCAATGTATTGGTCGACAGCCATGTTGTGAGTCATACGAGACTGTGTTCTCAAAGTCAGTTGTACTGCAACAGCATCCTCTGTCCGACAAGTCCTTGCCAATCCTTCTGTCAAAACATTTCACATGTCAAGTTCCAACAGCTTCATGCTTTGGGGGGCATTCTGTTACATCTAAATCTTTCCACCTTAAGACTCAGTGTAAACCTCCCTGAAGTTCCCATGACTAAGAAGCTAAACTGGAAGAGATACTGACCTATTTTCATGCGGTTTAGTGAGGTCGTCGCAGGTCACTTTTGTGCACCATGCAACGTCGCAAGTTGTCCTACTACAGCCCGTGACGATGTCAGTTAAATGGATAAAAAGGCATCTTCGATCCATTTCTCAAAGGTGTGTGATGTGGATCTCTATCCCTAACCTATAGGGGAGCTGACATTCAGTTCCCTAGCCCTTTGGGAGGATCCCTTAGTCCTCTCCCACTCTATCTCAACCTACCCTATCCTCTTAGTCCTATATATATGAAGCTCATTTCGATTCCAAAGGGAGGAAGTCTATAGCACTTGCATGCCGGTGAAATTAGCTTAGGATATCTCTACTCATCTCTTGGGAGACCTATACTTCCTTTGGAGGCTTTGGCATTGGTTTATTGGAGGAGGATTGCGACGTTAAGCTTTGGTTGTAATAATCTCTCTCTTGTACTTCCCTCTTTTAATACAGTAATATAAACTCTTTCCACCAAATATTATTGTAATAATAATGTTTGTGTAGTGTACTTGCTTAACCGTTTACTTAGATCTATTACTGTTTAGATGCGTTTTACTGCTTGTATTGTTTTGTATTTTTTGACAAGTCTTGCAGCTGGGATCTGAAGACCATGGAGCTTGGAACAACATCAAGGAGAAAGATCTACAAGCTATAGGTAAGACATCTAATCACTCGATCTTTAACTAGATATAGGAAAGAAGTTTCATATTCTATCCCACTTGTTCTAGATTCTCATTGAATTAGGGAGATCACGCCTTAAGTCCGCTTTCAGTAGATTGTTTGGTAACAGAAGGACAAACATGAAGTGAAATTAAGGCCAAACAAGAAGTTGAGGCAAGGGATAGAGAAGAATCCGAGAAGAAAGGAGACAATGAATCTTAGCAAATGGATGATGGATAATCAAACCTTGACACACCTCTCAACTCTTCTATGCTAGCTATCATGGGAGGTCACTTTCCCCTTTTGGAACTAGGACTAGGAAAATTTACTCCATCAAAAATAGAATTTGTTACATCACTAGATTCCTTTGTATTTGACCATAAAAGAAGATGTGTCATGAAGCAGCCATAAAAGAAACTCAAGCTATCTAGAGTCCCAGAGATCACAATGACCACTGAGACACCAATGGTTACAAATGTAGGTGTTCATGAACTAGAAACTACAACCTTTGTCGAGGTTTCTTTCACTCAAGCCACCTAGCATAATGTTTGAAACATGATGAAGGAAGTGGAAGAATACCAACATAAGATAGCCACATTGGAAGGACATGTGGCTCATTTTAAAGTAGATTCAAGTAGTTTAATAAATTTCAAAGATTATTCTTTTGAACTTCAACGTGAACTAAACATCATGTGGAGATCAATGTATGTTGATTTCCAAGATCTTTCGAATCATGCATCTCAATTCCTAGATTTCTTTAAACAAACCCAGGAAAAAAGATAAATTATTCAAGGAGTCCAAATGGGCATGGACTACCTAAAAAGATGGCCAGAGGAAGAGAAGGATTCTCTTGAGGATAGATTCCTAGGATGAGTGACAAAAAAACAATGTAATTATGTATCCCTTGACAACTATCAAAAGGAAAGCACCTTTCTAGAAAGGGATATCACCAATTTGATCAGCAACTGCAAGCACTTGTACTTAGAGTGGAGAAATTTTTCTAAGTATAGGAAGCTTACGTAGAAGACAAGGCCCGTGGTCAATTAAATCGAAAGTGAGCATAATTGTAAAATATTATTTTAGTAAAAGAAAAAATAATTTAAACTGAAAAGTCATAAATACAAGAAGGTAGCTCAAACGACCCGAGGCAGTTATGAAAAAAGTGTATAAAGGAATATAGGGATAAGAATGGGATTTTGCATCTTGAACATTTTGTAAACTCTTTTATGAAAGTTTAATAAGGAGAAGCCTTCAAGGAGTAGTTGTGTTATTACCTCAATTTCACATACTTGCAACATTTTCATGTCATTTATTGAAAGACATCATCATCATACATTATGAAACTCATTAAGATTCATTTTACTAGTAATCAACATGTGAAATGGAGGAATTAATGTGTAATTTCATTTTACCCAACTCGTGTGACTATCAACATTGGGGCCTGAGCGAAATGGCATGGAATATCCCTTGATAGCCACATGACTACTGACATTGGGACCCGAGTGAAATGGCACAAAATATCCCTCAATACATGTGTGATTGTGCAAAAGTTTGGACTCATAAATTCTGTTGCACATTGAATTGCTTACAACTGGCATCCTTTTCTGAATATTTTCTTCAATTACAAGGTTGAATCTATCTTATAGATATTTCCTTTGGAGTACCTTTTACTATCTTTGGACTTGCATAATCGCCTACACATTCATAAATTTTATGGTAATAGTCAAGTTTCACTTTGTGTTAATAACTAGTACTAATCTATAAACTACCATGGATATTCCACTGGAACAGTTCACCACAACATATCTTACAACTTAGTTCTTTTTATTAGCTTATTTCCACTGAATGCTAAAAAAAATGGAACTGAAACACAAATAACTAGAGAAAAGGAATACACAATCCATACAATAACATAAGATATACCCTGAGAAAACCCACTAGGGGGAAAAACCTAGATGGAAATGAGGACTATGCCTTGCTCTTTTAGATAGATTGCAAATACAAATAAAGTGGTACTCTATATGGAGTTACCCATGGCTCTGCGACTAGAATGGATACTACAGGATCTCCTCCTTCCTCTATTCTTCTCTAATATCCACTCCCGTGTTGTTGCTCAACCATGGAAGAATACAATAACACCATAAGAATGGAACCCCTTCTTCTCCTAACGACTCGGTATTTAACATAGCTTGATAGCTTTCTAGGGTTGATTTTAGGGTTTTTGCATGCCTCGATTGCTAATTAGGGTTAGGGTATAATTGGACCTTCTAGAATTTTCTTGAAAATACACACGTGACTAGCTCCACATGTGTGAGAAATGAGAGTTGACATGGAATCCACTCTGTACCATTGTGGTCAATTGGATAGGTCAACTTGTGGGAAGCATAACTTCTTCATAAGGACTCCATTTGAGGTGATTCTTGGACCATTGGAAATGTCTCAGAGCGTAGAACCATGTGAAGGGCCATGGAATGTTGATGGAATTTTTGACCCCAAAAAACATCATTTAGACCCTCAAACAAGCCTTGGAAGGTTCTAGACCCCAAATCTGCAAAATTAGACTTGCCCTAAAATGGACCCTACAAGCCAATTCATCCAATCTTTTGACCCAGAAAGAACCAATCAAGAAAAGTCCTCATCCTTTCTAGAGAATTCTAGTAGAATTAAGCATCATATATGTATTGAAGACACTAGAATCCTAGCCAAGGAGGATCACTTAACCAAAATACGTGTCAGGGAAGCCATAAAGATTGTGAAAGAAAGGAGACACCTCAATAGGGATGATGGTCTTAAGCTCAATATCATGGATCCCATTCTTTGGAATAAGTCTTATCCTTTTTTTTTCTCTCTCCCATAGTTTCTTTTCTTTTTTCCTCTTTTTCCTTGGATATTTTTCTTTATTATTTTGTTTTTATTTTATTTTTTAGATTTTTTCTTTATTTTGGTTTTTTTCTTTATTTATTTTATTTTATTTTAATTTATTTTTCTTTCCTTTTAGATATTTTTCCTCATTTATATTTTTCTTTGGTTTTGTTTACGAGTTATTTATTTGTTTATATTTATCTACCTTTATTCGTTTGAGTTCTTTATTTGATTGGTTACAGTTTTTATTTCTACCTGTATTCTTTTGGTGTTAATTATTTTACTCTTTTCTTTTATTGTTTTAGTTTAGTTGTAATAAAAAAATGCTTAGGTTTTTCTTAATTGACGTGTTTTGTTTTTATTGGTTCCTTTTATTAATTTGTATGTGGTAGATCTGGTCCGGGCAAGGTTTTAACATCTAATTTTATCTCTCTAATTTTTAGTTATTTCTCATTTTAATGATAGGTTGTGTATCGTAAGTCCAAAATGTCGATAAGTTACCCTTGAATATAATGAATCTGGAAACTATGAGTAAAGCAACAAAATGGATGACAAGTTATATAATGTTTCATTTTGGATCAAATACATGTCAATCAAAACATCATAAGACCCAAGTGACAATATATTCAAATTTATCTTTATGGAAATTCCATCTATTTCTAGTGGACATGCCTCCACTAAGTGACTTACCTTTCTCTTAGTTCATGTAGCCAACTACACTAACCAATATTTCTTATGTTTACTCTTTTGAAGAATACATAAGTCAACAATTTTATGTGCAATGTAGTTGTGAGTAGGTCCCGGTTCAATAAAAAATAGAAACATATTGCTTAGCTATCTTACCATGCACTTCCACCACAATTCCTTGGTGGTCTTCTTGTTGATCCTCCAAATCAACATGAATTCTAGGCATAGTTCTTTCTACATCATTAATTGTTGCAGCTTCTTGAATGTTGTGAATAGTCCTTTCATTCTCCTGTCTTTGGGAACAATCTCTGAGTAGATGATCTCCTCCAAATCCCCAACACTCAGGACATCCTTTCAAAGGTTCTCATGGCCTCCTTCTCATTGATCTTGTTGGCTTGTTTCCACTTTATGTTGGGTAGTTCTGCTGAAAACTACTTTGTCCTTGATAACTTGGTTGTAAACTCCTTGAATGGTTTTTATATTGTTGAGGCTTAAATCTCTTCTTTCTCCATTTAAAGTTTCATTTCCTCTTTTGCTTCCATTCTTTATTGAACTTTGGTTTATTCTTGTTTTGATCATAATAGTGTTAGCCTTCTTAATTGTCTCATTCAAATTTTTATGCCATCAAATTCAATCCTATATTTTTAGGATTGAGGTATCCCACTCAAGAAGTATTGAATTTTGACCTTCTCATCCTTTATATATGGAACATACCTTAGCAATTTTGAGAACTTTCTTGCATAGTCCTCCATCATATTTAACTGTCCCAATTTCATTTCATTAAATTCTTTGATATTACCATCATAGTATCTTTCTAAGAGGTATTTATGTTGAATGTATTTCTTAAATTGCTTTTAGGTGATTTTTCTTTCACTAGTCTTCTCCACTTGCTTGATACCTTCCTCAACAATGGATGTTTATCCATTTAGATTGAATATGTCCACTCTATCCTTCATGTTCCTAAAGTAGTAATGAACCTGGAAGTATTTCCTTATTCCCAAAACCCATGCCTCATTTTCTTCTCCCAATTTCACCTCACCATCAAAAGTGGGTGATTTTACCTTTATAAATTCCCCTTGTAAATAATCTACAAAATGCCTCTTCTTCTTCTATCTATGAGAAGAAGACCCTGATCCACTACTACTTGAATATTCATACATAGTTATATCTTTGTTCTATGATTCATATGGTGTATATGCTCCATCATTAGATATCGGATTCTTAATAGGTTGGGATCTTTTCTTTGAAGGACTCTTGGAAACATTGCTTGAAATTTGTCCTTGATGCATTTTTTTAAAAATTTTAGTCAAATTATGTAGTAGGGTAGCATTTAGTTCATTATAATATTTTTAAGCCTTTATTATCGTCTTATTGTTTACCTTGCAACTCTGAAGTTCTACCTCCAGGTTTCTCATGGTTTTTTCCAAGTATGGGGGATTCTCAAGATTCTTTCTTTCATTAGACTCAGTTTCTTGGAGACGTGGTAAATATTCCATGGAAATAGTTGTTTTTCAACCTATTCAAACACAAATCATTGTGTAGTCAAATAGAGAACAATAATAAAACATTAGTTATGACATAAAAATTAAATTATCTAATTTTCTTTGAGCCCATATAGTCCTAGTGTTATAACCTTGGCTCTCATACCAATTTGTAACATACCTCTATAGAACATATACCTTGTATTCTTCAGGGAACAAGGTCGGGTCAATAGTGGGGCTTGAATATGTTACAACAATATCCTCAATTTTATAACAAAACTAGAAAACAATGAGAGAATAATTACTTAAAGGAATACAAGAAATACAAGGGATGAATGCAATGTTGAATTGAAGAGTACAACAAAATGACATGGTATAATATCCACATTTTAATAGGGGTATTACCCAGCTACAATACAACATAGCTTTAAACAACAATATACTCATGATGATTTTAGCATGTCACTTATGTAAATAGAATGTGGGTGAGGAGGATAATAATCCATTTGTTAAGCCCTAAATATTGGCACATTACCCCCTATGTAGTGGCTCATTAACCCCTTTATTATGGTGCATTACATATTATTGATGTCGGCTTGGGTCTATTAATGGGTCTATTAGTTGTTATTGTACCTCTTTGTCGCATATATATAGGAAGGAGACCTTTTCATTTTAGTCATCATTGTATCTTGTCTTGTCTTATGTACTTAACACATTGTGTAAGGAGGTTCCTCCCTCGAAGAGGATTGTTATTCATCTCATTTATTTATTATTAAAGCGTGGATTAATTTCTTATGGTCCATTTCTTCTATTTTTATGCTATATCTGGGACATGGTTGCATAACATTTGGTGTCAGAGCTCTTTCCTCGGGACTAGGTTCTTCAAAACGAATCATCTTGTAATTTCCGCTATAAATTTTATTCTACAAGGATTCAGACAATGATATTAAAAACCCACTTCTATAACAGGACGAGATATCTGTGGTCCGAAATTCAAGTTCTGAGACATCACAAGTGCGAATATATTGGCCTTGGAATCTAGGGTTTTTTACTAGTCCAAAAGCTAGTCTAAAACAGGTGTTCTAGGGAAAAAAGGTCATATATGGGTCATGCAAGGTCCAAATTGAGTGATACTAGTTGCACAAAAAGAGTACAAACCACAGTATCTGTGGTAGAATTTTCAGACTCAGATCCAAAAGATTGGACACGTGGAAGTCCGTACAAGTTCGATCTTCTGAAAGGACAAAAAATAAGAAGTGTTGGGAGATTCACAAAAAATTTCTATTGGCATATCAAAAACAGGTCAGACCTACGGAATCAGAAAGAGGACACCTAAGGCTACAACAAGAAAAAATTTCATACCTAGAGGAGTGGAAACTTGAATTACCTCAATTTAAAGTCGTCCCTAAAACAATCTTCCAATCAGAGTTTGAAAAAAGGTACACCATTTTAAATTTGAATGACTTTGAGAAAAATTATCTAATTGTGGTAAAACATAGGGTTTTATAGATATCCGTATTGTTCATAATGCCACAGAAATTAAGTGTAAAAAATCACTCCACTCAAACAACCCGAGGAGTCATCCCCAACATACGATGAAAGGGAAGACCTATCTTTTCGAGTGTCCCAGTTGGAAGAGACGATTAAAGGATCTATGAAGCAGTCGATTTAGTTAATTTAGAGGGGAAATTGATGAAACATATGGATAATAAGATGGAAGAAAATATGAAATTTTTGATGGAACAAATGGAAAATATTGCTAGTCTCATACAAAATTCAAAGGATACCCCTTCTCCAGGTGATGATGTGTTCCATGATACTCAGGAGGATAAAGATAAGGTCCATGTTGAAAAACATTCCATGAATAAGAATATTCCAAGAGGAAATGATTCTGAAAATGGAAATAATCGGGGATGGCTACCAAGGGGTACCCAACTTCCCAAGATTGACATGAGAAAGTTTAATGGAAATGATCCAATAACATGGATATTCCAGATGGAGCAGTTCTTTGATCTACACCAGGTTCCAACTTTGCAGAAGGTAACTATTGCATCCTTATATTTAGAGCCTGATCAATTTGTATGGTACCAATGTCTTTGTGACCGTAAAAAGGACTCTATTATCTCTTGGTCTATATTCACATAAGAATAGATTACACATTATGGGGATATAAATAGCAACACATTCTTTATCCAGTTGGTAAATATCAAGCAAAAAGGCCCATTTAGTGAGCACATCAAGTAGTTTCAAAATATAAGTCTCAAAGTGAAGAATATTTCAAAAGATAATTTTGTGGATCTCTTTATTGGAACTTTGAAGGATCACATCCAATATGAGGTTCGCCTTTGGGAACCTAAGTACTTGGAGCATGCATTTAGGCTGGCAAGAAAAGTTGAAAACAAAATTATGGCAACAAGGAAGTCTACCACTTATAGCTATAAAGAAGGAAGTGCGGTCTCCAGTCATCCACAACCTACAACGGTTGACACCACAACAACTAGAGGAAAAAATAGCAAAAGGGATTTGTTACAGTTGTGATAGAAAATACAATAAGGGCCATACGTGCACTAAGAAGAAACTATTTTACATAGATTGTGAATCAAAGGAAGAAAATGAACAAGAAGCACCAAAAGAATAAGAACTGTCTCAAAATGAAAAAACAGAAGATACTAATTCCGAAGAGATTACTCCCACCATATCTTGTCATGCATTGGTTAGAATTAGCACTCCTCAAACTCTCAAGGTTGAAGGATATATCAAAAATAAAAAGGTAACAGTGTTGATTGATTCTGGTAGTACTTATAATTTCATTCACTGTAAATTAGGCAAGGTTCTCAATTGCTTTGTATATCTAGCACCAGTGTTTCAAGTAATGATTGTTGATGGAGGAACTATCAATTGCTCAGGAAAATGCCATAATAGCAATCTCACTATGGGGGAATATGTATTGAATATTGAATAGTCCAATGATTGCAATTCCAATAGGGGGGTGTTGATGTTGTCTTATGAGTACAATGGTTACAATCATTGGGAACAATGGATTTTAATTTTCATAAGCTTTTCATGAAATTTTTATGGTAAGGAAAGTAATATGAGTTAATGGTATCACAGGGAAACCAAGTAAGGTGATAAGCTCTAATGGTATGACAAAATTGATAAAAAAAAAAGGACATCAAAGTGTAATTGCACAATTATTCTCATTAGATGTTCAAACGTCTAAGTCTCCTATTTCCCTAGATCTCAAAAAGGTGATTGATAAGCATTCCAAGGTATTTGAAGATATTCCAAAAGGTCTTCCACCTGTTCGATATTTTGATCATGTTATTCACTTAATTCCGGGAAGTATTCCTCCTAACATTAGACCTTATAGATACCCCTATGGACAGAAGAGTGAAAGTGAGCATATGGTTGATGAAATGTTAGAGGTTGACATAATTAGGCCTAGCCAAAGTTCTTACTCCGCACTAGTGTTAATGGTAGACATGCCGAATGGATCATGGCATATGTGTCCAGATCATAGAGAGCTCAACAAGATCACCATTAAAGATAAATTTCCCATTCCTGTTGTCGATGAATTGTTAGATGAATTACATGGAGCAATTTTCTTCACAAAGTTGGATCTTTGTTTCGGATATCATAAAATTAGAATGGAGGAAGACATTCCAAAACAACATTTAGAACTCATGAAGGTCATTATGAATTTTTGGTCATGCCATTTGGTTTCACGAATGCGCCTTCCAAATTTCAAGGTTTAATGAATTCCATTTTCAAGCCTTTCCTTAGAAAATTTTTGCTTGTATTCTTTGATGATATACTAATCTATAGCAAGTCTTGGGAAGAACATGATCAGTATGTTGACAGGGTACTACAACTACTAAAGGAGCAACCACTATATGCAAAACCTTCCAAATGTTTCTTTAGGGTAAAGGAGGTAGAATATTTGGGTCATATTGTATCTCAGGAAGGTGTCAAGGTAGACCCCAACAAAATTAAAGCCATGATGGACTGACCAATTCCCAAAAACTTGAATAATCTTCGAGGATTCTTAGGTCTGAGAGGGTACTATAGCAAGTTTGTTCGGAACTATGGAAGAATAGCAACACCTCTAACAACATTATTGAAGAAAGATGCATTTTATTGGACTCTAGAGGAAACTCAATATTTTGAATATCTTAAGGAGGCAATGTGCAAAGCTCATGTTTTAGCCACACCAGACTTCACAAAAACATTTATTGTGGAATGTGATGCTTCAGGAAATGGGATTGGTTATGTTCTAATGCAAGAAGGACACCCACTTTCTTTCACAAGTCATCCAATCAAGGGAAAGCACTTACATAAGCCCATTTATGAGGAGGAAATGTTGGCAATTCTACATGCTCTTAAGAAATGGTGTCCTTACCTAATAGGTAGACACCTCAAGGTCAAAACAGATCATGATAGTCTTAAATACTTCTTGGAACAGAGATTATCTTCGGAGGAGTGACAAAAATGGGTAACCAATATGTTGGGATATGACTTTAAAATCATCTATCGAAAAGGGAAACATAATGTAGTGGTAGATGCGCTTTCCAGAAAAGATGAATATGTCAAGGAATTACTTTGTGCAATTTCCATTCTATAGCCCGATTGGGTAGTAGCAGCAAGGGAAGAATGGAAAAATGACCTATCTGTGTGGACGGTCTTTCAAAAGCTAAAGGACGATCCCAATGTATCAAATACTTTTGTGTGGAAAAATGATTCACTATGGTATAAGGATCGCTTATATTTATGCAAATACTCCTGACTCAAACAAAATTTCCTCTCAGAATTACACACCTCTCCTATAGGTGGGTACTATTGATTCCTAAAAACTTACCACAAGGTTAATAAGGAATTTTTTTGGGAAGGTCTTAAATTTGATGCTCAAAAGTTCGTGGTTGAATGCTTGGTTTGCCAACAGAATAAGGTGGAAACAGTTAAGACCTCGGGACTTCTACAACCATTAAACACACCTTGCCAATGCTGGGAAGAAGTCTTAATGGATTTTATCACATGTCTACCCAAGTTAGAAGGAAAGAATGTTATTATGGTGGTTGTTGATAGACTCACAAAGTATGCACATTTCTATGCACTCTCTCACCCTTTTAATGCAAGTACAGTAGCCGCAACTTTTCTGGAAACAGTTCAAAAGTTACATGGAAATCTGAAGATTATTTTAAGCGATAGAGATCCAATTTTCACCGAAAAATTTTGGACTGAATTATTTTCTTGTTTGGGTACCCAATTGGCTCACAGTTCATCTTATCATCCTCAATCTGATGGGAAAACTAAGATAGTGAACAAATTTTTGGAAGGCTATCTTCATTGCTTTTCATCTGATAAACAAACACATTGGGTGAAATGGTTATCTTTGGAAGAATGGTGGTACAATACTTCGTTCCATACATCATAAAAAATGTCTCCATTTATGGCACTTTATGGGTACTAGCCTCCATCTATCACATCTCCCTTAAAGGGAAAATCTAAATTTCAAGTCGTGGAAGATCACATAGAGCACCAACAAGAAGTTCTCTAGATACTTAAGGACAACCTAGCTATGTCAAAAAATAGGATGAAACAACAAGCTGATCAACATCAGAGTGAAAGGAGTTTCGAAGAAGGGGATTGGGTATTTCTAAGGCTACAACCTTACAAGCAGATGTCCCTAAAGAAATTAAATAAGGACAATAAATTAGCACCCAAGTATTATGGTCCTTATAAAGTGTTGTGAAAGATTGGTAGTATGGATTACAAATTGGAGCTTCCTTCATCTTCAAGAGTACATCAAGTTTTCCATGTTTCTTGCTTAAAGAAGGTAATAGGAGACAAGATCCCAATTCAAACAATCTTGTCCGAGCTTGATGAAGAAGGAAGATTCATATTGGAACCTGAACAAATCACTAAAACAAGAACTAAACAAATATGAAATTGGGCTATTACAGAGTACCTCATCAAATGGAAGAACTTGCCAGTGGAATATTTGACATGGGAAGATGACTCCTTCCCACGGAAGCATCCACAACTAATCAAGTGTTGAGGAAAACACTTGTCTGAAGGAGAGGGGCATGTTAAGCCCTAAATATTGGCAAATTACCCCCTTTATTATGGTGCATTACATATTATTGATGTCGTCTTGGGTCTATTAGTTGTTATTGTACCCCTATGTATCATATATATAAGAAGGAGACCTTTTCATTTTAGTCATCATTGTATCTTGTCTTGTCTTATGTACTTAGTACATTGTGTAAGGAGGTTCCTCCCTCGAAGAGGATTGTTATTCATCTTAGTTCTTTATTATTAAGGTGTGGATTACTTTATTATGGTCTATTTATGCTATATCTGTGACTTAGTTGCATAACACCATTTCTAATCCGGATTTATGCAGGAACGCAACAGAATACACAAATACCCATAAAAAAACAAAGATGCAGTGGAAATAACACTTCATTTCATTAATCAAAGAACTGAAACTTGTTTACATACAGGATGGAAGTAAACTAGCTAGAGTGCTAGTAGCTTATCTCTGAGAAGAGATGCGACAGCTACATGCCTTTGAACTCTGTGTTACAATGGGGCTCAAAGGCCTATATATTATTGAGAAACAATGGAAACCCTACACATCCAAAAACCTAACACTAAGAGGTGAAACACCAGAATATGGGCCCCGTTGGGTAACTTGGTACATCAATTTCCTGGGGTCATAACTTTGGCATACTACCTCCATTTGACGCACAAGATACATCGTTACAAAGGTCTATTCAAGGACTACCAGGAACAGACTTATATTTGATTGATCATTCGATGCCGAAAAAACGTCGTTTAGGGCCTCGAAACGGATCCGGAAGTTTAGGACCCGAAAACTGCCAAAAATAGTAAATTGTGCTACAATTAAGGAAACTGAAAAACTGAAGAAACTATGGTGGGGGTCCAAGTGGAATAGGAGGGTGGCCACCAATATCCTCCTGGATCATTCCTCCCCCCTTAGATAGCAATGGTCCCCATTGTGTTGAGTCCCTCCATGAGATGAGGAAACTTCTGCTGAACTTGGTCCCTGGTGAGCCACTTTCCCTGGTGAAGGAGTTGGCCTGCTTTGACAACTCGATATAGATGGATCTTCTGTTGGCGGGTGTTCTTGATCTATGTGTCCATAATTCGATCATTTGTGGCTTGTTCCATGCAGTTTGGGTTTAAATTTGTTGGTGTGAGTTGTTCTGCCACATCTGATGTGTCCAGTAGAGGTGGAAAGTAGGGTCGAAGGCGGTCCACATTGAACACTGGGTGCAAACCAAGGAATGGTGGAATACTGAGCTCGAAGGCATTGTCTCCGACAACCTTGGTGATGGTGTATGGCCCATATCGTAGTGGGCGAAGCTTGCGGTGGGGTCTAGTGAGGCGCTCCTTCTGCAAATGTAGCCACACTTTGTCGCCCACCTGGAAGTTGTGTTGCACCCGATGTTGATCATGCCGCTGCTTGTACTTAGCATTGGCTCTGTCCAATATGTCATGAACCTGTTGGTGAATTGTTGGCTGCTTTTTGGACAGACCCGGGTTTTAATGAAGCGCAGCAACAAAACCCCTTGGCGCACTGGCCCTCTCGGCAACGAGCTGCGCGGCAGCTCGAGGTCTCACCCGAAGTGGCTATGGGGGGGCTAAGGAATCAGGTTTCCTTAACCTAGGCGACGCGGAGATTGCTCTTTCCTCCTTGACGATTCCTCTAAGGCGACGGTCTGACCCGTCTTCAGGCTTATGGGCGCATCAACGCTCAAGCTCCCGCTCAGCAGCCTAGCTGCGCGGTACCTTCCCTCCTACGCTAGGACCAATTATCCTCTGCGCGGATATTCTATGCGTAGTTTCACTCGCGTGCTTGTCGCAGCAACAGGTTCTCCTATCGCAACGGCGACGTTATCTACCGAGTCCTTTGACCCTTAACGATTATAATTCCCAAGGAAGCTTCACTGAATTACTCAGCACATTCACACAGATAATGCAATATTCCTGTATTTACCGTAATAGGCTAAAACACAAACAGGTAATCAATTCAATCATAATATCGTAACAACGAGAAGTATGGAGTCCTCCTCCACGGGGAAAACCACGTCCACGGGAGTATCTTATATTAACCAGAAAATGCTAGACTTATACAATATGCTGCGCACACAGCTGTAGCCTTAGATCTTTCCAGGAAACTCCACGCACACAGCTGGGAGCCCTTCTCTCAATCTATTCTCTTCTCTACAGAGATTACAATAGTTCAGACGTCGCCTCGGACTGTCTGCAACTCAAGGATTAGCTTCACTGCTAACCCGCTTACTGACTAGTTAGCTATCTGTCTAACCAACTGACTCTCTCTCTCTCTCTCTAACTAACCAGCTAGCTGACTCTCTAACATCTACCCATTACAATTATTCATATATATAGGTGGCCATGGCGGTCACACCTTTACAAAACTG
Organism: Larix kaempferi; assembly: GCA_027924585.1. Lineage (NCBI taxonomy): Eukaryota > Viridiplantae > Streptophyta > Pinopsida > Pinales > Pinaceae > Larix > Larix kaempferi. The sequence continues at coordinate 12,269,136 of BSBM01000155.1, read as the reverse complement.
TGGGCCTTTCCTAGCAGTAATCCCCAAAAACCCTAACCACGCACATGGCTAGGTGTACTGTAGGCACCGCTTGCAGTCATGTCGCCGCTTCCTGCAGGCTCCATGAATTCCGGTGCAGCTTACGGGTATGGGTGCCTCGTCCTTCGCCTTCAATGCTTTCGTCCGTTGCTCTTCCTTGATCCGAGCAACCATAACTTCTGTACTTAGCTTTAAATGAGGGTAGCTGAGCCCTCTACTCCATTGCTTCATTGATTATGGTAGCTGGGCTTTCCACTCGGCTACCTTCCTTTCCTTCTGACGTGTGCGCGAGCTCCGCGATTTCCGTTCCGTGATCTGCGCTGAGCTCCTCCATCTGGCACCGTACTGCGCACCATCTTCTTCTGTCCCAAAATTGGCGCTTATTCAAAACTTAGCACTTTCTCTTCCATACTTGTGCTTTTTCCTCAAAATTCACAGCTTTTACCATAGCTGCGGCCTCGGCTCCAACAGGCCCCTAACACTTACTTGTGGCTCGCCCTCGAGCCACTCGCACTAGCGTGTGGTCGCTTTACTTGCGCATCTGCTTTTGCTTGGGTCTCCGCGAATGCTTTCTTCCACTGCGCAATAGCGGAGTCCAATTCATCAACACATTCCACAGCAGTCTGCACCGTTTCTGCAGTGGCTTCTTCTTTAGTGATGGCATCAATCACCTCTTGAGATTCAACAATCTCTTTGATTTTTGCCTCGACTCGACCCACGATATCAGCATACTCATCCATGAATGGCTGAATGCTGTTGGTGAGCTTCTCATCTTCAGTTCTGAGCTTGTGCAGTTGCTGCTGCATTCTGCGCACTTCGCCCATTTTCTTCATTTTTGGTAAGCATGTTAAGGCCTTAGCTTCTTCAGTCAGAACAGTTAGGGACTGTTCTGCGGCTTGTACCTGCTCCAAAAGACCAACTTTAAAAGGGAGATTCTCAAGCTCCGTCCAAGCTTCCATAGCTTGGTTCATCAGGTTCTCAGCTTCCTGTATTCTGTCTTTCATCTGCGTGGAAGCTCTGCTCAGTGCTTCAAATTGTACCTGCGCATCATCTGTAAACTGCGCGGCAACACGAGCTTCCAGCTCGGCGATCTGGGTTCTATGGCCCTCAGCCATAGCAACTATTTCATGCTCCAGGGTTTTCACCCTTCCTCCAATAATTTGAACTTTCTCAACCAGAGGAAGGTCTGGTTGAATCTCGCAAGTCGGCAGCTCCTGGGCAATCTGTTCCACTGCGTTTCTGATGCCGATGTCTTGCGCCTCATAAAGTGCAAGCTTCTCAGAGATATTCTTGTGGTTTGCCTTCAGCTGTATCTCCTGCGATTGCAGTCGTTGATTTTCCTGGAATGTAGAGAGCTCTCTAGCTCTCAGCTCAAGAGAAACTTTCTCGTGCACTAGCTGTAGAGTCTCTATAGGAATTAGAGACAAATTTATTTCAACGGGCCCAACGGTGCTTACCTGTAGTGCAGCTAGAGGATCCGGAAGTGTCATGCTTGTAGGCGGAATGTGCACGACAGTGTGCCTTTCTATGAGTTCTTCAACTCGCTCGGTACTTGGAATTTCTTGTGGCACCTGCGACGTAGATGCTAGCGCATGGGTCTGCGCAATCCTTCCTGCGAGACCTTTTATTTCTACAAACTGCATGTCTAGAGCACTTCTGATGTGAACCTGCGTGTTCCGCAGCTCGCGAAATTGCTCTTTCAGATACTGGTCGATCCCCGAGGGAATGGCCTCAGAGGGATGCGACACCTTTTGTTTCTTGGTCGCCGGCTCTGTCGAGTCTTCGTCACTTCTTTGCTCAAGGGCTTCCTTGCCCTTATCTTTCTCATGCGCAGTGGCGCGTGGCATCGCGGATGCGATGTCGGCAGCTTCTCTCCATTCGTCTGACCAAGACTTGATAGTTTCTTCGACATCTTCGGTGGTCATCCTGTAAAGGCCTACGGCCCATTTCTCTTCAATGCCGCAGGGACGGAGGTAAAGTTGATGTAAGTCGGCAGTAAAGGCCAACTTTCCTTCATATAGCGTCGCTGTCTCCTCACTCAGCCTTGGCATTTCCTGAATGGTATCTCTGAGGAGATAGTAGTATTCACAAAATACAGCGCGGTTCATCTTGCGCTTCGCGGGATTAGGGGATTCCCAAAGGTTTACATAGTGAATTCCGGCAGGTTCTCCTGCGCGGCGCGGAAGGAACTGAGTGTTCGGGGGCTCCTTCCACCCGACGAGAGCACATAAAATTAAAAGCCAAGAAAAATGGAACGACTGACCGGGGTTATCTTGAACGTTTCGGCAGTCTTCCAAAAAAGAATTGAGGAGGAAGAGGCACCAGTTGTACTGCTCTCCCTCCGCAGCTGCGATGGCAAGTTCCACGACAGCTCCAGTAACTTCCTTCGGTCTGCATTTCGTGAGAAGTCTGCCCGCGAGCAAACTTCCTGTAAATCTGAGTGCTTCGTCTTCTACTATTGTGAGGTCATAAGCCCGAGCTCCTCTTGTAAGGTTATATTTCTGGACCAGCTTTGCAGCCAGTTTTCTATCCTTCTCCTTTCCCATAAAATGGATATTGGGATCCTTACCAACCTTAGACAGGCCAGTAATGCGATGAATCAAATCGACATTTAAGTCGATTGGCCTACCGAGCCAAAGGTAACCTCCATGAGCGCAGGATAACAGTGTTTTAACAACTGCGTTCACTTCATTGCTACGCCCAAAATGCGGTAGCTTTAACAGGTTCAGGAGTCCAGGGAGCTCCAGATTTGCTGCAAATCCCTTCGGGATGAATTCGTCAACCTTTCGGCTGGGATTATGCACTACCGTCAGATATCGGTCTAGCTGGAACTGAGGATATGTCTTGTAGTCTCCGAGGTTGAAATCAGAGAACTTGACCAGTGGAAGGTGTCCGAGCAGGGACCCTTCTACTCGCACGCTAACCGGTAGTGGAGGTAACGGAAGCGGATACTTTGCATTCTTCGGAATATGCACCTCTGGTGCATCGTCTGGTCGCGGCGGAATATAATTCACCATAGTGGCCAACGGCTCTGGAACGAGCTCTTCTGGCTGTGGCTGAGATGCTCGTGTGGCCGGAGATTGTCTAGGGTCCTGATAACCAGGATGTACATAAGTCGAAGCAGTCACAGGAGTATTCATGCCGAAATCTAGGCCTCAGCGTAGGAATTGACGAACGACTTCTTCAGTCGACAGGTTCTCCGTCGTGAACGGGTATGGGAAACAAAAACTTGGACAGAACAATGGAACATCGTGGGATATGGGCACTGATAACAAGGGAAACACTCTGCACGACTCGGCTTCTGAAAACAATGGCTTAGATTTTCACACAGGACTATGCAGCTCGAGAAAAGTAACCCGAAATTATACAAGTGTGGGGTATTTATAGCAAAGGTGATAGTAAATGCGGGCAAGTGGGGTTACTAGCTATAGGCGGCTATGCATGAGTTGACAACCCTACGATCCCCCTCGCCTTTGCGGTGCATTTACTGTGATGGACGGGCTCTGACAGGCTTCCGGGAGAGGCTAACGCTTTCGGCTCATGACTTAAATGAAAATCTTACGGAGATCAAGCCAAATCTGTCAGAGCGGCTACACTTAAATGGCGGGTTTATCCTTCATTTATTCAGACGCGGCTACATAACTGCTGTAATTCAAATTTTTTCGGCGGGTCATTTCAACTTAGGAAACTGTGCCTATAGGGGTCCACAACAAGAATTCTTCAAGCGGCAATTTATCACAGGGAACTGCGCAAGAGCGACAGTTCATCATCCCGGGGAAAACTCGCAAGAGCGCAATTAAGTTCGCTCCAACCAAACTTTATAGACATGCGCGGATGTTTCATGGAACTGCGCGGGAAGCCAGAGACTGAGGGTCTCGCGACTTCCGTGTAGACTGGATGCGATGCCTCTTTCAACTACACTGGGCATCGGCATTTCTTTGAGCAGCTATTTAAGTCGACAGGGCGGAGTGGCCGTCGCGGTAAAGCTTAAGCCGACTCCCGTTGATCTTTGTAGGTAGTACTTCTCCATTCAGCTTCGCAAGCTGAACTGCTCCTCCTTCAGTTATCTTCGTCACCTGAAAAGGGCCTAACCAGTGTACACGAAACTTGCCTGGAAACTTGATGAATTTACTATCATAGAGGAGTACGAAGTCTCCTTCTGTAAAGTGTTTATTCTTAATGTGCCTGTCATGCCAAGCTTTCTGTCTTGCCTTCTGTACCTGTTGATGAAATCCGGCTAACAGTCTGTCTTCTTCTAAGGCAAGCAGTTGTGAGAGTCTTGCGCTCATAGTATCAGGATCTGTCATTTCTGTAATTTGCGCAATTCTGAGACTGGGAATAATGTATTCCATAGGCATAACTGCTTCTTGTCCATACACCAAACTGAAAGGTGTGTGGCCTGTTAGTTTCTTGCATGTGGTTCTGTAAGCCCATAATACAGCTGTGACTCTAAGGTCCCAATCATCTCTTTGTTGATTACAGATCTTCGTCAGGGCATTCTCAAGAATTTTATTGAATGCCTCCACCGTGCCATTAGCTTGAGGATGGTAGGGTGTACTCTTATGGTGACTAATTTGAAATTCTTCAGTAAGGGCCTCTATAGTCTCATTGAGGAAATGTGTACCCTGATCACTCATGAGAATCACTGGACATCCAAATCTAGTGATAATGTTTTCAAAAATGAACTGCGCGGCAGTGGCAGCGTCGCAGTTCTTCACTGGCTTAGCCTCAGCCCATCTGGTGAGGTATTCAGTAGCTGTGATGATGTATCTTGCGCCGGTTCTCTTTCCTGGTGGGTTGATAGGACCTACAAAATCAATGGCCCATTTATCAAAAGCACGTAGTGTTATCTGAGGTCTTAGCGGCATTTCATCTCTTCTTGAGGGTTTTCCTGTTCGCTGGCACACATCGCAACATTTGCAAAATTCCTTAGTATCCTTATGCAATGTCGGCCACCAAAGACCTGCAGCTAAGATCTTCTGAGCAGTCGGCTTTCCTGCGAAATGGCCTCCTGCGGTGCCTGAGTGCGCTTCTGCGATGATAGAATTCTTTTCATGCGGTAGGATACATCTGCGCAAGACTTCATCAGGGCCCAACTTATAAAGCTGGCCTGCTATCAAAGTGAAGTCTGTGGCTTTGACGACAAGTTGTTTCTTCTGCTGGACTGTAAACTCAACTGGCGCTTGTCCAGTAGTAAGAAACTCAAGGATATCAGAATAATATTCATCTGCTGCTTGAATAGAGAACAACTGCGCGTCAGGAAGATTGTCCTCCAGATTTGTAGGTTCTTCTCCTGACTCTATCCTGGATAAATGGTCAGGTCCTGCATTCAATCTACCTGGCTTTACAATAACCTCAAAATCATATTCTTGAAAGAGCAGTAGCCATCTGCAAATTCTTCCCCCTAACACTGGCTTATTGACCAAGTATTTCAAAGCAGAATGGTCAGTATACATTTTAAAATGTGCGCCCAGTAAGTAGTGTCTGAACTTCTGTAAGGCGTACACCATAGCTAGTCCTTCTCTTTCTGTAGTAGTGTAGTTTTTCTCGGCTGTGGACAAATTTCGGCTAGAGTAAGCAATGGGGTGATCGATACCTCCTTCTCCTGGTTGTGTAAGTACGATCCCCAATGCTATAGAAGAAGCATCGACATGAACATGAAAAGGTTTATTTCAGTCTGGGAAAACTAGAATTGGCACAGTGATCATCTTGTCTTTAAGTATGTCCAAGCTCTGTTGGCATTCTTCTGTCCATTGGAATTTCGAATCCTTTTTCAGCAGTCTTTCCATAGGTGCTGTGATCTTTGCATATCCTTTGATAAATTTTCTGTAGTATCCAGTATGTCCCAATGTAGTGTGTAATTGCTTGACTGAGTTGGGCGTCGGTAAATTAGCAATGATGGCAACCTTCGCAGGATCCATCAGGAGTCCTTGTCTGCATACAATATGACCCAACAAAATACCAAAAGGAGCACAGAAGATACATTTTTTCAAGTTAAGGGAAATCTGGTGCTGTCTACATTTTTCTAACATCATGCGCAAGTTCGCTATATGGTTCTTTAATAAGCCAAATACAGTCCAATCATCAAAATAGACTTCTAAGAATTTATGGATAAATTCTTTAAAAACAGCAACAACGACTCTAGAGAAGATAGCAGGAGCGTTTTTAAGACCAAAGGGCATTACCGTGTACTGGAATGAGCCCCATTCAGTCGCAAAAGTAGTCTTATGGCGGTCATCTGGATGAATTCTGATCTGATGGTATCCCGAAAATCCATCAGTGAAGGAGTAAGCCTCTTGTCCTCCCACATTATCAAGCACTTCATCTGTAAAAGGCGTAGGAAATGGATCATGCGCTGATGCGTCATTGAGTTTGCGCAGGTCCACGCAAATTCTTATTTCACCTTTTGTCTTCTTCTCTTGCACAACCATAGGACTAATCCAGTCGCTTTCTTCTACTGGTTCAATAATACCTGCTGTTAGCATCTTGTCAATTTCTTCTTTGACTTTTTCTTTATAGCGCGGGTTCAACCTGTATGGGCGCTGCTTTACTGGCTTGGCATCTGGTTTCAGAGGTATGCGCATCACTCCTAAGTCTCCTAGGATGCCTTTCATTTCTGTGAATTTGGTAGGAAAGATATCCTGGTAGTCTCGTAATAAATCTGAAATATGCGCAACAGTTTCATCATCTCAATAGTCTCCTATAGAAGCAAACTTGGGTTCGGCTTCTATACCAATGTTAACCTTCTTGAGCTTGATGTGTTCTGTAATGGCAGGGGTATCAAGCTGAGGACCTTGAACATTGCGCGTCCCTTCTGATTCTGGAATATTGATGTTGAGAGGATCATCCTCCTCTTCTCTAGTGGTGAAATTATAGCATTCGAGGGCATGTTCTATCTGAACAGCCCAATCTGGCTGGGAATATTCTGGTAATAGACATGGTTCAAATACCTTCTTTTTAATACACTTCAGAGCCTGATCAATACTCGGATGCTCTGACTCAAAGCTGAAGGTAAGTTGAAAACTTTCTATCATAAGAGGCCAAGTAAGAGTGCCTCTGCGCAATTCTGTTTCAGTGTACCAGTTCCTTGGAACTGTGTCCAATGTGTGGATGAATAGGTGAACCCACTCATCGTCCGGAATATCTGACCATTGTTGAATGCATGCTTCGATGTGTGACCTGGGGTCACTCTGTCCCTCGTATTTGCGCGACATTTCTGCTGTAGTGTCCTGGAATCTGCGCAGTATCAATCTGCGACAGTCTTGCCAAGTGTGAATATTCTCTTTATGTGCACCCCACCATCTTGCGGGTGTAGTGCGTAATGATACATCTAATGCCTGTATGCGCTGCTGTTCTGGAAGCTGTTGTTCATATGCCTGTATGAATTCACTTACGTTAGTTAAACCATAAAAAATTGGAGTGTCAGTCAATTCTGTGCCAATCCATCGAATGGATTTAGTCATCATGGCGCAACGTCTTGTAGAAACCTCATGTAAGCGATTCTGCCAGTTTTCCAATCCTGCATCTGAGTCTGATGTGCACGAACTATCGCATCGCCAGCTGATATGGCCATCTGCTGTGGGATTGACATAGTCACTCTGACTAGCAGTCATCTGATACAAACTTTCCATTTGGCGCGCTTCTTCTTCTGCCCGAATGGGTTCTATATACCTTGGTCCTTGAATAGGATCAAGCGGTGCAATGACCCTAATCTGGTCGTCCTCAAAGGTCATCTGTCTTTTCTTCAAATTGATGACAGCCAAATTATCAAATGCCCAGTCTATACCTAAAAGTGCTGGGTAAGGTCTACTATCATCCAGGATTTTGATTACTTCAAAGTTTGCAGAACTTCTTACTCCCTCAATATCAATAGGTACATTGGGTAATCTGCCCAATGGAGAGACTCGTTGCTGGTTCGCGAGTCTTAGCTGGATGGGGGATCTTGTAAGTTGAGGACTTCCCATCTGTTCCCATGTCTGCATGGTGAGAACATTAACTTCTGAGCCCAAATCTAAAATGACTTCGTCCATCTCAAATGCTCCAATCTGCGCTGTGAGCCTCATCTCTTTTCCAGTTCTAATGTGACTCCCAATCTGGTGAACAGCACGCTGCGGCGTGTTCGTCGAAGCAGATTGTTGACATTTATCCAATAGGTGCTGAAGTTCCATAGTTGCTTTTTCATTGCGCAACAACTTTAAGCAGTTCCTTAGAAAATTATGGACAGTGCCTAGTGCATTTTCTTCATCGGGCCTTCCGGATGTAGTGGCCTATTCTTGTACCAGGTTGTCTTGGCTTAGCATCTGCGATCCAATATCATTATGGGGATTTGCGACAGAACTTGAAGCTCTGGGATCTGAGAAATACTCCTGGGCTTGCTTGAATGCTTCTTTTTGCTTTTGCAGATTAAGTGGGGCTGGTTTAATATTAGCGCGGCGCACCCATTGTGTCGCTTGCTTTCCAGTTCCCGACTCTGGCGCACCAGTGGTTGTTCCACTGCGCGTCACAATATTAACTGTACGGTCTGGTTCCATTTTTTCTACTCCAATCAATTGAATATTTTGGTTGACCTGTGGCGTCTTTGCTTGCATTTTAGCCATCAATTGGGGACATTCTTCAATGATATGATCATAAGATTTACAATATCTGCAAAGGGTTGTAGGGTTTTGGCAATCTCTTGCAAAATGACCTTGCGCTCCACAATTATAACAAGTAATCTGGCCTCGTCCACGACCAAAGTTTGTTGTGCGTCCACGGCCTCTGTAATTTCCTGTTTTGCCGTCGCGAGTTTGGTCATACTGTGGACCTGCTACGGGTCCTTGTGCTTCTGACTGTACTCTATAGATATCATGTTTCCTTTCCATCATAAGGTCATATGCTCTGCAATTGTTTTCATCATGGCCTACTGATTTACAGAAATTACAATATAAATTCTTTGGAGTTTGTACATATTTCTGAAGTAAGTGACATTCCTGAGGTCTATGACCTCTAGTTCTACAGATTTCACACCAAGACCCTTGTGGCTGTGGTAAAGGATTAGGTGCTCCAGTTGCAATATACTCTATGAAAACAGGGCAATGGTCCTTTGAATGACCTTGTGCTTTACATTTCATACACCATATTTCTTCCTTAACATCCTTGCCTTTCTTAATATCATGCACTTGCAAGGTTAAGTTTGCTAATTGGTTCTGCAACTGCGCAACATCGTTGCTTGTTCCAGTAATTGGTGAAGCTTCTAGTTTCATAGCCATCTCTAGAGCTTGTTCCTGAGTAGTGAGATTCTGTTGCATAAGAGGAAGTCTAATGTGTGGAAGCAGTGCAGCAATGAACCATTCCTTATGCTGTTGTGGTGCAAACTCAAAGCTTACTTGATCTATCAAGGCTTTGAACTTCTGGTCAAAGTCCCATACTGACTCTGTGGGTAACTGCTTGATGTCTTTGAGCTCTGTTATACACTGTGATTCTGATTTAGGTTTCTTAAATTCTCTAATCATTGAATTTCTTACATCAGCAAGCGTCCTATTCTGTGCTGCTGAGTATTTCATGAACCAAGTTAAGGCTCTGTCTCTTAGTGTGGTTGCTAACTGAACCAGTTTAACAGCATCATCATTAATTTGCTTAATTGTCCAAATGGCTTCACATAGGAACCAGTGTTGCTCAGGGTCTTCTATCCCTGTTCCTCTAAAAGTTGGTAGTTTCATATCATCACCCATCTTTCTTGTGCTAGTTTGAGATGTAGGTGCTGTAGCAGTTCTTCTGGACTGGTTGAACAAAGGTGGTACAGAGGTGCTAGAAGTACCGTGTGGGCTACTAGAAGGTGTTACTGCGGGATTATACTGAGCTTTGTCTGGCTTTTGCGGTGTAAAAGGGTGATAAGGGATATGAACACTCCCTTGTCTTTCTATGTGGCTTGCTCTAGGAACTTGACTGTCTTCTGGGCTTGACTCAAAAGAATGTTGGTCAAGGCCTACTTTATACCGTTTTCCACTACGAGTGCAACCAATAACTTCAGGGTCACTATCCGAGTCTACGGACATTACTTGTCTATACTATGCATCTGAAGCTATACATAATTTTTCTTTTTCATACAGAAGCATTTTAATCGATAAGTTCAAAGAATTCAGGAACTTACCTCTATGTGCTTGAAAGAAACTCCTCTCAGCTTCACTGAAACTTTTTCTTGTATCCACTGCAAACTCAGTGATGAAACCTTCCAACAGACTATTTAACCAAAAGTCTACTGCGCGGGACACAGAATTATCTACCCGCTTCAGAATACTGACTAGCTCAGGCGTCCAAGCAACTGGTCGATCAATATACACAGTGGGTCTAGTACTTGCTAACTTGGCTATCCAAGCATGTAACTCAAGTGCAAATGTGACAAAGAAAATTTCATGAAGGTCAGTATAGATATACTTCTGCAACCATTCTTCTGGCTGGAGTCTAGAGCTTTTATTTTCTTGTTCAGCGAACTCTTTAGCCTTTAAATCAAACCACTCCTGAATTTCTGTAGCTGTAGGATTCCAGTAACACATTTGTTAGCTGAGCAAGTCTCAAGGCAACAGAACCATTTGTTGGCTCCCTTCTTTCTCTAGATTTCGCCTCAATCTCGTGTGTCGCGGAAATAACAAGTCTCATTCACGCGGCAACGGAACCATTTGTTGGCTGCTTTTTGGACAGACCCGGGTTTTAATGAAGTGCAGCAACAAAACCCCTTGGCGCACTGGCCCTCTCGGCAACGAGCTGCGCGGCAGCTCGAGGTCTCACCCAAAGTGGCTATGGGGGGGCTAAGGAATCAGGTTTCCTTAACCTAGGCGACGCGGAGATTGCTCTTTCCTCCTTGACGATTCCTCTAAGGCGATGGTCTGACCCGTCTTCAGGCTTATGGGTGCATCAACGCTCAAGCTCCCGCTCAGCAGCCTAGCTGCGCGGTACCTTCCCTCCTACGCTAGGACCAATTATCCTCTGCGCGGATATTCTATGCGTAGTTTCACTCGCGTGCTTGTCGCAGCAACAGGTTCTCCTATCGCAACGGCGACGTTATCTACCGAGTCCTTCGACCCTTAACGATTATAATTCCCAAGGAAGCTTCACTGAATTACTCAGCACATTCACACAGATAATGCAATATTCCTGTATTTACCGTAATAGGCTAAAACACAAACAGGTAATCAATTCAATCATAATATCGTAACAACGAGAAGTATGGAGTCCTCCTCCACGGGGAAAACCACGTCCACTGGAGTATCTTATATTAACCAGAAAATGATAGACTTATACAATATGCTGCGCACACAGCTGTAGCCTTAGATCTTTCCAGGAAACTCCACGCACACAGCTGGGATCCCTTCTCTCGATCTATTCTCTTCTCTACAGAGATTACAATAGTTCAGACGTCGCCTCGGACTGTCTGCAACTCAAGGATTAGCTTCACTGCTAACCCGCTTACTGACTAGTTAGCTATCTGTCTAACCAACTGACTCTCTCTCTCTCTCTCTAACTAACCAGCTAGCTGACTCTCTAACATCTACCCATTACAATTATTCATATATATAGGTGGCCATGGCGGTCACACCTTTACAAAACTGTGGGCCTTTCCCAGCAGTAATCCCCAAAAACCCTAACCACGCACATGGCTAGGTGTACTGTAGGCGCCGCTTGCAGTCATGTCGCCGCTTCCTGCAGGCTCCATGAATTCCGGCGCAGCTTACGGGTATGGGTGCCTCGTCCTTCGCCTTCAATGCTTTCGTCCGTTGCTCTTCCTTGATCCGAGCAACCATAACTTCTGTACTTAGCTTTAAATGAGGGTAGCTGAGCCCTCTACTCCATTGCTTCATTGATTATGGTAGCTGGGCTTTCCACTCGGCTACCTTCCTTTCCTTCTGACGTGCGCGCGAGCTCCGCGATTTCTGTTCCGTGATCTGCGCTGAGCTCCTCCATCTGGCACCGTACTGCGCACCGTCTTCTTCTGTCCCAAAATTGGCGCTTATTCAAAACTTAGCACTTTCTCTTCCATACTTGTGCTTTTTCCTCAAAATTCGCAGCTTTTACCATAGCTGCGGCCTCGGCTCCAACATGAATGTGCTGGATGCGCTTAATGAAGTTGTTCACCTTGGACACTTCAAATTGGACATGAGCCGAATCAGTCTAAGTAGCTGCAAATGGAATGGCTACGTCAATGGGACATAGCGGCTGGAATCCCAAGCCCACCTAAAAGGGGCTATGGTCGATTGAGCCGTGGAGAGCCCGGTTATAGCTATGTTGTACATAGGTGAGGCTCTCATCCCATGTGCGTGGATGCTATGAGTTGTACATGTGCAAAATGTGGATGATCATCCTGTTGACGACCTTTGTCTGGCCATTAGTTTGGGGATGGAAAGCTGTGGACTTTGTGAGCTTGGTGTCTAGAATTGACCATAGGTTGGACCAGAATGTACTAAGGAAACTGCTGTCTCGATCTGAGATGATAGACTGTGGGATCCCAAAGTGTACCCACACTCGTTCAAAGAAGAGTTTAGTAGTGGCTTCTGCTATGATATTCTTCTTTCAGGCCGCCATTATGGCCATCTTTGAGAATCTGTCGACGAACATGAACACATAGTCCTTGCCGTGCTTAGTAGAAGGAAGGCCTGACATGTAGTCCATGGAGATGGATTCCCAAGGTTGACTAGGAGTAGGCAACGAAGTATAGAGGCCTTTCTTCTTAATGGACAGTTTGGAAATGACGCAGACAGTGAAGGATCATATGTACTTCCCAACGTCCTGTCGAAGTTTCGACCGATAGAAATACTTCTGTAGTACTGCCACTGTTTTCTCGACCCTGAAATGCCCAGCGACGCAACTGTAGTGCGCTTCCCAAATCATCTTGGCACGCTCGCTTGAAGGAACATATAGGTGTCCCATGTGACATAGTAGTGCATCCTGGAGATGAAAATTTGGAACCTGGTTTCCCTCCAAGAGCCTCTTGTATGTGTGGCTAAATTCTGGATCGCTCTTGTAGAGAAGCAACCAATCAGAAGTCTCATGCAACAAGAGTTGAGCACGGTGGTTATCGCCACGATCAGTGGTCGGCTGAGGCAGTCTGCAACATTATTGGTGCTGCCCTTCTTGTACTTGATGTTCAAATGAAATTGTTGTAGATATGTGGACCACTTCTGATGGCGATCGTTCTGTAACTTCCCTTGTGTCTGTATGAACTGCAGGGGTGGGTGGTCTATGTGGATGATCATTTCCTTCCCCAAAATGTAATGCTTCCATTATCAGCAAGCCTGTACAATGGAATACATCTCTTTTTCATAAGTGGGATATTTGCGGACTGTGTCAGACAGTGTCTCACTGTGATATGCCACTGGATGCCCATGTTGAGTAAGGATTGCCCCAATAGCATAGTCAGAGGCATCTGTCTCGATCTCAAATGGTTGTTGCAAGTCTAGTAATGTGAGAACTCGGGCACAACAGAGGCGATGTTTCAACTCTACAAATGCCTTCTTTTGAGTTTCCGACTAGAAGAATTTTGCTTTCGCTCCTCCCTTAGTGACTTGATTCAAGGGCCAAGTGATATGAGAGAATCCCAACAGGAACCTGCGGTAGAAATTAGCAAGACCTAGAAAGCTACGAAGCTTTATTAGAGTGGTTGGGGATGGGCAATCCCGAATGAATTGGATCTTGGTTGGATCCACATGCACCCCACACTCATCAATAATGTATCCCAGATACTGAACCTGGGTCATGCCAAAAGTGCACTTGTCCAAATTGGCACACAACTTGTGCTTCCGCAGTGTTTGGAGGACCTGTCGGATGTGGTGGAGGTGCTCTTCCCAAGTCTGGCTGAAGATCAGGATGTCATCCAAGTACACTACTACAAATGAGTTGGTGAATGGCCGCAACATGTCATCCATCAGTCTCATGAAGGTTGCAGGAGCATTCGTCAGCCCGAAAGGCATGACCATCCATTCGAAAAGGCCCTCCTTGGCTTTGATGGAAGTCTTCCACACATCGGTCAGTTCGATCAGTACATGGTGATACCCAGACTTTAAGTCGATCTTGCTGAAATATTTTGCCCCTTTAAGTTGGTCCAGGAGGTCATAAATCTGGGGGATTGGGTACCTATTCCGGACAGTGATCTTGTTCAGCTCTCGATAGTCAATACAGAGTCTCCAAGTCCCATCCTTCTTTTGTACCAACACGATCGGGCTCCCACAGGGCGATGAACTTGGCTGGATGTGACCCTTCTGCAGCAGCTCCTGAATCTGCCTCTTGATTTCATCTTTCTCCAGACCAGAGCATCGATAGATCGTTCCATTGGGCAGCGACGCACTTGGGGTTAGATCAATGGGGTGCTTGACCTGACAGTGTAGAGGCACCCCTGTGGGTGAGGTGAATATGTCTCGGTACTCCGCCATGACCTTGTGCATTTGTTGTTGTCGGGTGGAGGAGCCTTGTCTGGAGTTCGTGGCCACGATCTTCTTCTTTCCCTGAGGATGGATCATCAAGAAAAAAAATTTTCCAGTTTTGGAAATGAGCTTACTGCATTGTTTTGCAATAACCAAAGAGATGGCGGTAGGCGGTGGTACCTCTGGTATCCTGTACAACTTATTTCTCAACGTAATAATAACAGTGTGAGGCTAGGACTCATACACAACATGTCGCTTCCATAAGTATGGTTGGCCTAATAATACATCAAGAGGAGCAATGCCACATAATATCTCATCGGTGAAGGGCTTGATGCTATAGGGAAGGCGACACTACTGGCTGATGTGGATATCCCATCCTTGGTGAAGCCACCCGATGGTGTACGACTGTGGGTGTACGGTGGTCGGCAATCCGAACCGCTTCACGACCTCTGTTGAAATGAGGTTCTTTTGGCTCCCACTGTTGAAAATGAACTGTAGCGGGGATCCCTTTACCCACATCTGGGAATGGAAGAGATGCTCCTCCTCCTCTGAATCTTCTGGTTCTTCCTTTTGGATCTTCATGGTGGCAACGGTGGCGTTGGGATCTGCATCGATAATATTCTTCCCTCTGTCATTCCCCTTCTCGAGTTCTAATTCAATGTCAGAGTATGCATCTGATTCAGAAGCCTTTATCTCGGCCACCAGTGATTTCTTGGCCCGACACACTTGTGTTGTGAGTGGGGCTCTTATGGAACTCACACCACTTTCTCGCTTCCTTCTTCGGATTTGTAGTGTTGCTCTTTTCTTGCGGCTTTAGCAAGTTGTCTTGAGTCGCCATGCCTTGGCTTTGTCCTTGGTTCTTCGGTTTGGGGGCACCTTTCGCTTGCTTCTGATTCCCGGATCCAAAGTCTCGCTTCTTCTATTTCAATTTTTGCTCAATTTTGGCAGCATACCAGTATGCCGTACTAAGCGAGAAGATGTCGAGGAACTCCATTTCCTCCTGAATGTATCTGTGCAGAAAATTGCGATACTTCAGCACCAAATGTTTCTCTGAATCCTTGATACCCAACTTGGTGCGCAGGGTATGGAACAGATTCGTCAGCTCATGCACATCTTGATCTCTTTGCTGCCGCACCGCATAGTCCATTGTATGCGCTTGTCCTCATAGCTCCCCACAGGATAATATTGTTCCTTTATGGTGTCTCGGAAATAATTCCAAGTGGGTACGATCGAAAATAGAGAGGGTTCCTCCTTGTCCTTTCTCTCACAGTAGGTTTCCCACTAGTCCTTGACATGGGGGGGGGCTTTGAGTAGTGAAAAAGTAATCTTTTCCCGGTTGGAAAATTCATGAACCGAGAAATATCCTTCTAATAGATTCAACCATCTATCTACGGCGTCTACATATATTCGGCCATCAAATATGGGAATGTCAAAGTTTACTTGTACCTTAAAAGGGGTTGCGCCTCCAGAGTGGATGCTAGATGCAGATGCGCCACCAGTGGGAAGTCGTTGAAGGATCTGGGCGAAGATATCCATCATCGCATTCATTTGCTTTTCAAGGGCCTCCTCAAGCAACATTTTGATAGGATCTTTTACGCCCTCATCTTTCTTTTCATCCCCCATGGGCGGCCGTTGGGGTTTGCGAGGCTGATCTTGCAAGTGTTCACCCAGATCGAGCCCTAACTCCTTATACCCTGCCCTCATTGGGGACATACAAAGAAGGATCGAGAAAGAGCAAATTGCTCTGATGCCACTGATCCATATTTATGTAGGAACGCAACAGAATACACAAATACCCATGAAAACAAAGATGTAGCGGAAATAACACTTCATTTCTTTAACCAAAGAACTAAAACTTGTTTACATACAGGATGGAAGTAAACTAGCTAGAGTGCTGGTAGCTTATCTTTGAGAATAGATGTGGCGGATACATGCCTCTGAACTCTTTGTTACAATGGGGCTCGAAGGCCTATATATTATTGAGAAACAATGGAAACCCTACACATCCAAAACCTAACCCTAGGAGGTGAAACGCCGGAATCTGGGCCCCATTGGGTAACTTGGTACATCAATTTCCCGGGGTCAGGACTTTGGCATACTACCTCCGTTTGACGCACATGATACATCATTAGAAAGATCTATTCAAGGACTACTCGGAATGGGCTCATATTTGACCGACCATTTGATGCCGAAAAAACGTCATTTAGGGCCTCAAAACGGCTCCGAAAGTTTAGGACCCGAAAACTGCCAAAAATAGTAAATTGTGCTACAATTAAGGAAACTGAAAAACTGAAGAAACAATGGTGGGGGTCCAAGTGGAATAGGCGGGTGGCCACCAATATCCTCCTGGATCAATTTCAAAAAGTTTCAAGGTATATATTATATACATTAGGAATGCTTTTTGCGAACTTCTCACTTATATCCTGTAGATCAGGTATAAAAAACAATAGTGATTAATAAATCTACAACACTACATACAACTACAACTCTAAAAAAACTTGTTCGTGGACAAGACATACGGGAGATGATATAAAAACTGCAATAAAATTGAAACATTAAATACCGCTATATAGTATTTACACAATAAAATTAAAAACCCAATCTCCAAAGCTGTAACTTGAATATATAATATACAAAATAAATATGAGGACTTAATGAATTTATACACTCCTTTATTGCAACCCTCTACCACCAAGCTTGATTATTGTTTTCACAACAACTCATAATGTTAGTTGTTGTTGCAATGACACTAGTATCCTTGTATAGCATAATTAAGGACAATAAGAATTTATCATCCTCTACTTTTGATCAAGTGGAATATGTTTCAAATATTGAAATAAAAAACCTGTTGGGGGCATTGTAACCTCAATTTTAATTTATTACTTGTGTAAGCTCATATCTCACTACTCAAATGCCACTGGACATTTGAATGCTTTTACTAAAGCGAAGTGTTGAATTCATCTAGCTTGAAAAGCAATATAACCTCCACCAAATCTTATACTATTATTTGATATAGAGACAAAGGCATAATTAATATATGTCATGGATTGAATTAATGAGTATATTGTACTCCAACATTTAAAATTGCATCAAATTGATTATATAGTTTGACTATAGCTATAATGTGTACTAAAGAAAAAAATATCCATCCTAAATTCAATCAGGATTGTGCTTGGAATCAAATGCTCATTGCTTTGAAGGAACCATGGAAGTGGAGACCTAGTTACACTGAATGGAAATTGATTAAAATGTTTTCATCTTTATTTCCACCCTCCCAAATGTAGATATGGATGCATTGGCCACAATCAAATATAATACGACAATCACTCCATTTACATTAGAATCAGGAGATAATGCATGTTTTATTACTCGGATGTGCTGCAATTTCAAAATTTATCATTAGGAATAATAAAATGTGCAAAACTTACCAACAACGCAATCTTAGGTTAGTGATAAATCTAAATTAATTAACAACATAATTGGTGAGAAAAAAAGAAAAATACAGACAAGTTGAGAGCCACTAGATTTGTAATTAATTGACCATGTATGAAATTATCATTTCCTTGCAATAGAATTGCCTCTATATCTATAATACCGAGAGTAAATTTGACAAAGAAGTGTGCTCCCTTTCACCTTGCTAAATCTATGAGCATAACAAGAGAAATAAAATAAATACTAAGCAAACACACCATATGATGAAGAAGATTTTTTACCTTGGAAACCATTTTGTGGGAAAACTAGCAAACAAAGGTATTTTCATTTATCCTTACTAATGTGGACAATAGAGTTACTCAAGCCTTAAAATAGGCTTCATCACATGCTAATACCATGAGCTCGTAAACCACCAATGGTAAACCCATTATCAACCAAATCAAGGTTATATTTAATCACTTTATAACCAAGTCAATATTACCCTAACATTACCCCTTTAAACTTGACTTGGGGTAAGCACTAACCCCCCTCAAAATTTTTAACTAGGAATCAAGGAATAGAACATACCCACCCCCCTATCACCTAAGTCTACATCTAGACTTTATGCATGCTTAAATAGGTCCTATAGTCATATGCCCATTTACATTGTGATTAAATCCAACTCCATAAAAATGCTTACAATACAATGAGCCAAATACTTCTTCATGTATCTTCCATGTGATTCTTATGTTAATGCTTGACACATGTCCATGCCATGCATTTTTTCCATGTGCCATTTAGCTATGACTATACGTCCTTTCCTAGCTAAAGAGTTCATCCCAAATTCCCCCATGGATCCAAGCACCAAATCACTCTTTCCATAGAATCAAGGTCTACCCAACTATAGTACCAAATGTTAAATCCACAAGCATGATATGAAGCAAAAACACCATAAGATGAAGATTTTTTTACCCTGTAAACCCTTTTACAAAAAGAAAATGACCAAAGATATCTTCAATTATCCTTTACCAATCTGACCAACACATGGCCAATTGAGTGAACACCAGCCACAGGCAAGCATCTTACAATAAAGTTACTCAATCCTTTAAATAGGCTTCACCATTCATGCTAATACCATGGATTACCCAATCCCATGGACCCATAAACCCATTATTAATTGAATCAAGGTTATATTTAATCATTTATAATCGAGTCAAGATTAACTTAACACACCTTAAGTTCCAAATATAAATTATACTAACTATATCATTATAGAGCATAAAGGTTAAACAAAAGGACAATGCCAATGCAATATTATTTATAAAATAATGACAAACGATTGAGAGAAACCATTAACACTCCCAAATAGGAAATGAAAAAAGAAGTTGGCAGGCATATGTAGTCAACTGATAAACTATTTAACCTCTTCATCAAAACTCTATTAAAAATAATGGTGGCTAGTTGTAGTGTAACGTCACCTTCCATCATCAAATGCAGGGAAGGAAACATTAACAACACACCAGGATTTTGGATAGACTTAGCCCCAATATTATTACTCATAAAATTCATAAATATTAAAAACTTCTGTGTGCAGATTCGAACTTCAATAAAACACAGCGGAATTAAACATAACAACACACATAAGCACAAACATAAGATGATTCCATATGCAGGGATTCAATCCCATTATTATGCTATGCACAGACTTCATTTCAATTTCATTAACATGAAGAATAATCATTCAGATTTAGCACATTGCAAAGCACAGAATATATATATAAATTAAAATCACAGAGAGCACTTATCTTGCAACGCAATGTCCAACGACTGGCTACGTGAGAGCAACGTTCCACCCAACCATCGATCTCTGTCCAGCCTGTATTCTTTCAGCTGAGAGATCACCCCCGAGTTGGGCTGTGTATCCACTAAGGAGGAACTAGATGGCTCACTCACAGTCA
Source organism: Larix kaempferi (assembly GCA_027924585.1). NCBI lineage: Eukaryota > Viridiplantae > Streptophyta > Pinopsida > Pinales > Pinaceae > Larix > Larix kaempferi. The sequence goes on along the minus strand of BSBM01000155.1, from coordinate 12,249,359 downwards.
AGGTTTCACTCAAACAGCCATGCTAAGCCAACACACAGTTGGGTTTTTCAAGCATGCAATAGGAGATGGAGGAGGATGCTAGTCCACTGAGCTCAATCCTAGAGCCACATACACTTCAAGCTGGACTCATCAATGCCATCCTCTGTTCATACATCCACTCTTGGATTTCTCACAACTCTGTCACAAATAACCCCAAATCCGTCACTGATTTTCTAGGCAATTAAAACTGGGTTTTCCCATGGATTTCGGCGTAGCTATTTCTCCCAAATTTTCCCCAAGGCTCATACCAATGGATGCCCCATTGGACTTCACTATCCAATACCCATTCTAGGCATTTTTGGCTTCCCAAAACGTGGGTTCATTCCAAGTTGCGATTTCTGGTTTTCTCACTCATGGGAGCTCGTTTTTGGATGGAACATGATGCTGGGCTCTTCCTCCCTGGAATGGGGATGAGGAAGAAGCAACTCCCAAGAGGTAGAGTGACTTGTTGCACAAGTAAACAGAGCACATACCTACCCATACGAATTTCTGAGCTACCCATGCTCCATCAAAGTCATTGACTTAATTCTTCAACCACTTTCTTACAACAGGAATAAATGTCATCTAGAAAAGTCAAATGGGTTCTCATAATGACATATGGAAACCTATGGTTCGCTCCCTTGGCCCCCTCACCACTCCCTAGTGGATACACGTGGCCCCTTCTCATTCATTGCCTCCATAGCCAGTCTTGGAATTTTATATTGCATGATGTTTATTTACATCCTATTATGATTTCCATGGCTTAAGAGCACATGGGCATCAAATATCAATGCTTGCCCTTTAAATCAAAATTCAGGCTTTCACTAGCGGGGCCTTGGCCTTGAGCTCCACGCTAGGAAAACATACATCACATGTACACATTATTTACATTAAATGCTAATACATCCTAAGAGTCAGAATGGGGGTATTACAATCCCCTCCCCCTTAGAATAAAACCGTCCTTGGTGTTCCAAGACTTAGGCATACATATACAATTTACACATGTCCAAAACTTCAAAACTTTGCAGATCTGCCCTACATTCTGTTCTTTACTTTGAACTTTCAGGACCAAGTGCTTTGATCTTCACGAGCTGCTCCTGCTGATTCGGATCTTCCAGTTCATCCATAAGTCTGAAAACTTTATGGCTTTTACCCACTTGAGGTTCTCTTGTTGGGCAGTTGCAGAGGCAATGATCCCCTCCACATTTCCAACACTTCACTGGTTGCTTCATCTTTACCTGCTCAATTTCCTTTGAGTCTTCCCACCTGGAGCGTTTCTTAATCGGACGATTGGATGAATGCTTCTTCATTGATCCACTTTTCTTTCCCTTGCTAATTGCTCTCATAATGCTTTTTACTTCTTTCTGCAGATGAATAGAGTCCGGCAAGACCTTGTGGTTCATCTCGTTCTGCTGCTTTTGCATCTTGAGCATCTCTCCAAGATTTTCTTGAGTCTTGGCAATTGTTTGAAGAAGACTTCCAACCAATTCTAATAGCCCTTGATCTGCCGCCATGGTCAATGGAAACAACTGACTACACTTTGCTCACTAGCAACACTTGCCTGCACCGGCTGCAACCAATTGATTCAATTTCCACCTGTGAAATTCATCATTACAATCCTCGTTAGGCCAAGCATAACCCAAACATTAAAAATCAGTCAATGGTTTTTCCCCAGTTGACATGGATAGTCCGTGCTTTACTCATGAGACTTCCATACTTTTTATGCTTTCCCAACATACACATGAATTCCTTCACGTTCATCTATTCATAGGAAATTCATTAATTAGCATTCACAATTCACTTTAATCAAATAAACACACTTTTACTTTCAGTCATGCATGCATTCAACAATTTTCTAATTCTATAAATGCATCAATAAAAAGGAAAGAGAGAGAGCAGTAAGAGTTTCTCCTCTTAGTTTTGTTCCATTTTGGAACCCACACCACCATTACGGTTTTCATGCTCCTGTCCTCTTTCACTTCACGTGAATGCTCGACTTGCCCTTCTTGGCTATGACACGTAGTGTCTATGGTCTATTCTAGACCTCTCAACCATGGAGTTCCTCCACTTGGTTGGTCTAACTCTTCGCTGCTAGGAATCACACAGTTCCACTAGCCCCATCTTTCATTACTGCTCATGCTGAGCTCTTTAGGGTGGTTACATGTCCACACGCATCCTTGAGATGCTTTCATAGTCATTGCTTCCAGCAATACCTACACTCAAACATTGAATTAATTCACATGTTTAGTTTATTTTCATAGGAAATCATAACCAAATCATATACACATGTATATTCATAAGTAATAAATTACAAGATAACCAAATACTTATCTGCACTAGATGTCTTCACTTTATTCCAAAGGGTCCTTCTTTGCTTTACAAGCCTTGGAATCGCCTATGGATTTGGGTGTTTGGCCAACGCGCAGGCTGCCCCTCAACATCAAATAGTCTTGTATGTTTGCCTAGCACGCAGGCTACTCTACAACATCAAATAACCTTGTATGTTTGGCCAGCACGTAGGCTGCTCCAAATCACCAATAATCATGCATGTTTGTCCAGCACGCAGGCTGCTCCAAATCATCAATAATCTTGCATGTTTGGCCAGCACGCAGGCTGCTCCAAATCATCAATAATTCTTGTATGTTTGGCCAGCATGCAGGCTGCTCCACAACATCAATAATCTTGCCCAACCAGCCACTCTCTGGATTTACCAAGCAATTTATAGTTCTTTCAGGGTCCTTGCTTCCTGTATGACCAAGGCTTCCAACAAAGAAACAATAGTGCATCAGCTTAACTGTTACAAGACTTATACTTGTAATCTTCATTATTCCAAACAAGAAATAAATGAAATTGAATACTTATCTGTATTATGCATTTCTTCTCTGGTCTATAGGGTCCTGGTTTTACTTTATAAGCCTTGGGATCTTCCTACGGACTAGGATGTTTGGCCAACATGCAGGCTGCTCCAAATCATCAAATAATTAATGCCCTACCAGTACACCTTCACGCCGAATGGGTTTACCAAGCATTTGGTGGTGCCCAACTAGTCCCATACCTGGTTGGCCCTCTCCATTGCCGAGCCAGCACATACGTCTGGGTCATCGGCCAATGGAAGGTAACTGTGCCACCGACCATTACAGGTCAAGGCTCCACTACTCTGCCTTAGGATTGCATCAGCATTTCACATGTATCACAATCCCTCATGGCGCATAACAATTCTTCACCCACACAAGGGTGGCACTTCTTCTCTTGTGTAAGCCGGCGGTTCCATTTAGGAATTCTTTAGGTGACTTTCTTAACTACAGGATATCATGGCCCCATGATACCCACTCACCCTACATAAGGGTTACCACTGCTCATACAGTCCTCTTGAGTATTCTTTTCTTCACTTTTCCCTTTAATGTGCAGCACAGAATTTCATATGTATAATCTATCAACACAAAATGGATAGCAAGCTCATTAGTATTGCTACTCTAAAACTGTAAACATATTTCATAACATTCACTATCCAACCTTGAAACACCAGGAATGCATCCATTCCCTTAAGGCATAGTCAATATTGGCATCGCTAACATAACTTAGCACCAGAAAGGTGTGCACTCCTTACTGATGTGAACTATGAAGGTCCTAATCATACTTCAAGCAGTCCGCCATAATGGAAATAAAATCAAAACATGCTCTGCATATTAACTCTAATAATTAGACATGCATGTATGTATATATATATATCATTCAGGGTTTATGAAACACTTATCCATTTTGTAGATGTTATTTTTCTTCTTTAATGAGGAATGGAGGCTCCTTTTCTGAGTTGACAGTCCCTCGATTTGCCATCCCAATTCCTTTTGATGTTACATAACCTTCATATGTCTTACTGACATAATCTTCACCATCCCACTCATATTGTTTACCAATCATGTAGTGCAGATGAGACATTAATAATGTCTTATGGCATTTCACCTGAAACCCATTTTCAAATCATGGAATCCCTTCCCATGAAGTTTGGCTTCTGCAGGCCCACTCTCATGGTCTTACTGCAATGCGTCTTCCTGGCACACTTATTAAACAACCCAACAGTTAGCAACATTAACAATACAATTCAAATCCGATTATTCCATAACCAATCCATGGCACTAATAATTAAATTCAGTATGAATCTGCAACTTTGTCTACTTCAGAAATTGGTTTTCTTATCCATGAAGCTATCCTCATATTGTTTGGCTCCTGTAAGTGACACCACTCTGCCCATTATGGTCTTATGCCCGCTGCCATACATGAGCATCCACTTACAGCATGTCCTCCTGACACATTTTCATATAAGCCAAACAATCATTAGCAACATTTAGCAAAATTTCAAAGCCGAAACATTTACAAATCTGAGATTTACAACTGTTCTTACTAACAGAACTTAGAGCTCTTGACCATGAGACTACTTCTCATAAGCTCTAGATCAAATTTTCAAATTCGTTTCTCACAGAAATTTGATTTGCAATTGTGATATTATTCTCATGAGAATGTTTTCAGATTTGTTTCATGCATACTTTACAACCATGAGAACCTTCTCATAACCTTTGGCTTCTGCATGTGGTAGATCCCGGTCTCTACTATGGACTTATCCTCATTGCCATATGTAAGACCTTCCTACCGGAAATTGAAACTTCAATCAGCCAAACACTTCGTAAGTCTCTATGCATATAATGTTTCATTACTGCAACAGTTACTGAAACATTTTCAGAATTATAACATTCCATAATTCAAAATTTTCAGCTGTTAATATATTAATATCACCAAAATTTATTTACTTCACGTGCATCATTAGCATACTCAGTTGCAAGGTACAGTCACATCATTTATGCAATTTAATGAGACTTTGGGATACTCATTATTTCACAGTCATATCATTCATACAACTCTGTCCTTCCACAAAGCATTCTAGCAGCCCATCGATCATGATTGGGCTCTTCATGCACTTACTATTCTGCATTCATAACAGCCCATGAAATGATCCTAGAATTATCATCAATTCATCATTTCATTCATTATTTATTTTGCAATAACATATGCATCATCCCTGTGCATTCATACAATGCATCACAAGATTTATAAAATCTCTTAATGCTCATCTACTTGCTAGCTTGCATTGTTTCATGAGTACTATGCATTCAAGCATATTATGATCGAAACATGGCTATCTCATATAACTTGCATTACCATAATTAGGAACACCAGTCATCACTTGCTTTGGTTATTAAGCACATAACCAACATACACATGGCATGATATAAATTCATATGAATGCATTGAGATTTCTAAACAGTCATAGGGTGTAAGGATCATTTCCCTCACTTACCCACACCTCACCAAGATTGGTAGGTTAACAGTCCCAATCGGTATTCAATATCACATGCAAATTAACTCACATAGCTCAAACATAGTTGAAGAGATCTTACCAAATCCTCTTTCAACATTCATGCAATTTGGCACCAATAATCATTACCTGCATGGTTACCATTAACATCGCGTAATGTTACCTGATCAATTGGCCTCTTACCAAGGCTGCTCAGTCCTTTTTCCAACTTTATGATCCTAGATTTGTTGCACCATCCTTTCTGCATAAGGTTGTTGGCTTCATGCAACAACATCCTCAGCACATTTAGCCATACTCTTTGTTATCTTTGGTCCTGCAACCAATACCAACATCAATAGTGATTATCAACCACAGTATTCTCCATTAGTGGTTCATTGCATATGTAGACTTCATTATTTTACCAATATGCAATATCCCATTTATGCACAAGCATTTCCATATGCACTATGCAATGTTTGTTAAGATGCCATCTAGTGCATATACATCTATGTAATCCCTTACATTTTAACATTTTTATGCCATATGACAATTTCATAATTATAAGCATGATAACAAACAGGGATTTAAAGTATTCTTCCCTTTTCGATCCCTCATTGTAACATGGAATTCCTCTTCCATATCATGCAATTGTAGAAATTGCTCATATTGACAACAAGATTTGTTTGTCAAAACAGCCACTGGCACTCTTCTACACTAAATATCTATGATATATGTAGACCTCATTCAAACTCTGGTCATGCATCATTATTCCCTGCTGGACAAGCTTTCCAATGCCTATCTTCATGCTCCGTTCCGACATCGGGTGCGGGAACTGCATCTCTTCAAAAATGACAACTTTCACCCCAATTCTGCACATTTTACACAGTTGCATTTTGGTCCAGAATGCCAACTTTAGCCACCTGCGAAAGAAAATCTATGAGGAATCACAATAACTTATCTATCGGGCGAAGTTAGTCCATATAACAAGGAACACTCAGCAATTCATGGATTTCAATTCCGATGCACCATTCATCTTCTATGAATTTCTGGGTTTTACTACTTCTCACTTTTCACATTTTTCCCAAAATTCCAAATTTTGGGCCAAAAATGGCTATCTCCCAAACGGTGCATTTCTGGTAAATCTTCGTCTAACGGAAACTGTCCATTTTAATGAGAATATGAAATGTCTAGTTCAGTAATTTTTTCGATTCTCACATCTAGGGTCACTTTTACTATCCGCCAGCTTTTCAAAATCCCAAAAAAGTGGCCCGGAATAGTGCTTTTTGACCTTCTTGCTCACCCCGACTCCACATCCTTTGGAGTTTGGCTCCAAGATTCTGAAGTTAACACTATGCCTGATTCATGGCCGCGCCTGATCAATTTCAGCTCAAACCAACCTTCCGTCAAGCCTCGGGACTCCGTCCTTCAAAAGTCACTATTATCCTTTTTTCTGTCAAATCGGAGTGTAATGGGCTCGGGGTCTTCACTGATTCTTTCATGGCCTTCGTCAATGGCCTCCGAGCCCCACAGGAATCATTCCATTCTGAGCTCGGATGTTCCTTCTATCCAAAAATCAAGTTTTGGTCACTTTCGGAAGAGAATTCCTTCCGCAAATTTCGAAAGGGAATTCCTTCCACAGTTTCGTGGTGACTTCCCGAACTCTTCCGGGTTGCGGAAAAACTCGCGGAATGCTTCCACAATTTCGGAGCAATTCGCCGAATGCTTCCGCAGTTGCGGAAGTCATTCGGGAATTCTTTCCGAAACAGACTTAAATTTTTTCAAAAACACACTTAGGAAAAAAAATTGAAATCTTTCTTTCTGTCAGAGATGTCTGTAATTGGATTTGGCCCATAGAGGCCCAATGCTGCAACCAGCAGCTCTGATACCAAACTGTAACGTCCCCTTCCATCATCAAATGCAGGGAAGGAAACATTAACAACACACCGGGCTTTTGGATAGACTTAGCCCCAATATTATTACTCATAAAATTCATAAATATTAAAAACTTCTGTGTGCAGATTCGAACTTCAATCAAACACAGACGAATTAAACATAACACACATAAGCACAAACATAAGATGATTCCATATGCAGGGATTCAATCCCATTCTTATGCTATGCACAGACTTAATTTCAATTTCATTAACATGAAGAATAATCATTCATATTTAGCACATTGCAAAGCACAGAATATATATATAAATTAAAATCACAGAGAGCACTTATCTTGCAACGCAATGTCCAACGACTGGCTACGTGAGAGCAACGTTCTACCCAACCATAGATCTCTGTCCAGCCTGTATTCTTTCAGTTGAGAGATCACCCCCGAGATGGGATGTGTATCCACTAAGGAGGAACTAGATGGCTCACTCACAGTCAGGGTTTCACTCAAACAGCCATGCTAAGCCAACACACAGTTGGGTTTTTCAAGCATGCAATAGGATATGGAGGAGGATGCTAGTCCACTGAGCTCAATCCTAGAGCCACATACACTTCAAACTGGACTCAGCAATCCCATCCTCTGTTCATACATCCACTCTTGGATTTCTCACAACTCTGTCACAAATAACCCCAAATCCGTCACTGATTTTCTGGGTAGTTAAAACTAGGTTTTCCCATGGATTTCGGGGTAGCTATTGCTCCCAAATTCGCCCCAAGGCTCATACCAATGGATCCCCCATTGGATTTCACTGTCCAATACCCATTCTGGACGTTTTTGGCTTCCCAAAACGTGGGTTCATTCCAAGTTGCGACTTCTGGTTTTCTCATTCATGGGAGCTCATTTTTGGATGGAACATGATGCTAGGCTCTTCCACCCTGGAATGGGGATGAGGAAGAAACAACTCCCAAGAGGTAGAGTGATTTGTGGCACAAGTAAACAAAGCCCATATCTACCCATACGAATTTCTAGGCTACCCATGCTCCATCAAAGTCATTGACTTAATTCTTCAACCACTTTCTTACAACATGAATAAATGTCATCTAGAAAAGTCAAATGGGTTCTCATAATAACATATGGCAACCTATGGTTCACTCCCTTGGCCCCCTCACCACTCCCTAGTGGATACACGTGGCCCCTTCTCATTCGTTGCCTCCATAGCCAATCTTGGAATTTTATATTGCATGATGTTTATTTACATCATATTACGATTTCCATGGCTTAAGAGCACATGGGCATCAAATATCAATGCTTGCCCTTTAAATCAAAATTCGGGCTTTCATTAGCGGGGCCTTGGCCTTGAGCTCCACGCTAGGAAAACATACATCACATGTACACATTATTTACATTAAATGCTAATACGTCCTAAGAGTCAGAATGGGGGTATTACATGTAGGTAGATAGGGAATCAATATAATGAGAACTAAAGTCTAATATTGGGCTAATGATTTGACTATAAACTCCTTAGAAGTGATCATTTATATAAGCATGGCTTATTCAACTAGTTGTTTCTTGTCCTAGCTATTTGACAACCACATACAATTTTCTTAAGACTATAATAAAGTGAAGGATATATTTTAATGAAATATTTTATTAAATTAGCAATCGAGACTTCAAAATGATCCAGATGTGGCTAGCATAAAGCATAGTCAACCTGAGCTTTGTTAATAATTATAACATTGTTTATGTACTTACAAGGTACCATTCAATAATAATAATAATAAAAACTCTAAGCAATAATCACACAACAAAAAAAATGATTTTAAAGAACATGATTATGAATTTTGTAATAATAAAGAAGTACTTATCTTTTTCAAAAAATTGAATACCAAGTAGTTGATAGAGATAGAGTGATTTCCACTCAACCATAGGAAATATTCTGTAGATGCCACCCCCTAGCTAGGTTATGATACCACCAGAGAAAAGAAGGATGTGCATAATTATCAAGGCATTTCCTCCATCTCACAAATAAAGAAAAGATTTACCAAGTATAGCGTTATTGAGATTTTAAATTGGACCAGCTATTTGGTACCCACAATACCTACCCCACACAACATAAGGATAATTCTTCCTTCTCTACTCAATAGTCCCTTAGAAGTTCCTTCATCCAATGCTCTTCAATGTGGACATAGAAAGGCTTAGGTTGGTTTCCATTAACTTCTAGTAGAAATTTTCTTGGTTCTTGGCTCCTCCCAAGGTTCTAATGGTTTCCTTTCATGGTTGTTATGTTCCTTAGTATGGAAACCTCTTGTTCCATAGTTAAAAAGTTATTTTATCTTCTCTACCTTCCTTTATAAACTACCTCCCCTCACAAATTCGGATTTTTCCTTCTTTTCATGATTGAAAGATGGCAAGGAGAGTCCTAATACAACTCTTCTAGGTTATAATAAAGTAGAGGAAACAAATTTCCTAGGATGTAGGAAGTGGTTTCCTAGATTTAGGATATGATTAAGTCCACTTTATTTATGTACCCATTATTGCGATTTTAAATTGGACCAACTATTTAGTACCCACAATACCTTCCCCACACAACACAAGGAGAATTATTCCTTCTCTGCTCAATAGTCCCTTAAAAGTTCCTCCATCCAATGCTATTCAATGTGGACATAGAAAGGCTCAAGTTGTTGTCCATTAACTTGTTAGTAGTATAAATTTTATTGGTTCTTGGTTCCTCCCAAGGTTCTAATGGATTCCTTTCATGGTTGTTGTTAGGAACCCATGTCAACCCTTCTATTTACTTTGTTAGTATATTGTTGTTGGACACATATGCTTTGTAAGTCGTCTCGTAGTATTTGTTGATCCATGGTTTGTCTTATTGTTGTTGGACGCATATGCTTTGTAAGTCATCCCATAGTAATTGTTGATCCATATTTTGTATTGGCCCATGGTTTGTATTGACACATGGTATTGGGGCCTAGACTTAGTATATAAGTTTGTGTTGAGACCAATGAAGGTACCGTGAATTTATTTGTATTAAGCTTGCTCAAAGGAGGTTCCCCCCTCGAAGTGGCCTGCGATCAATATAAAAGTGATTCTAAGTTTTGTTATTTCGTGTGTTTTCATTAATTAATTATTGTAGGTTCATCACATCTGGTATCAGAGCACTTTCTTGGGCTCGATGGGTGGAATTTCTGCCAAATTTTTTTTCGTATCTGTTGCAAGTTCAGATCTGGGAATAATCCCTATCCGCTTAACTGTGGGAAGTACTTGGGCATAAGCCCTAAAACTCATTGTGAGGAGTACCACAGGAACCCAAAAGTAGCTGGCCCATTGAGAGGACCTGCCAGCGAAAAGGGCAACGACCCCTACCTGATTGACTAGTTCCCACCCGTGAGGTAAACCAAGAGTTGTCGTTTGTGGCAAAGTAGTTATCAGTTTTACCTGAGCCGTGGAGTGAGGGGCACTACCCCAATAGGAAATCCGTCAGACAGCATTGGTGGCCGAGTGAAAACCCTGGACTGTTAGGAAGCCAAACTATTTCCGATCACTTCCGCGTCGTTTTAGATCCAGCCGTTTCAAATCCATTCTGAAAATCATTCCAGATCAACTCGTTTCAGATCCATCTATTGTCGATCACTTATGCATCGTTGCAGATCCATCTATTTCCAATCCCTTCTGTGTCGTAGCAGATCCATTTTGAAAAAAAAAAAACTGTTTTTTCTGCCATATCTCCCTTGTTTTCATTTTGTTTCCCTTAAAACTTCCCTGACACCCCTGTAACCCCATTCTGTATCTTTCATTCCTGAGAACCCTATCCCAATTTCCACTTCCCAAAGCCAAAAATCTCACATTTGTCTATTTTAGGGTTTGCATAACTTCTTTAATTTTCACCCAATCGCCTCCAAATTTTGCCACCGTGTTCATTCCCTATTTCTGCTTCTTTGTCCCTCTTTGACAAATTTTTTCATTCTTTCACCCCGCTTATGAAATCCCCATTTTTTGCATCCATGTCCATCAGAAAGTGTCCAAAACCTAGTCAAACCCCAATTACCCATCCGAGTTTTTCCCAAATCCAAATTTTCCTTTACTAAATAAGCTTTTGTTTGTGTTTTTCTATTTATTGCCCCCCCCCCAAAAAAAGAAAAAGAACTCATGGTTATGGTTGTCACCTGCGTAGGAGAAAAAACCATGGAGGAAGCACTTGCAACCATCCAAACCAAACTCCAAGATCTGGATGAAAAATTTCTCAGCCTCCATCTTCAGCATTTAGCCATGAACAATAACCGACAGCAAGAATCTTCTGCAGCCAATGGGTTCTCTTCTTCCAGCAATTTTCGTGGTCCGAAGCTTGAATTTCCTCTTTTAAATGGTACTGATCCGACTGGCTGGATCTATCGTGCAGAACATTATTTCAGTCTGCATAATACTTTTGATATCCAAAAAGTTCCGCTTGCATCCTTTCATTTGGAACAGGAATCTCTTCAATGGTACCGTTGGTACATCAATGCTCATGATGAGCCAAAATGGACAGATTTCTGCCAACTCCTTTTGCAACGATTTGGTCCTAATGCTTTTGATGACTTCAATGGAGCACTCACTAAACTTTGTCAAATTGGCACTGTGAGAGAGTATCAAACAGAATTTGAGAAACTAGCCAATCACACAGAAGGATTGTCTGATGAATTCTACAGGAGTTGTTTTATCAGTGGTCTTAAGGATGAAATCCGGTCAGAGGTTAAAATGTTCTGTCCCAACACAATGATGGAAGTCCTAGGGTTGGCTAAGTTGGTAGAAGACAAGATTGCAACCCAACAGTGCTCCAAACCCACTTTTTTTCCCTTCTGAAATATGGGTTCTCAATGACCTTCCATCCCACCAGCTTCTCGACCAACTCCTATCAAGCATTTGTCTGAAACAAAGATGCAGGCACGCAGAGAAAAAGGGCTTTGTTATAATTGTGATGAGAAATTCACTCGGGGACATAGATGTGTTCAACAAAAGCTCTATCTCTTGGATATGGATTCTCTTCCTGCCTCTAAAATTGGTGAAGAAGCTCCAGATACAATGGATGATCAGGTCGACATTCAGGAGCCGCCTATTGACCCCTCATCTCAGGATGAACAACCAAAGATATCTATCCATGCTTTATCCGGCGTCACCACCCCCAAAACAATGCAAGTTAGGGGTTACTTCAAGACGCTTCCTCTTACAATACTCATTGATTCTGGTAGCACTCATAACTTCATTGACCCTCGGATCGCCAAACAAGCTGATTGATTTGTCCATCCTTGCTCCAACTTTGAAGTCATGGTTGCCAATGGGGGCACCTTACCTTGCAAGGGGAAGTGTCACAATGTGCGTATCTCTCTAGAATATTATAACCTGTGCTCTGACATGTTTGCCTTGTCCCTAGGCGGATGTGATGTGGTTTTGGGCATTCAATGGTTACGCACACTTGGCCCCATTTTATGGGATTTTGCTGAAATTTGGATGCAGTTTTTAGTTAATGGGAAACAACATAAATTTAAGGGCTTACAACAAGGGTCTCTCCGCATCATCAGTTCACATCGCCTGGAAAAGATCCTTAAGAGGAATTCACATGGTGTCATCGCTCAACTCCATTCCATTCATATGCACCCATCAACGGTATCACCTACTTCCTTGGATAGATATGCAGGTGTCTTTGCTGAACCAGTGGGCTTGTCACCTCCAAGAGACCTTTCCAGTAAGAATTTAGCCGTATCTACATCTCAGCAAGAAATGTTGGCTATTTTGCATGCAGTATAGAAGTGGCAGCCATACCTATTAGGGAATTATTTCTGCATCAAGACTGATCTCCAGAGTCTGGAAAATTTCCTGGAACAATGGGTCTCCTCCCCAGCACACCTAAATTGGTTATCCAACTCATGGGTAATGCCTATGCGATCACTTACAAGAAGGGTAAGGACAATATGGTGGTAGATGCTCCTTCTCGCACATTTGATGACCCAGTTTCTCTTATAGCTATTTCTCTACTTGTTCCAAATTGGTTGCAATCTGTTCAACAGGGCTAACTCTTCTATGAACTCCATGCTTTGTCATCAGTAGGGAACTCTGGGTTTCTCAAAATGTATGGCCGGGGAACAATGTAACTTCTTTTGGCAGGGATTGAAAATGACAATTCAACAGATGGTGGCTGACTGTTTTACTTGCCAGGTCAACAAGGGTGAAACGACACTCCTTTTAGGACTGCTCAAACCCTTGCCCATCCCTACACAGATTTGGACAACTATTTCTATGGATCTCCTAGCAACACTCCAGTGGTACAATACCACATCTAAGAGAACACCATATGAAGCAGTCTATGGACAAGCACCGCCAGTTCTTCTTCCATACACCCTCAGCAGCTCCCTAGTTCATGCAATTGACTCGGTTCTTTGAAACCACGATCAGATTCTTCTCATTCTGCAGGACAATCTTCACATAGCAAGAATTCGACTGAAACAACAAGCCAATCAGCACCGTTCTGAGTGCACTTTTCACGCAGCTGATATGGTTCTCCTTCGTCTATAGCCTTCCAAGAAACCCTCCCTGAATCTCAAAAGGCGTCAGTGGCCCGGAATGCAACCCGAGGATTCTACAGGGGAACCACTCCTCCAGATTCTGCATCGATTTCCACATCTAAAGCTTTGAGGACAAAGCTTTTTCTAAGTGAGAGGGGATATTAGGAACCCATGTCAACCCTTCTATTTACTTTGTTAACATATTGTTGTTGGACGCATATGTTTTGTAAGTCATCCCGTAGTATTTGTTGATCCATAGTTTGTCTTATTGTTGTTGGACGCATATGCTTTGTAAGTCGTCCCATAGTAATTGTTGATCCATATTTTGTATTGGCCCATGGTTTGTATTGACACATGGTATTGGTGCCTAGACTTAGTATATAAGTTTGTGTTGAGACCAATGAAGGTACCGTGAAGTTATTTGTATTGAGCTTTCTCAAAGGAGGTTGCCCCCTCAAAGTGGCCTACGATCAATATAAAAGTGATTCTGAGTTATGTTATTTCTGCTATTTCGTGTGTTTTCATTAATTAATTATTGCAGGTTCATCATAGTTGTTATGTTCCTTAGTATGACAACCTCATGTTCCATAGTTAAAAACTCATTTTCTCTTCTCTACCTTGCTTACAAAACTGGATCCCCTCACAAATTCAAATTTTCCTTCTTTTCATGCATGAAAGATGGAAAAGAGAGTCCTAATACAACTCTTCTATGTTTTAATAAAGTAGAGGAAATATATTTCCTAGCATGTAGGACGTGGTTGCCTAGATGTAGGATATGGTTAAGTCCACTTTATTTACATCAATTAAAACTATAGGTTAGACTCATCATAAAAGAGTGAAGAGCTTGAGTAATGACAAGGTGAACATGGCATATTAACATTCCCTTAGACTCCCCTCACCTTTCCCCTCTTGTGGTATTGTAGCCCCTTTAGGTGTTCATGCTCAGTTAATCTTGGTTCTTTTAGTAATTGTAAAATATCCATGTCAACAATTATTTAAAACTACCATGATAACTTTACTTCATGATATAATAGAGCATAGTAAAAAAAAATATCTATGCAAATCATTTAAAACATATTTGATATCAAGTGCATATCATTCCAAGGATTGAGATTGGGATATTACAAGAAACCTAAGTCTTGATGTGATTGTTAGAGATTTGAGCACCATTCATATGTGTTAGATGACCATCTGAGGGATCTCCATCATAGGATTATGCCACAAAGTTTGACAAAAAAATCCCACAAATATAAATTTGAGCTAATTGAATAAGCCTTGAATTTACCAAAATCTGTTAAAAGGTGCTAGTCGTAGAATTGTGTCATAATTCTCCCAATAACTGGATTAGAAAGCTTGAAATTCTTTGAATATAAACACTTACAAAATATTACCAATGCCTAAAACCCAAGCTATAATTTTCCTAAGTTGAGTAAGGATTTCTAGTTTCCACTAAACTGATATCAAAGATGGAAGAAACCTTGGATGATATTGGATCACACCTTGAATCAGAGATAAATGGGCATAGATTTAGCCCAATTTCTACCATTTACACATGAAAACACCACAAATCTATAGAATTTCCAAATTTTTGCATGAATAACCAAATCTTTTGAAATATTTTTTCAATCAAAATGTCTAGGATTTTCCAAGGACACAAGTTGAACTTATATTGCATATATTCTTAAGGCATTGATGTCCTTAAACACAATTAAAAATGGAAACTTTGACAAGAATGACAATGATGGTCAGATCTAACCCTAAAAATAACAATTTCTAACCCATTTCATGCCTATAATTCCCCCACCAGATCTTGTGTGGTGGTTGATCATGGTCGTCACTAGAATAACAAATTAATAAAATTTAGAAATAAATAAATAAAAACAAATTGTATAAAGAGTTATTATTTTTAGATGACAATTCATTAAATGGTAAGAGGTAATGCCAATTCTACCTAAGAGACCCTTAGGTCCTCTACCACCAAAACTTGGTTACTTTCTGTTAAAAAAACTAGAAATGGCCCATCATCTAAACTTTTAATACTATAGGAAGGGTAAAACTAAACATGTGGACAATCACTTATATATTTAATTATGTTGTAATATGTTTCCCTTATAGAAGCATATATCTTGATGTGATGGTTAGAGGCTTGAGAGTTGCTCGTATGTATTAGACAACCATCTGAGACATATCCACCATGGTATTGTGCAATGTTTTTGTGAAAAAGTCTTTTTCCATTAGGGAAACTCCCTTAATTCTAGCAGTGCAAAGCACTTCATTTCATTGTGATTCATATCCAATATGACCAACTCCTTAATACATCTGATTCTATTGAGAATCCTAACACTAAAGGAATTTGTGCTTAGAACTAGTTAGCATAGCATCTTCAAGTTATCGTTCTCAGTGGGAATGATTCCCCCATGCTCATTTTAACTTTGAAGTTGTAGAAATCTCCATTGTTGGCACATGTAGTTGCTATTGTGAATAGAGCGTATCCACTAGGCCATCGATGTTAATGCATCAACACAGGAAAATATATTGCAAAGTGGAATAGCATTGCAGTTGTTTGGGATCTTGCATAGTGGAATTAAAGCATATAAGTCTATTGGCTTTTATTTTTCTTAAGGTTTGATAGAAAATCTCTACATCCATTTGTACTAGATTTATTTGTAGAATAGGGCATATGTCATTTTTTGTTTATGTTAGAATATTGAGAAATATGCATAAACATACAACAATATATTTGCTAACATGCAAATCAATAGCAATAATCTACTAGTCTAGCCTTCTATTCATGCAAACATCACATAATCAAAATAGTAACTAAGAGACAAGAGAAAAAGAAATAGTACACCATATATACATGGTAAAACCCCAAGTGGGGAAACATCCATGGGAAGGTATGGTCTACTTTGTTCTTCATAAATATCCTATATTACACTTGAGCTCCACTCCACATATGTTTATCACAGCTTTGCATTAACATCACAACATAATAACGTGATACCCAAAGGGTCTCCTTCACCTCTATTATATAGCTAGAGGTATGGAAGATTTACATCCCATACTACACGTGGGATAAATGATTTTCCACCTCCTTATATAATCAATGGTAAGAGGAGAATATTTATCCATGATGCATGTGGGAAACTCCTTTTACATAAGATAGAAACGATTGTGCCTTCCTTTACTATATAAGACATTATAACATCTTATGACATCACACTAGACATCATTATACATGTAATATTAATGTTACACATTCCAAAACCCCCCTTTAATGATGACTAGGGAGAATGAAAACACATATGGAGGAAGATAACATTACATAAACATCCCCCCTTGATGACAACTTCCAACATCCCAACAAAATTCGAATATACACAAACTTTGCTTCTGCCATGGATTTGGTGAATGTATTGGATGCTTGTTGTTCGATGGGACAATACTCCAAACAAATAATACCATCCGCAACAAGATCTCGAATGTAATGAGTATCAAGGTCAATGTGTTTAGTTTTGGAGTGATACATTGGATTGTATGCAAGCTGAATTGCACTCTGGTTTTCACATCTTAACTTAGTAGGAGAATTATGAACATATCTAAGCTCTGTAAGAACATGTTGAATTCACACCGCTTCCTTAGCTGCCATGTACTCTACTTCACAAGAAGAAAGAGAAAGATTTCTCAATTCTTACTGGACCCTGAAATCGGACCTAAACAAAGCTGAAATTATCCCCTGCCCAATTAGAATTTGTATAACCAAGAAGTGAAAATGTAGCCTTGCTAGAATATAGCACACCATAATGCATTGTCCCCTGCAAATATATGTGAATTCTATTTGCCACTTTCCAACGGATTTCATGAGGTTTTTGCATAAACCTCGAGACCATGATGATTGCAAACGAGACATTAGACCTGCTATGTGTCAAACATATCAAACTCCCCAAAAGTTGACGATACAAAGTGGCATCAACAAGAGGAGTATCACACTCAATTAACTTCACTAAAATAAAATGGCATTGGAGAAGGATTACAATCACTCATGTGAAACCGAGCAAGTAAATTTGTAGCATACTTAGGTCATTAGAGGAATATACCATCAACCATATGTCAAACTTGAAGACCCAAAAAAATAATGCAATAGGCCTAAACCTGTCATTTCAAATTCATGCTTACGATTATTATTCATTTCCTGTATAAATGCAAGCTAGATGCCAATAAGGATAATATCATCCACATAAAGTACCATAATGAGGACATCATCATCAAGTTCTGAACATATAGATTTAGATTATATATATACCATTTAAACCATTCTTCAAGAAATGAGTATCAATTTTCTCTTACCAAGCTTTAGGTGCATGTTTAATACCATATAAAGAGTTGTTTAATTTGCATACCAAACATGAAGTTTCAGCAATGATCAATCCGGGTGGTTGTTGCAGATAAATGTATTCACAAAGATCACCATTCATAAAATAATTATTGACATCCATTTGGTGTATTTCCCATTGATAATATGCATCAAGAGAAAGTATGGTTCTTATTTTGTTCATTTAAGCAACTGGAGCAAAATTTTTAGTATAGTCTATACCTTCTTGTTGAGAAAAACGTGTTTCTACTAACTAGGCTTTATGTTTTTCAATCTATCCTTCTTTAGCAAACTTTGATTTATAAATCCATTTACAACCAACTAAATTCTTCCCAAGAGGAAGGGGAATAAGAGTCTAAGTCTTGTTCTTCATTAATGAGTCACTCATTAGTCATGGATTTTTCCCATTCAGGTTTATCTTTATCTTGAGCATAGGTGGACGGATCATCTATGGCCAATACTTTAGTCATGAGAGAATTCAAATTTAGTTAGACGAATATCATAGGGAATACCAATCTCATAACCTATGGATTCAAGGGTTTTTCGGGCCCAAAATGGAAGAGGATGGTGGGAACCACTCTAATATATTCAGAACATTCAAGTGGATCACTTGAAGAAGAAGGTCTAGGATCAAGATTAGTAACTGAAGTAGAGGAAGGGGTAACATATATAGGAGCAACAAAAGATGAATGCAGATTCAAGGTGGCATGAGGTTCGACAAACTTAGGAGGGGGAGAGACTTCATTGAATTTAACATCTCACTATATGATAACACCTTGGGTAGATGGATCAAGCAACTTGTATGCTTTGGAATCCTCGCAATAACCAATGAAAATACATTTGTGAGACTTGGGCTCTAAATTTTTCCATTTTTCATCCAGAATATGGGCCCAACATTCACTACCAAATATCTTAAAGTTACTAATATCGAGATTCTTGCCACTCCCTTTTTCTTCGAGAGTGACATGAAAACTACTTTAGTAGGGACTCTATTCAAAATATGATTAGCACAACAAATAGCTTCAGTGCAAAAACGTTTATGTAATCCTTTAGAATAGAGCATACATCTAGCCATTTCAACCAAAGTCCTATTTTTCCTTTCAACTACCCCGTTTTGTTGAGGTGTATAAGGAATAATATTTTGATGTTGAATTCCTTGCTTAGATAAATATGCAGTAAATTCATTTTTAGTGAATTCCCCCACCCATGATCAATTCTCAATGTCTTAATACTTTTACTGAATTCATTTTCAACCAAGGATTTAAATTCATGAAATATACCAAAAGTTTCACTTTTATGTTTCAAAAAATAAACACATTTTTTTCTACTATAATCATCAATAAAAGTAAGAAAATAGACAACATGAGACAAGGAGGTTCAAGAGGACCACACATATCGCTATGAATTAGTTGAAATTTTTCTTTACAACGTCAAGCTTCACCTTTATCAAACATTTTCTTATGATGTTTACCAAGTACACAACCTTCACAAACACCTTTAGTGGAAGAAATTGAAGGTAAGCCAAGTACCATTTTAGATAATATTTGTATTTTACCATAATTCAAGTGACCTAATCTTGCATGCCATAATTTAATTTTTTCTTTAGTATGAGCACTATAGGAATAAAATAGTTGATTTTTAATTGAATTAAAACCAATAAACTTATATAAACCAACATCATGATCAACTGGATTGGAAGAATTAACTTTGAAGTTATGTTTGATATCCTTTAAAATATATTTATTTGGCCATTCTTCAAACTTATAACCTTTTTGGAAAGAACAATAAATAGAAATCAAATTTATGGGCATGCCTTGAGCATTAAAAACATCTTCCAATGTACCATTAGGAATTTTAACATCAGCAGTTCCTACTACTAAAAGATATTTACCATCACTAATTGAAATATTTTGTGATGTGTACCTATTAGTGTCATAAGATGTAAATAAAGAATATGTACCATTCATATGATTAAAGGCACTAGAATCCATTATCCATTCCACAAAATAAGAATATTTACTTGGGTGAACAGAATAGGTACAAAAGGATATCGACTATTCTTCAGAGGATTTCTTCTTGGATTTAGCAAGTTCACATCTCCGTTTAAAGCAAATATTTTCAGGGTGGTTGGTTTTTCCACAATACTAACAAGGATTATACACTTTATTTTTATTAGAAGGATCATCAAAGGCATCCTTAGAAGAGTGATGGGTTGATCCTTTAGTATGTGGTTTGGGGTTTTTAGTAAAAAATTTATTAGGGTTCTTTTTACTATGTGCCATTAGATATTTACCATTAGTTAATTGACCTGAAGCAATTAATCTATATTGCTCACATATCAAACCTTTACAAAAATATTCAAAGGAGGTCGACATAGAACCTTTAAACATTTCAAGCTATTCCTATTTTGGATGAACAAATCAAAGGTAGAAGGTAACTTTTGCTCTACAAGAATAACAAGGGCATTATCATTTTTCTTGTAATATTTACCACAATTATTTAGTTTTTCATTATAGGTTTTTATTTCAGCAAGAAATGACTATGTTCTATCAAAATCTTTAGGATCTAACTCATGAATTTTCTTTTCAAAATGAGAAGCATAAACATAATTAGATTTACCAATGGATCTGAGAACCCACGGCAGCAGAAGCAACGAAACAAAATTAGGTCTTGGCAATTTTTTTGCCAAAAACTAGGTCCCATGGGATTTCTCTGTGTACAGGGTGCATGGGTAACAAATCACATGCGCTTTTCTAGTCTACAAGGCATGTGTGTACACACTTCCAGTGAAGGAAATGTGCTTGGGTGTCTGAAATTGAAATTTGCGAAAGAAGTTGATATGTTGTCCTAAACGGAAACTTGGGACAAACCATAACCAGAGATGAACAAAAAACCATATCTATTGCAAGAAAGATAGATCATTGATAGCAATTTAGTATACAATGGATTTCAACTCATAGATATAAAAAAAATCAAGAATAGCTTGAAAAAAAGTCTAAAAAAATATGAAAATTAAATGGTGAGGGTTAAGGTTATGAGAAAAAATCTCAAACATGTAGAAAAATGCTCAGATCTAAAGAAAAACCACAAGGTTTGGATAAATCTTATTGAAAAATTACAATGTAAGGAACCACCCAATTTTTTTTGAAGAACTTAATGCTCGTAAAAGAAAATTAAGAAAATTTTACTGAAAAAGGTAGAGCAAAGTAACCAACTCTAATACCATGTTAGAATATCAAGAAATATGCATAAACATACACCAATTTGTTTGCTAACATGCAAATCAATAGCAAAAATCTATTAGTCTATCCTTCTATTCATACAAGCACCATATAATCAAAATAGTAAGTAAGAGACAAGAGAAAATGAAATAGTACACCATATATACGTGGTAAAACTTCAAATGGGGAAACATCCACGGGAAGGTATGGTCTTCTTTATTCTTCAGAAATATCGAATATTACACTTGAGCTCCACACCACATATGTTTATCACAACTTTACTATAGCATCAAAACATAATAACTTGATACCCAAATGGTTTCCTTCACCTCTATTATATAGCTAGAGGTATGGAAGAATTACATCCCATACTGCATGTGGGATAAAGAAACATAGATCCATCTTAAACCTGGATCTATCAAGCACCGAGAGGGATCCAATTTCTTGAGGTGTAATTTTCTCTTAATCGACAATAAAAAATTTACACCTCAAAAAAACAGATCCTTATCGGTGCTTGATCAATTTGTGTTTAAAATGGATCTATGCTGGTTTTTATTTTTTTTATTTTATGACCCAACATGGATTTATTTAATAACTTTTTATTTGGTTTTGAATTTTTATTTTATGAGCGAACATGGTTTTTTTAATAACTTTTTATTTTATGAGCCCACATGAATTTTTTTAATTACTTTTTATTTTTGGTAGCATAATGTTACATTATGTTATGTGATGATCATCTCCCCCATATTGGGCTATAGAGCACCTCGCTACTCTCAGTGCAATGATTCTCCACCTCCTTATATAATGAATGGTAATATGAGAATATTTATCCATGATGCACACGGGATAACCCCTTTTACATAAGATAGAGATAATCATGCCTTTCTTTGCAAGATAAGACATCATGACATCTTACAACATCACACTAGACATCATTACACATGTAATTTTAACATTATACTTTCAAACAATTTAAACTACCAAAATTCTAAAAAAAATAGTATAGCACACATTAAGGTTTCATCATTTGTTACCTATATTCCTTGCAACGCTCTTGCTCTTCATTATCCTTCATCATCTTAAATGTAGCACCTTTTCTTATCTTTGTTGTGATAACTTCATTTTCAATAATTTCATGAAAAAGTTAATGAGCATGAGGCACTATAATTTTACCATAGATATAATCTTGGTTCCTAATGTTGAAAGGTTTTAATGGTTTTGATTAACTAAGCTAGTATATGATCACGTCATTAATATTTGGGTGGACATGTGTTGAATTCTTGAATTTTTGGACTTCATATATAACGTTGGCAGGCTTATGATAATCGGTGAGATTAGGAGGATGAGGCATAAGTACCATCAATTGTTGGTGTTTCAATGGAAGTGAAGTGGATGCCAAGATAAATTGGTGAACATTCATCATCCTCGCAACATTTAATTTTCATTACCTGTGTAACCATGACAACATATAATCCTATTCCATACATGCCTCTTCTTATTACTATTGCTACCTCTTAGGAGGCATGGGGATTCATAAGATTGGAATATCAATTTATTTTGCATTTGCGTGAGTAGGTAAATTAATCTTGAGGCCTACCAAGTTTGTAAAATCCTTTAAAGGCATACGCATTGCGACAGTGGCGATCATGGACCAAGCAGTTGGACCAAATCCCTGTAATTATAAGAAAAGGAAGAGGGTATAGGAAGTGTGTAAGAGTTGGTAATGAGGGATGGGAAAAGGTTTGTTATATGAAAGGGAGGAAGAAAGGCATATTCATGGTCATGCAACACATACAAAAATCCTTAGGGATGTATTCAATAGCTATAAAGCATATGCCCATGATTTCTAGTCAACTAACTAAACATGGTTTGGTTTTGATATAAAATCTTCAATTAAAAAACCTTTGTTGGAGTTTAGGTTTTCCAAACCTTGCAGTGGTGTTACAATGAATCAAGTCCAAATATTGATACACCCCTCATTACAAGTCAGCCACCTCAAGAAATATATATTCCCTCCTCCTCCTCTTGATACCTCATTGGATTGAATAATGACATGAGTGTCTCTCTTTCTCTCGGCCTCCATCATTTACATTATTCTCGAATTAAATCTTAGACAAGTGTAGGAGCTTTCTTTCTCTTGGTATCTGTCTCTATAGATGTCAAATCAAATTCTATACAAGTGTATCAACCAACATTCCTTCCTGATTCCCTAGACATTTTTGAATACTTGTATTCACCTATTTCTTTATCAAAATTCACAAGCACCTCACCCAACCTTCACATTTCCAAGATTTTCAATGTATTGTAAGTAGCAAATGCCAACTCAAACCACAGTCTACATGTGCCTCAATTTTGAGATATTTAGTATGCCATAAGGTGTTTCCCTTATGGATGCATATGTCCTAATGTGATGGTTAGAGGGATGAGAGCTATTCAGATGTGTTCGACAATGCAATCTAAGCAACAACCTTTGGAATTGACTTTACACATTCAACATAATATTCATGCCTCAAAATCATTCAAAGTTATAGAAATAGTTTCATGCCATTCAAATCTATGTAAAACTGGTTACATTGGTAAATGTGGAAAAGGTGATCATGATAAATTCTAATGGATTCCCCCCCATCATTTGTCCCTTCCAAACTTGAGAACATGAGGATATGTATGTAGTCTAGTCCTCTCATGGATTGAATTTGCAATGTGTCAAAGAACATAACATGGTGGTAGAGAAGCTGACATGTAAGAGAAAAATAAAAATGTGAAACATGTATTAACTATTCCATCTCATAGCCCCAAGGGGTAGCTTAGTTGGTTGGAGCTTCTAATTCCAAGACCAAAGTAGTCGAGGATGGAGGTTCAAATCTCTAGGTCCTTCGGGGTTAGGCTCCCAAACTTGGAGCCGACAAGGTGAGGCCCCTTTGGGTGGACCCCCTGACAATTATTACCGTGGATATAGTGAGCCCTCCATGTTTCGGGGTTGTGAACCACATGAAAAAAATACTATTCCATCTCATGCTCATGTTTGCACACATCAATGAAATTTGCTTGCTATTAGTAACATCCCATCATAGGAAGGTAAAAGTGTTGTCAAGTGATATCAAAGTTTATATATATATATATATATATATTCACAAAACTATCATCTGAGAGATGAATTTTTTTAAACCAAATTGCGGATTGCAACAATAAGAATTTTGATGCGAAGTTTTTATTATCCCTACCAAGGTAGGGATATACTTTTAGTTGACAAGTCAAATATTTTTTACTTGTAATACTTTTATTTTGAAACAAAAAAATTTATTATCTTTTATAATGTTTTCTATAATTTTCATATTATACATAATATTTTGAAAAATAAAAATAACAATTCTTAAAATACAATAATTTGATTTTATGATTGGTCTAGTACAGTTTAGATGGGACATAATTCCATGATGGAGTAGCTTTATTTTCAAATCTTAAAAATAAATAATAATAATTTAAAAAACAAAAATATATAAAAATGCCATATGTAATGTAGTACATTACAATATTAAATATAATTAACGTACGCATAAAGCTGACCAGCTCCAATGCTTAATGGAAAATGCTTTGATGCATTGACAATCTGAAACCCCATTGTGCTTATTGGGATTTCGCATGGTGAATCGCAGTAATTGGTTCGCCTCAATAAAGAACAGTCAATTATTGAAGTCAAGAAGGATCAAACAAAAAACGAGGAGGATGTCACTATCTTACTTACAATGAATGCCCAAGGTTTTGACCAAAGTCCTCAGCAACAACGTTTAACGAATTCCATCGTCCATGACAATCGGGGTAAATCTCAGGGTATCAAAATGGTAAACATAATTGACCTTTACATTTCTGGTTAATTTTTCCAAAGAATGGTTCATTTGACAAATCAGAAGGGATTCACTGTGAGGGTTTTGGTCGTGTAGATTCATGGTCTATAACCAGTTATGAGGATGGGTTTCCTGTTGTCTGGATCACAAGAGTACGTATGTGTCAAGCCTGCGGGTCCATACAAGAAATTATTCGACATTTTGCACCATCGAGGTTTATCGTGCTCTATCAAAGCCTAAGAGCACTTAAAGTTCCCAAAGGGGAATCAGAAGGGGTAAAAACTGGGGAGTCTTCGACAGTCGCTTCTTCCTTTGCCTTGGTTGTTGACAAGGATGAAAAATTGGCGAGATCGATTCAAGAGGAGAAACACTAGGAGGTTGCAAAACCAAGTCACAAGTCTCAGGGGAAGAAGTTTTACATCAAGATCAATGATGATGAAATTGCCAATGATTATCCTTTACCAGGATTTTATAAGGCAGATGAAGATGAAATGGATGAGTATGTCCTTTTTTATGACCATTCATATACATTAGATCCCAAGGATCATCCCCACTGAATGTTACACGATTGGTCTCTCTATAACTTTGATTCTAGGCTTGTTTCATTAGAAATTCTTCCTATGCTTGGTAGCACCGAGATAGATACTGAAATATTTGATCCAAGAATCATGACCGAATGTGATGGTAGTGGATATTGTCTTGATGATGGCTCTACAGGGGACACAAGTATGAATAAAAGCGACCACAAGGAGTTCACATATACCTAAGTGAAATAAAGGAATGGTTGATTGAATTCAGAGCTAATAAGCTCTTTATATCAATTATTTTATTAATTTTACATGATATAATAGTTTTATTAAAAAATCATATCCTAAATTAAAACTAAATTTATGTTAGTTGTGTAACATAGGTATGGAAAAGTCCCTCAGATCTCATTTTGTACGGGGATGAGAATTCTCAGATCTATATATATATATACTAGGAATTATATCTCGATATATCTCTACAATATAAATAGATTGTATAGTAAGTTTTTATATTTATATTCAATTTTCTTATCAGCACCATCAATCACATTCCCAATAGTGAAATTTTTATGCATTAAGATCAACCTACGTATACTAGCACAGCCTCTAAATTGTGGTTAGTGACGCCGACAGGCAACAACTACGGGGTGAGCACGAGACCTGAGGAGTGGCGATGGAAGGCTGTAGCGACAAGATATGGGTTAAATTTTGATCAATTTAGATAAAATGAGACACAGCCATTGAAGTCGGTGTTTATTTCTCCACACACCATTCATTTTCCAAAATGAGATTCCTATACTAATTACATTCCTAGCGTGGATCTCAAGGCCAAGGCCCTACTAGTGAATGCTTAGCCTGGTATTTGATATTTTGTTATCCATGTGCTATTAAGCCATGGAAATTGTAAAATTATGTAAATATCATGTAATAAAAATACCAAGGGCTGGCTAGGGATGCAACTAAATGAGGGGGACTATGTATCCACTAAGGAGAGGTGAGGGGGTTGTGGGATTGAACCCTAGGCTTCCATATGTCACCTTGACACCCCTTTGACTGTCCTAGCTATCATTTAATTATGTGTAAGGATGACTGCATAAAACTCTCCATGAGAGTGATGGAGTAGGGGCAACCTTGAAATCCATAAGGTGGGGTATGGGCTTGGTTGGCTTGACCCATAAGTCACTCCACATCATGGCAGGACGTTTTCGATCATCCCCATGCCATGGTGAATCATTCAAGCTTCATTTGGGAGAGGCGATGGGAGGGAGCAGAGAGGAGAATCAGAAATCGTGATTTGGGGAGGAAGCCACGGGTTGCAGTGTCGAGATCGCTCAGAAATTTGCGTGAGAAGGGAAAACCGTTGGGGCATCCATAGACCCGAATCTGGGGGTGATTTGTGAGTGTGAAACGCCCATAAATTCATAGGGAAATCGGTTTTGGAAGCCCGAAAGGGCAGCGGCGGGACATAGCCTTTCATTCGTAACCCTGAGGAGATCCAAGTGTGGATGACAACGCGGAAGAGAGAGAAGAGGTTGGAACCACTTGATAAACCCAATGAAATTTGTTTGATTGAGTTGGAGATGTTTGTATCTCGGTTGTTGAGCTCACTGGCTTAGCTTCCTCCTCCCTTGTCTCTTGGCATGCTTGATAAACCCAACTATGTGTTGGCTTAGCATGATTGTTGGTGTGAAACCAAGGATGTGAGTAAACCTGGGTAGTTCCTCCTTAGTGGATACATAGCCCCAGCTTGGGGGTGGTATCTGAGTGATGAAAGAATACATGATGGGTAGAGACCTATGGTTGGAATGGAACATTGCAATCCATAGCGAGTTGCTTGGTGGTTTCAACTAAAAGATAAGTGTTTCCTATTTCCTCTGATTATGCCAATTTTATATACATGAATGATTGTTTGTTTATGTCTAAATGCATGGATTGATCTAGCTGATTGATGGAACTGAATACTTGTACTTTATGTTGTTAGTATGCCTATAATGAAATGTTGGTAAATGAATGTTGAGTGTGTGTTAATATGGTTTAATTCGGCTATGTTTATTTGAGTATGCAAATACATCCATGTGTTTTATTTATATGTAGATTTGTTCATTGATGAATAGGGATAAGTTTTGTTGAGGTCCTGAATGTGTAGGAGGTTCAGTCAGGGATTTGGGGAAGAGACAGACACCCCTATTGTATTCATTTTCCCTCTGAGGGTCTGGAATGATGGGAGGGGCCATGACAGAGTGGAGCAGAGTTCTTTACAGAGTGGGAAGGAGGCATGGAGGAAGCTTGGGGCCACATTTTAGGTTGGATGAAAGATAGGATCAAATTCATCGGATGTGGCATAGGATCATGTAGTTGCATAGGTCTAAACAAGATCTTTCCAATGATACCAAATTTGACCAAAATAGACTTAGGATGAAGAAGATATCGGCCTGAGAAGTTGGTTGTAACAGGGATATTTGGTCGACTTCTGACCTTCCGAACCCGCAGTGCAGATTGTGGATCACAGAAGTCAGAGGCGTGAATTATCGGTGTGGAAATCCCGACTTCTGACTCCCGTAAGCTAGATTCCGAAGTGCAGAAGTCGAAGGAGTATTTTCTCCGGAGTTGTGAATTGGGAATTCCGACTTCCGACTCCCGCAAGTCGGATTACAAAGTGCGGAAGTCGGAGGAGTAAATTGCTCGAGGTTGTGATTTTGGCGTTCCAAATTTCAAACTCCTGCAAGCCTGATTGCGGAGTGCGGAAGTCGGAGGCGTGTTTCGTTGACGTCGTACAATTGGCATTGCGACTTTCCAACTCCCGAAAGCCAGATTGCACAGTGCGGAAGTCGAAGGCGTGTTTCTTTGATGCCATGTAATTAGCGTTCCGAATTTTCGACTCTCGCAAGCCGGATTGCGGAGTGTAGAATTTAGAGGTGTGTTTCTTCGACACCGTGAAATTAGTGCTCTGACTTTCCGAATCCCGCATCGCTGATTGCGAAACTGTGGAATTCGGAGAGAAATTTCATCGATGCCATGAAATTGGTGCTCTGACTTTCCAACTCCTGCATCGCGGATTGCGGAACTATGAAAGTCGAAGAGGAGTTTCATCGACGCTGTGAAATTGGTGTTTCAACTTCTAACTTTTGACTTGCGGCTTGCGGAATTGCAGATTGTAGACTAAGATCGTTGAAGCTGTGTAAAAGTGCATAGTTTGGATTCCTTGAGAAAAAAAAAAAATTGCAGGTTGCTTCAAGGTTGTTCCCCCATCAAAGGGCACTAAGGGGATCAGGGACATGACAGTTGGTATCAAAGCCCAAGATTGCAGCACTAGGGCTGCTTGGGATGAATTATGAGTTACAGGAAGGTAACCAGAATTTGAATGAAGTCCAAGGGCATATAATGTGGCTTGAAGGACTCCATATGGAGTTGGAAATTGAATAGATTGCAATGTTGATAAAGAGGGAAATTTATCACCTTAAACTATTTATGTTTATAGCATAAGAATTGCATGCTTGGAAAGTAGCAAGTGTAAATTTCATGCATGTGTGTATGTCTTGAATTGCTACTTGGTGGGAAAATAATAGCTAATGATCCCTTGTGTGCTTGATAGTGATTCCATGGATTGGACCAGCTATGATGTGGAATGGGAATTCCATGCTATGATGAGGAATTGGAAAGGGAGAATTCATCAACTCTTCTCTTGTTGTTATGATTATAAATTTAGAACTTATATGTAGAAAATTTTGGCATAAGAGGGTTGAAAATTCAAAATATTAGGTAGTTGAAATGTGTATGCATAGTAGGCATATCAAGAGATAATGCATACTGTAGGTAAACTTATGTGTGCTTGCATATGATATTGCATATTGATAAAAGTTGTTAATGGGCACAGTGCATTTCAATTTGAATGCACACCTAACCAGGATGCACATCCACTAAAGAGATTGTGGGAAAAGCCTATGGTGCATGCATGTGATTCTTGCAATATTGCACAAAGATATGGAGAAAATATTTTTGAGATGCCTTGCTTACACTTTGCTTTGAGAAATGATGAAAATGACGTTTCCGGGGTTCTTCATTTTAGTAAGAGGATATCCTAGATACCATGGTCAACATAATATATCCAAGTTTATTGGAAACCATAGCAAAAGGACCAAGACAACATAAACATGGTTGAAGATGTTGATGATAATATTGCATATGACTAGCATCCTTGCGAAGAAAGGCTGGATCACAAATCCATGATCAAGAGGTTGGGGGAAGGACTGTGTAGTCCTTGGTAAGAGGCCAACTGATCAGGTAACATCAGATATCTTGATGGAAGCCATGCAGGTAATGTTTACTTATGCTAATTGTATAAGTGTTGAAAGAGGATGGGTAAGAATCCTTTTTACCATGTTTTAATCATCATAAAATGGTGTGCATGTAATAGTGGATGCATTTTTGTGAATGACATCCCACAGGGTATGGTGAGGTATGTGGTAGTAAAGGAAATGAGCATTATACCATGTGAATGTTTAAAATTTTGAATTCATCCCTAAGAAATAAGAGCATGCCATGTGTGAAACCATGAGGATGTTGGGTTGTGAAGCCTGCGGTGCTCAACAATCAGCCCATGAACTCCCTATTGGTGTTAAGTTGGGATGGAACCTCCTTGCCAACAACCAAGGAGTGAGAAAACTCCTGATGTCTTGTTCGGGTGAAGGAGGAAGGCACCCAATTAGTTAACCAAGTGATTGGGGAGATGGCTGGGTATGGTGTTGAAGCATTGGCTAGGATGTCCAAATTACCATGTTAAGAAACCTGTGTAGGCACAAGAATGTTTTAGATCAATGTTGTAGTGCATTGGGTGCATTAAGCAAATATACATTAAAATATTTTGTAAATCTTGTGGTTATGCATTGTGTGAATGCATGGTTGTGATACATATATTTCATTGCAATTAGATAATAGATGAAATGGTAGAATTATTGAAAGTTCTAAAATCTTTTCATGAGATGCTATGGGAAAAGAATTGCATGAAGAAGATAGTCATGTTTGATGGGCTACCCGGATGCTCCATTGGAAGGATAGAGTGGCATGAATGGATGTGATTGTGTAATCACAAGTATTGGAAATTTTGTTTAATTGCATAGACAATGTGACAGTATCTTGGAATCTAATGGTGAATAAAATGCATATAAAGTAATTGTAGTTCATTGCATTTGAGATATTAACATCTGATAGTGTTTGAATTATTGTTTTATTATAATTCTGAGATCACTTCAGTGGTTGTTGTAAATGCTGCAATGGAAATATTATATGCATGAATCCTCACCAAGTGCTTGGCTGATTGAATTTCAGATTACAGGTAGAAATGTCTCAGGTGTGGCAATGTGGGTAAGTCCATGATAAGACTGGAATCTACCATGTACAAGAGCCAAATATTGTGAGGATGATCTCATGGTTGTGAAATCCAATTTATGTAGGAGAACAGATTTGAAGATTTTGCTAATAGTTACTAATGGTTGTTTGGTTCTTTAGAATCGTATTAAGAGGACATGTTGTAGGTGGATGTCTATGCTATGGGAGCAATCCTAAACCATATTGGACAGAGTGATACCACTTACAAGATTCAAGCAATATGAGCATGGACTCATGGTTAAATGGATCAAATTTATGTAGGAGACATAATTGTAATTTCAGATTTGAATCTGATTATTAATGTCATTGATTAGTTCACTGTTTGTGAATTGTGTTAGGAGGGACCAATGCAGGAATACCATGGGTTATGGATGGAAAGATCTAAACATTGTGAGAAAGAACTCATGTTGTGGAAATCTAGTTTCAGTATGAAACAAAATTGAGAATTTCTAAGTGAAATTATTATGATGACATCTCATGTGAACTGCATGCTTGTGTGTAATGCAGGTGAGATGGTGAAGTTATGCCAATAAGGCATATGTTGTTTATGAAACGAGAAAGGGATTGGGGTAACAATCCCAAGGGACTATTAACTCAAAGAAGGGAGCCCCATTCCTCGCGAAAGGAAGAGAAAATAAATCTGCAAAACAGATAATTATTTTGTAACCCTTGTTAAAAATATGCATGTCTAATTATTAGAATTAATATCCAGAGCATGTTTTTATTTCAGACTGCTTGAATGTGATTATGTGTTTTTATTTCAGATTGCTTGAGTATGAATATGTGTTTTTATTTCAGACTGCTTGAGTGTGCTTATGGCCTACATGGCTCACATCGGAAAGGGGTGCACACCTTTTGGGTGATGTGTTGTGTTATGGTTGTCAACATTGACTACACCCTAAGGGAATGGACACATTCCTGGTGTTTCAATATTAGAGAGTGAAATTTTATGAATTATGTTACAATTTGATATCATGTCATTTGTGCTGCATACTAAGAAGCAAAGTTAAGAAGGGGTACCATCCCTAGGTGTGTGGATGGTTGTTATATGCTTGATAAACCTAATCAGAGGACTGGCTTAGCATATTGGTTGTTGTATGCTTGATAAACCCAGTCGGAGGAATGGCTTTGCATATTAGTTTTTGTATTCTTGATAAACCTAGTCGGAGATCTTGCTTAGCATACTGGATAATGGAATTCTTGATAAACCCATTTAGCGTAATGGCTTGGAATTGGTTATTTGAATGTTGTGGAGCAGCCTGCATGCTGGCCAAACATTCGTTATTGTATGCATAGGTGATCCGAGGCTTGCAGAAACTTGGTTACCTTTCGATGCACACCCTGAAGAGCATTGGAAGGGGAGGGTACACTCAAGGGTCTGTGTAGCAAAGAAGAGGTACCATCCTTGTGTTAGGTGGGGCCACGGGGGATTCACTCAATAAACCAATATCATAGCATGTTCGTTCGTGGCATATGAAACAATACCCCTAATTTCACTAAATATTGGAAAATACCTTTTGAAATAGTTTTTTTTAACCCCCTCCCAATATGCCTTCCCAATTTTAAAAAACCCCTATTTTCACTAGATATTGTATGTATCAATTTTTTCATTAACATTTTTTATACCCCTTTATATTTCTACCTAGTATATTGATATGATACCCCTCTTATGACCCCACATGCATTCTACAATGCACCTTGCTTCTTTCGAAGTCTATTGTGGATGCACATTACTTCACCCACAATGCAATTACTCAACCACATATCATTATAATTTTCAACATCTAATGTTCTAATGAAGAGATGGAAGATCACTTCTTGTATGTCACTAGAGCCAATGCACATAGTACAACATTTAGATTGCATGTTGCAGCTCCCCAATCGCTGACTAAGCCTGTTGTGGGCTAGGTATCCAAGCCCCCACGGCCTGTAACAAGCTCTAGGAGGTTGACTAAACCTACCAAGGCCTGTAATAGGCACAAGTGGTTGGGTATTCAAGCCCCCAAGGCCTATCGAGGGCCTATAACAGGCCCTGGAGGCTTAGAGCCTCCCAAGGCTATTGGTAACAACTAGTTGAGTAATATTGGTAACAATTGGCTGTCAATGACCACTGTCTCTCGACTATGATCGACTAGAAACCCACTTAACCAAGAAACCCCCTGGCCTCAAGCATGCCTCAAGACGCGATTTCCCTGCGTATTGGTAAGACCGAGCCTTGCCTCAACCCAATTTCTCATCCGGCCATGATCCCGCCATCTCCATTTGGTGGATATTTGTCAGCCCGCCCATATAAAAAAGACCCCAAAGTATTTTTGTATTGTTACATTAAATAAAAAACCCTTTGCCCCTTAATATATAAGCAATATAATTTTTAGGTTTTTATGAATGTTTAATACCGCAATATGAATGAACGTGGTATTATATTTCCTTCTAGTGAATCCCCCGTGGGTGGGGCAGGTCTTGTGGGTGCCATAGTTGTATGGATTCCATGTGGGATACCTATGGAGCTAAAGGAAGATGCTCATACAGATAAGTATTTGGTTTATCTTGCATCTTCTTGCTTATTTAATATGAATATACGTGTGTATATGATTTGGCTATGATTTTTAAACTCTTGTTTAGAGATAAATCCTATGAAATGAAGTTGACATGTGAATTGAATCAATGTTTGAGTGTAGGTAGTGCTGGACGCAAGAACCTTGAAGGCATCATAAGGATGCATTTGGACATGTGAGTGTCCTAGAAATATCAGTATGAGTAGCAATGGAGTATGGTGCTAGTGGAATTGTGTGGGTCCTAGCAGCTAAAGGTTATGTAGGAAAATCACGGAGAAGGGTTCCCTGGATGAGAAGCCTTGGACATACCTTAGACACCAAGTGTCATCGCCAAAACAAGGAAAATGCGAGTCAAGCATTCACATTGAGGTGAAAGAGACCAAGGAGTATGGAACCACAGTTGTGGTGGGGCTCCGGATTGGAACAAGATTAGAGAGGGAAACTCTTACTCTTCTCTTTCCTTTTTGATTGATGCATTCTAGAAACATAAAATTGTTGAATGCATGTTATGGTTGAAGGTTGATTGTGTTTATCTTGCTTGAAATACATTGTGAATGTTGAATTAGTTAATTCCCTATGAAAGGATGAACATGAATGAGTTCATTTGTATGTTGGGAAAGTATGAAATGTGTGGAAGTCTTGTGTATAAAGCAAGGACTTTCCATGTCAATTGGGAAAGTAATTGACTAATCTTATGCTTATGTTATGCTTGGCCTAACCAGAATCGGAATGATGAATTTCACAGGTGTAAAATAAACCAATTGGTTGCAGTTGTTACAAGACAAGTGTTGCTAGTAAGCAAAGTGTGTGGGAAGCTGTGCACATTGACCATGAAAGAATACCACAAGCTATCAACAGACGTGGAAAGGAAAACAAGAATAATTGTAGACACAAAGTTTCCAGACTTATGGATTAGTCGGAGGGTAAAGAAAAGGAAGGGATTGTTGTAGAGCAATGCCCACATGTGGAGCTGGAAGGTCAAATCCAACAGGAGCAACTTGTAGAAGCCAAAGGACTTGGTCATGAAAACTAAAAGTAAAAGATGAAATGCAGGACATACCTGCCACATTTTCTAAATTTTGATGTGTAAAAAATGTGTATCTATTCCTAAGTATTGGAACACCGAGGACAGTGTTATTCTAAGGGGGAGGGAAATGTAATACCCCTATTTTGACCCTTGGGATATATTGGATTTTATGTAAACATTGTGCATATGTGATGTATGATCCTAGCGTGGAGCTCAAGGCCAAGGCCCCGCAAGTGAATGCTTAGCCTGATATGAAATATTGTGCTATTCATGTGCTATTAAGTCGTGGAAATTGTAAAATGATGTAAATATCATGTAATAAAAATACCAAGGGATGGCTAGGGATGAAACTAAATGAGGGGGACTATGTATCCACCAGGGAGAGGTGAGGGGGTTGTGGGATTGAACCCTAGGCTTCCATATGTCACCTTGAGAACCACTTTGACTATCCTAGATGTCATTTAATTCTGTGTAAGGATGACTACAGAAAAATGTCCATGAGAGTGATGGAGTAGGGGCAACCCTGAAATTTGTAAGGTAGGGTATGGGCTCGGTTGGCTTGACCCATAAGTCACTCCACCTCATGGAAATCCGTTTTCACTCATCCCCAGGCCATGGTGAATCATTCAAGATTCAATTGGAAGAGGAGATGGGAGGGAGCAAAGAGGAGAAGTGAAAATTGCGATTTGGGGAGGAAGCCACCAGTTGTAGTGTCGTGATCGCTAAAAAATTTGCGTGAGAAGGGAAAACCATTGGGGGATCCATGGAACCAAACCTGGGGGTGATTTGTGAGTGTGAAACGCCTAGAAATTCATAGGGAAACCGGTTTTGGAAGCCCAGAAGGGCAACAACGGGGCATAACCTTTCACCCGTAACCCTGAGGGGATCCAAGCGTGGATGACAACACGGAAGAGAGAGCAAAGGTTGGAACCACTTGATAAACCCGATGAAGGTTGTTTTATTGAGTTGGAGATGTCTATAGCTCAGTGGTTGAGACTAGATTAGCTTCCTCCTCCCTTGTCTCTTAGCATGCTTGATAAACTCAACTATGTGTTGGCTTAGCATGACTCTTGGTGTGAAACCAAGGCTGTGAGTAAACTTGGGTAGTTCCTCCTTAGTGGATACATAACCCCAGCTCGGGGGTGGTCTCGAAGTGCTGAAATAATACAGGTTGGGCAGAGACCTATGGTTGGGATGGAACGTTGCAGTCCATATCTAGTTGCTTGGTGGTTTCAACTAAATGATAAGTGTTTCATGTTGCCTCTAATTATGCCAATTTTATATACATGAATGATTGTTTGTTATGTCTGGATGCATGGATTGATCCAGCTGATTAATGGAACTGAATGCTTGTACTTTATGTTGTTAGTATGCCTATGATGAAATTTTGGTAAATGCATGTTGAGTATGTGTTAATATGGTTTAATTCAGTTGTGTTTATTTGAGTATGCAAATACATCCATGTGTTTTATTTATATGTAGATTTGTTCATTGATGAATAGGGATAAGTTTTGTTGAGGTCCTGAATGTGCAGGAGGTTCAATTAGGGATTTGGAGAAGAGATAAAAACCCCTGATGTATTCATGTTCCCTCTGAGGGTTTGGAATGGTGGGAGGAGCCATGACAGAGTGGAGTGAAGCTCTTTACAGAGTGGGAAGGAGGCATGGAGGAATCTTGGGGCCACATTTTAGGTTGGATGAAGGATAGGATCAGAGTCATCGAATGGGGCATAGGATCATGCAGTTGCATAGGGAGTGCCGATAGATTTTAAACGGTACCAAATTTTTCCAAAATGGACTTAGGATGAAGAATATATCAGCTTGAGAAGTTGGTTGTAATAGGGGTATTTGGCCGACTTTCGACCTTTCGAACCCGCAATGCATATTGCGGATCGTGGAAGCCGGAGGTGTGAATTATCGGCGTGGTGCTTTGGAAATCCCGACTTCTGACTCCCACAAGCTGGATTGCAGAGTGTGGAAGTCGGAGGAGTATTTTCTCCGGAGTTGTGAATTGGGAATTCCGACTTTCGACTCCCGCAAGTCAGATTGTAGAGTGCGGAAGTCAGAGGAGTAAATTTCAGGGGGTTTGTGATTTTTGCGTTCTGACTTTTTGACTCCCACAATCCGGATTGTGGAGTGCGGAAGTCGGAGGCATGTTTCTTCGACATCGTGTAATTGGCATTCCGACTTTCCGACTCCTGCAAGCCGAATTGCGAAGTGTGGAAGTTGGAGGCGTGTTTCTTCGACGCCGTGTAATTGGCATTCCGACTTTCCCACTCCCGCAAGCCGGATTGCGGAGTGCAGAAGTCGGAGGCGTGTTTCTTCGATGCCGTGAAATTAGTGCTCTGACTTTCTGAATCATGCATCGTGGATTGCAGAACTGCGGAAGTCGGAGAGGAGTTTCATCGACGCCGTGAAATTGGTGCTCTGAATTTTTGAGTCCCGCATCATGGATTGTGGAACTGCAGAAGTCGAAGAGGAGTTTCGTCGACGCTGCGAAATTGGTGTTCCGAGTTCCGACTTCCGACTTGCGGCTTGTGGATTGTTGCTTGCAGAATTGTGGATTGCAGACTGAGATCGTTGAAGTTGTGTAAAAGTGTATAGTTTGGATTCTTTGAGAAAAAAAAATTAGCAAGTTGCTTCAAGGTTGTTCCCCCGTCACTCTAAAGGGCACTGAGGGGATCGGGGATGTGACAGATAGTTCCATTAATCCTATGGAAAGTTAGATGTTAGTTTCGTTCTTCTTTGTGTATGTGCAAGTTTTCATGGCATCTCCAATTCTTTGATTTCCGAGCCAAAGAAGTAGCAGAAGAAAAGCACACAATGGTGGAAAGTGGATTCAAAGTGAATTAAAGTGTAATCACAATCATGAATACTTTCCTATGAAAGTTGGTGCAGATCTATCCCATCCAAGGGAATTTGATAAAAATGGAAAACGATGCCCCACAAGTGTACAAATTGATGGTGAAACGTAATCATAATTCTTTGAAATTTAAATGTGGTATAATTTTTATGTATCTTGGATGTTAATAATTAATATGTCGAGTTACACGTTCTTGGAGTGGTTCCATATTAAAATATCATGGGTGTAAAAAGAGTAGTTTTGTCTATGTTATATCACAGATATAAATTCATTTTAAACCCATATTTATTAAGCATCTACAAAAATATAATTTCTTGAGATGTAATGTTTTTATTGATGTCTAAAATATTTAGGATAAAAAAATTACACCTCAAAAAATTGGATCCCTCTCAACCATTAATAAATTCATGTTTAAAATTATACTAATTTTAATTTTATTTAATTTTATGAATTGACATCAACTTTTTAATTACTTTTATTTTAATTTTTAATAACAATCAAAACTTGACCACGGGACACAAAACATATCGCTTTTCAAATCCAATAGCCATTATATTTTGCATATGAGACCATGGGATTTAATCCCCAAACAAAAGCATCACTAGACTCGGTAAAAACTATCAGATTTATGGCCGAGTTATTTTTCTAAAAGTTTTAAAAGCTTACTTGTATGGAAAAACCATGGGATTTATGGTCAAGTTAACTTTTCGTTAATCTTAAAATCCCAATCTACTTTATTTTAAATGTTTTAGAAATAAATTTGAGAATTTTATTAATAAAAAATCCTAAACTATTTTAATTTAAGAATTGACATTTAGACATAATCAAAGTAAATTATAGTTAATTAAAATCAATGATAATCAATCATTGTGAATTAAAGTCAAGTCAAATCTACAAAAATATAATTTTTTGAGATGTAATGTTTTTATTGATGTCTAGTTAAGATAAAAAAAATTACACCTCAAGAAATTGGATCCCTCTCAACCTTTAATAAATTCATGTTTAAAATGTATACTAATTTTAATTTTATTTAATTTTATGAATTGACATCAACATTTTAATTGCTTTTATTTTAATTTTTAATAACAATCAAAACTTGACCACAGGACACAAAACATATCGCTTTTCAAATCCAATAGCCATTATATTTTGCATATGAGACCATGGGATTTAATCCCCAAACAAAAGCATCACTAGACTCGGTAAAAACTAATGTCAACTATGTCTAATTATGGTTAACTAATGTCAACTATGTCTAATTATGGTTAACTAATGTCAACTATGTCTAAATAATAGCCTACCCTGATAAAAATTGGTCAACCATCATTTAATACCCTTTGTCAACTATGGTTAATTATGTTCCAACATGGTCAACCTTATCTAACAAAAGGCAACCATTGTCAACCATGCTGAACTAAATTCAACCAATGTCAACCATTGTTCTCTAAAATATACCATGCTCATATAATAGTTATGCACGGTTAGCTCTGGTTAGACTAAGTTAACCATATTCAAACTTAGTCAACCATGGTTTTTCAACTCTCTTTTGACATACAATAGTTTGTTTTTCATAAATAAATTTTTACAAAGTTCTATAATGTTTTTTACAATTTCAATATTAAACAAAATAATTTGAAAAATAAAATAAACTTAACAATTTTTGAAATACAATAATTTCTTTTTTGATTGGTCTAGGACGAAATAGATGGGACATAAATCCCTTGGAGAAAAGGTTATAATTATCGAAAAATAAATAAAAATAATTTGTAAAACTAAATTTATAATGCCACTTGTTATAGTACTCGTTATTGCATTAAATATATTCAGCACCCTCAAATACCCCCATGGCACCCAAATTATGCAATTTCCATAGCGAATATATGTAATTCTAAGATTTTTTAAAGATTTCCAACCGGAATACGAAAAATATTAGAGGGAAACTATGCTCGGAAAAGGTTGAAAATGTAGAATAGTTAGACTACACCTAAGTTAAAGTACATGAACAAGTTATCTCTTACTTGTTCTACATACTTAATTGTAATCACTTGTTGTCTATGCCTCAGCTACCTATTACCTTCTTTAGCTAAATGGGATGTCTATCACAACTTGTTATCCATGCATGAGCTACAAGTTATCCATGCATCAACGACTAGTTTTTTTATGTTTAATTTTTTATTTCAATTTTTGAACGATGCCTATAAAATCAATCTGGATAGTACACTTGTCCCATCCTCCTTCATTCTAGGAAAAGCATAGATGATAGTCCACCCCAAATTCTAAGATATAAACACCTATCAGTATAAATATAAAATAGTTGAGGAACTTTCGCTAGTGTGGACCTGTGGACCTATGGGATTGCGTACTTTTCCACGGTTATGGAGTTACTAAAGGTCCACAGTCCCGCAGGTTCGCAATCTCTATTTTCTAAAGAAATTCTCCTTCATCGTTGGTTGGCCACTACATCTAAGGGTACACTACAACAACTCTCATTGACTACAATGCACGTAGTCCTCATCATGTACTCATCGAACGCCATTCGATTGTGTTCCATTTTTTCTGATTCCCATTGAAAGTAACTACGTTGAAACACTTCCCATCATGTACATCATTTAGCTACTGAAATTTTCCATTTGAATATATCCCTTCCCCTTTAGGGTGAATTAAATCATTTGTAGGTATATTGGATTGAGTCCATTTATGAGACTTGGAATCATACATCTCAACTATTGTATCATTGTCTGCACTTGAATTCCTTCGTATGATGAGAGTGTAGCATGCATCACATCTATAGAAATATAGAGAAATGGAATCGACTCTATTATGGTTATATTCAGGACACTCAGGTAGTTCTATCTAGGTTTTGGTCATAGGATTGCATACATAATTTCTATCTTTTCCACTACAATAAAGTAAGCTCTTGTAACTGGCTAAAAGAACAACATGGCTTGGAAGAAAATCTAGAGACAAAGTGTGAAATTTGTAACTACTTTATGTGCTAATCCACAATTTTCTAGAGAAACAAGAAGGTTTCATTTCACAAACAAGAAGAAAGGCAGGAGTTGTAGTAATGGCTAAGTTCAACATTAACCGTCTGAATTCTAGCGAATGGAACATTTCCTTCCACCTTTTGCAAACTACACGAAGCCTCATGATGATTTTAATGGGTAGTCTTGCCCAAATTTGAAGTAACAAGTCTTTCGTTAAGCTCTTCATTGTGTCTTATGTCATTTTCATCTTGCTAGTCGTTTCCATATTTATCAACACTACGGGCATTGCATGGACACTTGTTCCAAATTACACACATGTAGATACTGCTATATATGCAATGTTATGGAAGGAGGTATATATAATAGATAATTAACGCAACTAGATATGCCCCAGCCCTTAGAGTTGCGAAACTTGCGCTAGTATGGACCTGCGAGATTGTGAAGCTGTGAGAGTTACGGTGAAATTATAAAATTATATAATTATTAAATATTAATTTTTTTATAATATAATACATATTTTAGTACCTTAGCTACGCCTCAGCGTAATATTTACTCTGTCCCCTACTCCCACTAAAGCTAACGCCCCCTATTAAGAAAGTTGCTTTGGGCCGAAAAGATTGCCATCTATCATTCATTAAAGGCATGCATAACTATTACCACTACCTATAGTTCGTTTAATTAATATTTTTAAAATTTATATATAATAATATTTATGTCTCATTAAAACATACGACATGAAATACTATTTAGTGATTTCTCTTTATCAACACATATACAATAATATATTATTATATATTTTACTTATATTTAATATAAAATTTATAAAATTTAATTCTTCCAAACCAAGTATCTACCAAATTAAATCCCAATTTAAGATGGATGGTTGCATAACGTTCATGTGCTGAACGTTCTCATAAATCATATAATTGATTTCCCATCACCTTTATTCATTTCTAACTCCTACGATTTCCCATGCTTGGATTTGTGTTTCCGAATTGATAATATACCTTACAAGATTAAATTTTGTATAGGGGAGAGACCTCAGTACCTATGTAGGGTCCCTTGTGCCATGTCGGAGGCCACTTGGCAGTGAACTAGTGTTGTATGATGTAGGTTAATATTGTAACGACATGTGTTAGTTAGGTAGGAGCATTAAAATTTAGGGCTGCTTCATTGATTTCAAGGCTCAAACCTGTGTTTTCCTGCACCTC
Source organism: Larix kaempferi (assembly GCA_027924585.1). Classification (NCBI taxonomy): domain Eukaryota; kingdom Viridiplantae; phylum Streptophyta; class Pinopsida; order Pinales; family Pinaceae; genus Larix; species Larix kaempferi. The sequence continues at coordinate 12,207,584 of BSBM01000155.1, read as the reverse complement.
CTCCACCACCCCATGTAATCTTGTTCGGGTCCATTACATCGGCATTCTGCCACCCTGGTCGTGGTCCACTGGGGTTCCATTCCATCTGCAGTCGAGAGTTGATGGTGGTCAATGGTGGGACGTTACTCTTAGGCTATCTTGACGTTTGTTTGCGTACCCTTCTCTATGTTTTGCGCGGCCATACTTGTCTGTTGGTTGAGTGGGATATGAGTTGTGGTGTAGCCATTCCTTTGGCTTGTCTTGGCATAGGATTTCAACAGTGATTTTTGCTTCTAGTTGACGATCCTGAGTGGTTCAGTGCATGTACACTTTTGTGTCAGCTACGAGTTCAAAGTGGTCATTGCAAAATAGGTAATTTGTGGGTTTTTTGGATTTTCTAACAGGTAATTTGATGTCTTCGTTGTTGTGTTTGCTGACCCCTTTCTACATTTTGTTGCAGGTGCAAATTGGACGGAGGTTGAAGTCAATCTTGTTCTTCATTCACCCTAAGCTTGCATTTGTTCGACCGTTCATTGCTATGGGTTGTAGCCAGCAATAGAGGTGGTTCGTTTTTTTGCTCGATAGAGATTTCAGTGGCGGTTCGATGGGCCTCGACTTCGAGCATCCTACAACTGGTGCTGCCATGGCGTTTAATCTGGTAGGGTTTCGTCCTTACCAATTTTTGAACAGTGTTTATCAAGACGTTACACCTCCATCTGGATGATTTCGTTATATCTTTCTTACAGTTCCTCTGTGGTTGCATGGGTATCTCTGGAAGTGATTTTGTTTGGGTATCTCTGGTTGTCCTTAGTGGGTTTTTCTGGTTATTTTGGCATTGTAATTCGTAACCTTGCTTGGTTTCAGGGACGACCTTGCTCCGTTTTTGTGATAGTGACGTTGTACTTGTGATAATGACATACCATTCTTTGGCTATTGTTGCGATACCTTAAATTGTTTTCATTTTTAAGGTTTTTCTAGTCTTGAGGAGGTTTTTAGCGTATGTTTGTACGAAATTTTGGTGGAACAATGGTTGCATGTTATTGTATTTCTCGGCATTGGTTCTGTCCAACCGCCATGGTGGATTATGGGTGTCTCTTGAATGTATTTCAGACCCTCTGGTTATTGCAAACATTTTTTTGGCTAATTATGCGATGATTCAACTTGTTGATATCTTTCGGGTATCTCTAGGTCTAAGGAGAGTTTCTATGCTTGACACTGTTGGTCTGAAAGCTTGGAGAAACAAGGGTTATTGCAAACTGTGGATGAATATGGGTGTGTGGTTATTTCAAACTATTATTAGTATGGTTGATATGCGTGACTGTAATTTGGGGCTTTGGATAATTTGGTGATGCTTCCACTTGTTTGTTTTTTAAGGAAACATTATAGCCATGAATTAATTGATTAATTATATAGTATTTATAAGCTTTTTTTTAAAGGTTGGTGGTGTAGGGTTTTGTAGATGATTCTTGGTTTTTACTGCAAATCATATTTGGATTTTGGCTTCAATTCGTGAATTTTTTGTAGGCATATGCAAACAATACATTGTAATTGTGTTTGTTGACAATTATGTAATTTGGCATGGTATGTATTTCGGTGTGGATGAATGTGCATTGCTTTCAGTGTTGGTGGCAATATTGTGATTTATTATGGTTATGATTATTGTAGCCTAGATTATTATTATGGCCTGGATTCATTTGGTCATTAATATTTCATTAGAATGGAAATGAGCAATCATAAATAAAACCTGCTCATGTATGGTAAAACAGCTGCAATTTATATTCATATTACTGAAAACTTTGTAGTAGTAGATGTTTGAACTTTATATTCATATCCATATTAATATTTGTAGTAGAAGTAAATCCCTGGGATTTGTAGTATGTGTGAAAACTTTGAACTTGGTTTTAGATTATGTCAAGCTCTCATCGTGCTTGATTGAAGCTGCATAAAAAGAAAATGTTGGGAATACATTGTCATTGTGTTTGTTGACAATTCTGAAATTTGGTATGGCATGTCATTCAGTGTGGATGATTGTGCATTGCTTTCAATGTTGGTAAATGAATTATGATTTATTATGGTGATGGTTATTGTAGCCTAGATTATTATTATATCCTAGATTCCTTAGGTCATTATGATTAAACAATCATAGAATGGAAATAAACAATCATAAATAAAACCTACTCATGTATAATTTTTTTTTTCCTCGGAAAAAAAGCGTAATTTTATTCAGCAGAGGTGAACAAATTACATTCTGTAGATGCAATTAAGCATTCGGTTATCCACTTAAGGATCAAAAAACAGTCCAGCAAAAAAGATTCTGTACACCCGTCCAGTATACTCAATGACCCATACATGTCATTATAATCCACATTATAAGACCCCCATTATAGAAAGGAGCAAAGTGAAAAAAACTAAGAGATGTCTGTTGGCTCCCCGAGCCACTTGAAAAGAAAACAGTAAGTACATTACAGTTTTGAAAAACCAAAAGAAAAATGCCATAGTAGGCTAGCATCCGAAGTATCATCATAGTTTTTGAGAAAACAAAAAAAGACAATATGTAACATGTGCCAGTTCCATTTATAGTCCCTGAGAGTCTAGATCATCAACAAAAGGTCTATGAAAGTATTCATATAGAGTTCCATCCCTGAACTCCTTCACTTTCCACAACCCCATTGCCATGTCCCGGCCAACCTGAGAAGCCTCGTCCGCCTCCTTGTTGTTCTCTCTGTAAATATGTTTGCATGCAAAATATAAAAAGGCAAGTTTTAGTTGCATAATGTCCTATAGAATGTTTGCTAGTCTAAGATCCCTGCAGTGTTGAGTGCCATTTGTCCAATTTGTAGCATTCATTGAATCACCAAACACATTAATATGTTGACATTCCTTCTCCCTAGCAAAGATGAGAAGAAGTTTCAGGCTCATGATTTCAGCATCATGTATAATAAAACAACTATAGTTTATATTAATAGTACTGAAATACAATGCCTCTATTTGTAGTATATGTCAAGGCCTAGGATTTGTAATATGTGTGAAAATTGTGACCTAGGTTTTAGTTTATGTTAAGTCCTCATCATGCTTGATTGAAGTTGCAGAAAAATAAAATGCCTTGAGAACAAAATCCACAAAGCATTTGGTTAGGCTACACACCAGATATCCTATTCTTCACGAGGTTGGGTACCTTCACCGTCATTACTTGTCGGGTTTCCTTTTTGAGCCAAGTAGGGTGACCTTGCTAAGAATGTTTGACTAGGATGGGTGGGGTTGGTGGAAATGGATTGAGGCCAATTTACTCCTTGCAACCAAGGAGGAATTGAATAGCCATATGCCTAATTTATGCTTGACACCCCCGGAATAATTGCAAGTGTTGGATAAGAAAACATAGAATGGGCCCCTGCACTAGTAGTAATCGAGGGGGCGGGGGTATAGCCTGATTATAGTGGGGCATCTGAATGTTGATAAGATCTTGGTAGAATCGTGTACTGTTTGCAAATTTTTCTAACGATCATACCATCATGTTCCTTTCCTCGGTTGTTCTTGCAGTATTGGCCATTACATTCCTTTCCTCGGTTGCTCTTACATAATTTTGGCTCATCTGTTGTGCCTTTCTTGCATCCTTTTCCTTCCTTGCCAACTATTTTTGGTGCTCTTTTTCATGTTTATTTCTCTCTCTTACAATCCTTTCCTATGCTCTATGTTCAGCTGCAATCATCCTTTCTTCCTTCTTTTCCTTTGCAAGATCTTTATTCCTTTGTTTTAATTCCTACAAAACATGTTTCTTTTGTTCATATTCAACCAAAAGGATTAGGTACTCTTCTGAAGTGAGTAGTTGTGAATTCCTAATCGGAGAATGTCTGTCTTTCCTTATATTCCTTGTGTTGACATTGTCTTCACTAGAAACTTTAGGATTTGGCCAAGTCTTGGTGTGTTCACTGGCAGTGGTTGAGGATCAACTAGGAGATATTTTTCTGCTGTAATATCTTCTTCGACTGCATCCTCATTGTCTATGTTAGGTTCTTCTATCAACCCACCATCAACATAAAAATGAATAATCTCATCTTGCATGACTGCTTGCTACGAAGGCATGTTCATGCTTTCGTCGTTGGTGGAACCACCAATATGTCTGTTCAAGTTCATCATGGCCTCTGCCATCCATGATGGTTGGGATACTTGGGTTGGCAATGTCAATGTGTCATTATTAATGCCCGGACTACGACAACCATCGAACACATTAGTATGTGATACTGAATCCACATGTATGTCGCCTGGACCACCTATCCCCATGTTATCTTCCCTTGCTGTTAAATTTTGAGCATTAATTCACAATACTCTAGGATCTTTACTGAGAGAATAACATGTACAATATATCAATGCATATCAATCATAACAAGCATGTCAATCATCACAAGAAGCAAAAGCATGAGAGACAATAGACACAGAGTTTCCGTGGGGAAAACCGTAAGGTGAAAAACCCCACAACTTCCTCAGAGATAGATAGAGCAATAGCTCAACCAAAGTACAACCAAATACACAGAGATAGACTCCTCCTATCAACTGAACCTCCTCCTCAAAAGTGCGCCACTTTTTGAGTGAAGGAAGAATGAGTTTCTGAGTGATCCAAATAGAGATCTCCCGATCTCTATTTATACTTGTCTTGTTTTCCCAATAACCTTATGGGTCCGACTTGTCTAGCTAGGTACATTAACTATATATTACATAAATTAGGGCCGACCCCACACATGGTGGTCTAATAACCCATCGGCAAGTTAACACATTTGCAACACTTGTCAATACACATGACGACACTTCCATATAGAGGAATGACACATCTCTATAGGAGTACAATAATATATAAATGAAATACATGGATGAAATACATTCCGAAGTTACATATACATCAACACTCCCTCTTAAATAGGAAGGTATTTCTCGACACCGATCTTCTAGCATAAGTCTTCTTCTCTGGATCATCGTCATCGATACATCGTCCTCGAATCATCGTCATCGTCACTGCTGCTGCTATCTCAAACAATCTCTAAATCTACTCATCATAGGAAGTTCTACAGAGCCAGTCCTTTTTCATATTGGATGTAGGCCCACCACCTGTCGGTCTTCATCACTGGCCATACTGTGGAATCCTCAGGACTTATTAAGTGCGTCACAAAACCTGGCGGTAGCATCCCAGGCTATTACGAGCACACAGCTCTACTTGTCGGATCTCCCAGGAGCACATTTTATGTGACCCATCACAAAACCTGGCTGAAGCATCCCAGGCTGTTACGATCACACATCTCTACCTGTCGAATCTCCCAGGAGCACATTACATGTGATCTCACCACAAAACCTGGTTGAAACATCCCAGGCTATTAAAAGCACACAGCTCTACCTGTCGGATCTCCCAGGAGCACATTACATGTGGTCCACCAAAAAACATGGCTGAAGCATCTGAGGCCTTTTTCATCCTGTCCAGATCTCCCGGGAGCATGTTACATGTGGTCATGGCAATGCCTCGAAAGAGCATCTGAGGCCTTTTTCATCATGTCCAGATCTCCTAGGTCCACTTACATGCCATAGGACAATGCCTCGAAAGAGCATCTAAGGCCCTTTTCATCCTGTCTAGATCTCCCAGGTCTACTTACATGTCCTCCCAGAGCAATGCCTCGAAAGCACATCTGAGGACTTTTCATCCTGTCCAGATCTCCCAGGTCTACTTACATGCTCATTTGCACAACCTATCCACGGCCACAGAGTATCAACCTGATACTCTCCATACATCATCCTAATGTACACATGATCATACTGATCATCATCACTGCATCGTCTTGATGCATGTCATCTGGAGAAGCTCGTCATCCATGATCATCCTGATCATACAATGCATCTACCTGATGCATACCAAGTATCTACCTGATACATATCACCATACACAGTGTATCCACCTGATACATACATAGATACATGATCCACACAATGTATCTACCTGATACATATCAATATACATGATCTACTTGATCATACAATGTATCCACCTGATACATATACAGATACATGGTCCAAGCATCCAACATGATGCATACATACATAAATGATCCAACTGATCATATCCAACATCCAACATGATGCATACATACATGAATGATCCAACTAATCATACAGAGCAGAAACTAGAACATCATCCTGATGCTCATCATCCAGCGCTTACATCCATAGCCATGTGAAGGATCCCCCTTCCATCATGCTAGGAATGGCTACAGCAAATGTCTCCATCACTTCTTCCTCGAAGTGTCGTCAATCTGAAGAACACCAAGCATCTCTCTGAAGTACTCGAACTTCACTCTGGCTAGTGGCTTTGTCAACACATATGCAATCTGCTCGTCCATTGCAACATACAGGAGCTTCACTTCTCCTCTCTGCACCATATCCATGATATAGTGATATTTGATCTCTATGTGTTTTGACTTGTCGTGTAACATTGGGTTCTCAGACAGCTTCACACAACTCTGGTTGTCACAGAAGATACCAGTAGCCTCCAACGGTAGATCAAATAACTCAGACAGTAGCTTCCTCAGCCATACTGCCTCACAACTAGCCGAATAGGCTGCAACATACTCTGCCTCGGCTGTACTCAGTGCTACGCAGGACTGCTTCCTGCTAAACCAAGAGATCATACCCGATCCCATACTGAAGCAACACCCAGATGTGCTCTTCCTATCTGCAGCACTTCCTGCCCAATCTGAATCAACATAACCCTGCAGGTTAAACTTTTGATTCGCTTCATATTTGAGCCCATAATCAACTGTACCCTTCAGGTACCTCAGAATATGCTTTACATCAATCAGGTGAACACTCCTCAGATCCATTAGGAACTGGATCAATACGTTCACCGCAAAGCAAATATCTGGTCTTGTGTTCGTCAGGTACATCAAGGACTCAATCATCTGATGATACATAGAGACATCAACCGGCTCAGATGAAGCATCACATAGAAGTTTCAGATTCGATGCCATAGGTGTGGCCATGGCCTTGCAATCCATCATCCCGAACCTCTTCAGGATATCTACAGTATACTTCCCTTGTCCAAGGAAGATCCCATCTGCACTCTGCCACACCTCCATACCTAGAAAATAGTACATCATCCCTAAGTCCTTCATATCAAACTCGGCAGCAAGCTTCTTCTTTGTATCGGCAATAAATCTGTCATCTCCTGTTACAAATAGTTCATCCACATATCGGAGTAGAATCACAGGATTCCCTTCCTCAACATTGTAGTAAAGGTTGGAATCTGCTTTACTCTTGGTAATGCCCAAACTAGATAGGAAACTATCCATCCTACCATACCAAGTTATGCGAGCTTGCTTCAATCCATACAAGGCTTTCTTCAATTTGCACACATGTGACTCCCTGTCATGTGTTTCAAAACCGAGTGGCTGCTCCACATACACTTCCTCTTCGACTACACCATTCAAGAAGGAAGTCTTGACATCCATCTGGTGTATCTTCCATTTCATCGCTGCAGCCAGGGCAAGTACTGATCTGATGGAAGTGTACCTGGCTACAGGAGCAAAAGTTTCTTCATAGTCTATTCCCTCTTTCTGAGAGAAGTCACGAGCTATGAATCTTTCCTTGTATTTATCTATGCTGCCATCTGCAACATGCTTGATCTTGTATATCCATTTGGAAGTCACAACAGACTTCCCTTCAGGTCTTGGAACAATATCCCAAACATCGTTCTTCATTATTGATTGGTATTCCTCAACCATGGCATCCTTCCATTCTTTCTTTTCCGCTGCTTCTTCGTAATTGGAAGGTTCTTTGTTCATGATATCACAGAGCAAAGCAACATAGCTGGTGTGAGATCTAGTTCTCTTCTTTGCTCTGTGTTCTTCTTTTGGAATTCCAAATCTTTCTGCATCTTGAATGAGCTCTCTAGCCCATGCAGGTTTCCTCTTGTGAGAGTTATCCTCACGTGGTGGATCTATAGGTTGTTGTGGATCTTCAATTTCACGATCAACATTTGGAATTGCTTCAGTCATGGTAGTGTCTTGAAATATAGTTTCCTTGGGTTCTTCATAATCTTCAACAGGTGTCTTCCTTGATTTGATGAATGCTGAGTTTTCATCAAATGTTACATCCCTGCTAACATCAATCTTCTTGAACCCTAGAAAGTATATTCTGTAAGCCTTCGAGCTTTCACTGTAACCCACAAAGATACCCTTCTTTCCTGAAGGATCCAGCTTGGTCCTCTTTTCCTTTGGAACATGTGTATATACAGGACAACCAAATATTTTGAGATGGCTGACCTCAAGTTTCTTACCAGAGAAGACCTCTTCTGGTGTCTTGTTGTCTAATATCTTGTGGGGTGTTCTGTTCTGCACATATACAGCTGTCCTAACTGCTTCTGCCCATAGATGCATAGGTAGATCCTGGTCATGCAACATTTCCCTTGCTGCTTCCATAATTGTTCGATTCTTTCTTTCTGCAACTCCATTCTGTTGTGGATTGTAAGGAGCAGTCAACTCCCTCTTAATCCCTTAATCACTGCATAACTTCTTGAAGTCACCTGAAGTGAATTCTCCACCATTGTCGAATCTGAATGTTTTGATCTTCTTATCAATTTGGTTCTCCATCAAGGTTTTGAATTCCTTGAACTTATCAAACACTTCATCTTTGTTCTTCAAGAAGTAGATCCAAGTCTTCCTGGAAAAGTCATCAATGAAAGAGACATAGTAAACATACCCACTCAGAGAACTGGATGACATCGGACCACATACATCGGAGTGGATAATTTCCAAGATATCTTTTGCCTTGCTTTCACTGCTTGGAAATGCTTTCTTTATGTTCTTTCCTTTTGCACATCCTTTGCAAACACCTTCATGTTTGGTCTTGATTTCAGGAAGACCCTCTACAGCCTTGCTTTCAATTGGAAGTGCCCTATAGTGCATATGACCAAGTATTCTATGCCAAAGTTCACTTGGCTCCATGGATTCATGCACCATGGCATGTTCAAGTTGTCCCTTTAGTTTATACAATCCTCCCTCTTGCTCTCCAATCACTACTGCATTATCTATGGTCTTTCCCTTTGGCCACATTAGAACTTGTCCATCCACAAATGCAACCGTCATACCTTTTGCATCCAATGCGGATATGGAGAGTAGGTTCTTCTTGAGCCCAGGTACATACAAAACATCTTTCATCTTCAAAGACTTCCCAGAGTCTAGATTGTAGGAGGCCTCACCACTTCCTTTGATAGGGATTGGTAGTTACCCGCAAGTTTCACCTTGTGGGGTGACTCATGTTTAGATAGATTAACAAAGGATTCTTTAAACCCAGTCATGTGTTTTGAAGCCCCACTGTCAATAAGCCAATCATTACAACCATGAGAGATAGTACCTGTAAGAGCATAGATTAGAACATACTCTTCTTTGCTTGATGAGTCATCATCATCACTTTCTGCTCTAGCCTTCTTCTTGAGAGGTGCATCATCCTCGGCAGCATGAGCATGGTACCTTCTTTTGCTGCCTTTCTTTTTCTTATTGAAGTTGTTGTTGTCCTTCTTGTTCTTAGGACAATTTATGGCAATATGTCCCTTTTCATTACAGGTGAAGCATATTCTCCTTTATTTATGGTGATGTGAATATTTCTTGAAGTGAGATGGCTCTCTCTTGGACTTCCCTTTCTTGGTGTGAGCTGTGAGAGCTTGATCTTCATTCCCCATCTTTTCTTCTCATGCCACAAGCCTTGCTTCTTCTTGTGAGCATTCTTCCCGTAGTCTGCTGAAGGATACCAACTTCTTTCTTGCATAGATTCCTTGAATAAAGGAGTCCCATGACCTGGGTAGGCCATTCAGAGTGGTCATGACAACTTCACCATTCTCCACCATTTCATCCACTGCTTCTAGTTGTTCCTTGATTTGAGAGGCCCTAGAAAAATAAGATTGAATGGATTTTCCATTTTGAAGTTTTACCCCTTTCAATTGGTTCCGCAGAGTCATCTTCTGATTTATGTTCTTCCCTTCAAATAGCTTGGATAGTGAATCAAACATCTCTTTGGGTGTCTTCAGAGATGACACATGGGGGATGAGATGGTCCTTGATAGAATCAACAATGATTTTCTTTTCCTTGACCAAGTTCTTCTTATGCAATATCTTAGCCTCTTCATCCTCTGGGATAGGGATGTCTTCTTTTACATATGAGTCCAACTCATTCTCTTCCAGGATTAACCCAATCCTATACTTCCAGGCTCGGAAGTTATCAGCCCCTTCAAGCTTATCCTCAAGCTTGGTGTGGTGAGACATCTTAAAGAGTACTTCAAATGGAAATAGAAAAGATTTAGGCCTTACCACTTGATTTGCTGAAAACTGGATCTGGTCCCGGATTAGGGTTTGTCAGAGAAACCCTAAAAATTCAAAATATGAATTTCAACTTTCTGAAAGGGTAGAAAGATGTGCGTTGATGAGCTGATCAGCTTGGTGTATTCAGAATTTGAGATCTGCAAAGCTTCACCCTTCAGAAATGCATTTTTGTCTTCCCGGGTTCACTAAGGAGGACCCTGAATTAGGGTTTGAGTTTTTCGGAGATCTACCCAACCAAAAATCTCGATCCAAATCTCTAAACTTCAATTTTTGCAAGGCGCTTCCAGCTATGTCTTCAGATTCCAGAATTCCTATTTTTGTGGAAACCCTAATTTTTAGGGCCAAATCTGAAAATGCTCAGAATTGAATTCTGATTGGACAAATAGATTCTCCTTGATGAGTAGAGTCAATATACTATACTTCTTTTCCAAAATCTATGGAGAGAAACCCAATAAACAAGAAACCCTTGGTTTCCGTCACTGCACAATGTCTACTTCTCAGGTTAGCTCTGATACCATGTTAAATTTTGAGCATTAATTCACAATACTCTAGGATCTTTACTGAGAGAATAACATGTACAGTATATCAATGCATATCAATCATAACAAGCATGTCAATCATCACAAGAAGCAAAAGCATGAGAGACAATAGACACAGAGTTTCCGTGGGGAAAACCCTAAGGTGAAAAACCCCACAACTTCCTCAGAGATAGATAGAGCAATAGCTCAACCAAATACACAGAGATAGACTCCTCCTAGCAGCTGAACCCCCTCCTCACAAGTGCGCCACTTTCCGAGTGAAGGAAGAATGAGTTTCTGAGTGATCCAAATAGAGATCTCCCGATCTCTATTTATACTTGTCCTGTTTTCCAATAACCTTATGGGGTCGACTTGTCTAGCTAGGTACATTAACTATATATTACATAAATCAGGGCCGACCCCACACATGGTGGTCTAATAACCCATTGGAAAGTTAACACACTTGCAACACTTGTCAATACACATGATGACACTTCCGTATAGAGGAATGACACATCTCTATAGGAGTACAATAATACATGGATGAAATACATGGATGAAATACATTACGAAGTTACATATACATCAACTCTTGCTTCATCATCGAATTGTATAGCGTTGATTTGTTCATCATCATCATCAACACTAAATCCCTAGCAGTTTTCTTGAGGTAGGGACAAGATATTATCCACAAAATCTACATCTTGTTGGCCATCCAAATGCTCTTCAAAATCCACAGGCTCTTCTCCATCCACATCTTCTTGGACATCCACAGCAGATTCCTGGCTACAATCAGTTGCATGCATAAGAGCATCGTAATTCAATGGCCAGATACATGTTCACCTAAAACAAGCCTTGATATTCGAGGGTGTGAGAGCCCTTTTGAAAGCCTTGCTTGCAAGCTCAGCTAACTCAGACCTATTTACCTCTACCTATGGTTTCTTCGCCATCCATGCTGCTCGTTTTGACCTTAAAAAAATCCTTGAAAGGCCCGAACACACCCACATCCAGGGGTTGCAACATGTGAGTAATATGAGCAGGAAGTGTTAACAAGTCAATGCCCAATCTGTTTTCCTCCTCAATTGTGTGCACAACAATGTGGATGCCATGGCCATCTAAAACAAGAAGGTGTATGTTTTCAGGGAAGACATCGCTTGGTACAGATGTCGCAAAGTGACAAAGCCAATTCATGAAAAGTTCTTTAGTCATCCATGCATGCCCCAAGTTCACAGTTTTGGATATAGTTTCGTAGCCGAGTTTTACCCTTGAATAAATAAAATCCCAGGATTGACAAACCAATTGCATTCACACAGCATATAATAGTTATCCACTCCCTGCTCTTGGGAAGAATATTTGGCACGTTCTGGCTCCCTCTCTTTGCAATTACCCGTATGCCACAATTCCTTCCTGCTTGTAACCCTGTCTTGTCGCAGTTCCAAATATGGCCTGGAGCGTAAGAGTGTTTCTTGTATGCAGTAGAAAGAGTGTCATAGAACTTGGACACAACTGTAGGGTGCAGATTTAACGCCCTGTCTCTATCAGGGCCCTCTGTTGTTCGTAACACTAGCTATGGATGCCTTTTTTTGAAACCAGTCCACCATGATTTTCCTAGAAACCCATATTTGGATGGGTTTGGCCTCCCCTAATAGATTTGAGCAACAATTGATTTCAGTTGTATCAACTCTAGCCCATGTCCCAATTCGGCCATCTCCTTACACCACACCACCACCTCCTCCTCATCATGTTCAGTCATGATTGTAAGAGGACCTCTCTGCTTGGTATGGGTCAAGCCATTTATCCAATAATGGATTGATGTGGGTGCAATCTCATATTTTTTTGCAGCTGATCTAACTTAATATCCCTTGAATTCTACATCGTCAATTGCATCCATCATGTCTTGTTTTGTCCATCCTCTGATAGCACTGATTTTCTTCGTTGAACTGACACCTTGCATTGTAGAAGATGGTGGCAATAAGGGTGAAGTTGGCATTGTGGGTGATGATGACACTGTCATTGATGGTGGAACCACACCATCTACCTCTTCTACAGGACCATTCTCAGAATTTACTGGAGCATTGTTGTCATTCGAACCATGGTCCCTATCCTCATCCGATGATGCGCATCATAGTTGGGAACCCCGGGTACCCCGCTTCCTTACGTCCCTTGTACGAGGTGCAATATTGACTCTTTCCATGGCTACGATAACCTGCACAATCCATATATATATAATTTAATAGGGTCTCCTTTTACAATGGTTAACTTGTGAGTACTATAAGTTAAACTAGTTCTGTCCTATCGAGCTGTAATAATACTTAGTACAATGGTATCAAGTTGTAACATTGCTTAGTATCGATCTTTATAGGCAAGAATGTTTTATGAATTGGATTTATAATGTATATTTACCAAAATGAGAAAGTTGAAATCCATTCGATGCATTTGAGGTAAAAAATATGTCCATGTAATGTTTGAATTGGTTATGAAGTAACCAAAACTAAATGAAGAAGGATGGTCATGGAATAAATTGAGTATTGGTTGTTGGCTATGAAAGGGCACCTCATAGGTCTATGTCTTTGTGTCTTGCCTCTACAAAACATAGAATGTTTGTTTCAGCTCATGTTTTGGAAGCGATCATAAAACCCCTAGATATTTATTTGAAATGCACACCAAATCTTATACATAAAATGAAAAATCCTATATAGTTAATTGAATGGAAACAAGAATTAGTTGAAAGTTAATACCTGAACCACTGTGCACAAATTGATGGGTTGTTGATAGTGTTGATGAACCGTTTGCATATTGTTGATAGTGTTGATACATTGGTTGAGTCCTATTGATAGTGTTGATGAACAATTTGTAGTATGTTAATAGAGTGGATGCACTACTTGAATCCAAGGAATGCAAATGGAGTTGTCAATTGTATGAAAAGAGGTTGATTTATATTTTTTTTTATGATCGAATTGAATACTGGCAGGAATTGACATGAATTGTAAGATTGCTTATGGGAATGGGTGTTTGGGATTGATTTGGCTCTGATCCAATGGCTGGAAATTTGTATTTGCATGATCTATGTGCTTTTAGTGTGTTTAATTGATGGTTTGATTTAGTGGGTAGAGTTGGGAATCCGTATTAGTTGATCCATGTGCTTTCATATAGTTTAATGGATGATTTTATTTTGTGGGAAGAGATGGGAATTCGATTAATGGATGTTTTTATTTTACTGGGCAGATATGGGAATTTGTATAAGCTAATCCATTTGATTTCATAGAGTTTAATGAATGATTTGATCTTTTTTCAGTGGGTGGGTGTCGTTTCTTGCATTTGGATGTGTAAGTCGTTGATGAATCCTGGACAAGAAGTTAACCTGTATTTCCCTTGCAGTGTGCAATGGTAATGGATGATGGAACACTATGTCTTGATGTTTGAATGTTGCTGCTCCAAAGGGAATTCGTGGGGGCTGATGTGATGGCCATGGTGTACTTAGTAGATTTAGTAGGATAGGATGTTTTGATGTTAGAATTGGTATTTATGGCAGGACAGAGTTGGTTCTCAGTTAGACATGATGGTTTGTACATTTGGCATTAAAGGGTCTGTTTGGTGATAGTTGTTGCTCTAGTCAGCTAATGAATCCATTTTGGACTTAATATAATATATATTTATGCCTAAATATAATACTTAATGGTCTTCTTTTGAAATGTGAATGTTCATTTTATGGGTGGTTGATGTGACGGGAACCATGACCACTACTAGTCCCCCCACAACAATAGGAGTCTCTCCCTTAACTTTATTTTTTCAAATTATTTTTCACCAATTTTTACACTTTTATGTACTTAATTTTTCAAATTATTCCTCACCAATTTTTACACTTTTATGTAATTGAATTTTAGTAATTCAAGATCAAACTCCTAATAACCCTCATTTCTTCAAATGATTCTTCCACTAAACAATTGTTTTTTTTACATTTTTATGCATATAGTAATTCAAAGCAATTGTTGCACGGTTCTCTGTATATGCACAATCATGGGAAGGCAATTGTTGTATGGTTTCTTTGTATATGCACAATCACGGTTGAGACCAATCACTATGAAATTGTGTGGCCTCAACTTTTTGATTTAATGTAGGGTTAGTTTTATATAAATGTTTTGAAATAAACTAGCAATTGCCCCATGAGGGGCAAAAGGAACGCCAAGAGGAAAAGAGCACAAGGAAGAAAATGTGTTTCAATAGATTCTAGGCAACAGGTTATACTAGCTTTATGAAAAAAAATCACAATTGAAGTATGAATATTTGACTAACTAACATAAGCATCCCCAAAACATGTTGCAAACACTTTCAAAGTAACCCTGAAAGCGAACAAAGTGATGCAATCAGATGCAAACACTCCTACAATCGACTTTGCTTTCTAAGTTGAGGTTTAATATTTTCATTATTCTTTTCAAATTAAGTACTAATTGTAATATTTGTGTGTATGCTTCCCCAACTATAGGTTTGTTGGTTGAACAACATATCATTTGTTATTTATGGACATGGAAACACATCTCTAGCCTAAGGAAAATCTTAAAAAATTCAGCTTAGGAAAGTGATGCAATACCACATGTTATACCTTAATCGCATTAATTGGAAATTCAAAGCATAAATAACAAAATAAAACAAGGCCCACGGGGGGTAGAACAATTGGTAATGAGTAATTGAGATGAGAAGTTGTAAATGGAAGGTCACAAGTTCAAATCCACGTCGGTAGGGGAAACTTCCAAATGAAGCCAAGCTCCAATTACAAAATAATTTATAAGACATCTTGTTTCATTGCTTCTAATCCTATATATAGCTTCCAGTGAAGGAACTTTCTAGTGGGAAAAACCGTAGAGTAAGTCTTCTTAAAATATTTCTTTCACACTATAGAGACTTTCTAATAGGTGGAACCTTCAAGTCTTTTTACAAATATTATTTTCACACTATATCTAGTTTATTGGCCTTATTTAATATACATAACCTTAATACATACAACCTATCTCTTTGCCACTTCAGTAGCCTTGTATTTTTTGCCATAAATTGAAATCATAAACAATAGTTTGGCCACGCATGTAATGATTTTCTCATTCCAATGCAAAGAAGGTTGAAATTGAGGTTAGGGGAGGATTCTTCTTGCAATTGTTTTTCATCATTCATTTTGGTTGGTAAGAAGTGGGAAAGCTAGTTAGGTTGTTAATTATATTCCATGCAAGTTGATGCAAATTGCCATAGGAAATGAGTGCTAATGGTTGTTGTGTCATTATGAGAGGAAACTTGGCGTACAACTAAGAATCTCTAGAGTCCTCGCAATAAGATTCTTTGGCTAGTTTGTGTTGGAGCACTAGAAGGGGATTGTGATAGCACGATGGACTACATGCATAGAAGGGGATACCATCCCTAGTGTTTTGCATGTTGAGGGGGGAAAGTGTTGGTTTATTGGGATAGTTGTAGAGGGGATTTTGGCAGTAAAGAGTTTATGGGTTAAGGGTTAAGCAGGAAGTTTTAGGAACTTCACCCTTGTGGAATAATAGCATTAACTTGGGGATGGTTGTTGTCATAGAAAGGTTAAGTGTGATAGAGTTCCTATGGCCTGGAGGACCGTCTTTCATTTGTATCCATTTGAAGGAATTACTTCCCATAAAGACAAGTGTTATGAATATGTTATGAAATGCTCTATCTATATTACAGGCTTGCATTATTTATTTTACAGCTTAGGAATTCTTGTGTATATGAGAGTAATTAGCACAATCATGGTTGTATGCATGGTAGAACTGCATTTATGCTTAGTATTGTAATTAAATAAGTAGAGTTGTTGTAGCTTGCATATGTTATTAACTTCTATAGTTAGTTATTATAATTTGATTTGGGTATTAGAAATAAAATTCAATGGTGGATTTAAGGTACCCTATAGCGCTAACAATAGACATAGGTTATTGGGTATCTAACAATATCTATAAGCATAAATCTTTATAGACTGTCCACACAAAGAATTGACTTGACAATACATAAAAACTTGAGTAAATTTTGTAAAATCATGCCCACTACGAACTTCCTCCATAGTTGCTTCTTCATTCTATTCGGACCCAAGTGCTTCTTTTGCATGATCTCCTTAAGCATGTTAAACTGTGAGTTCTTCCATGAATTCTTTTTTCACTAAGCCAATGGAGTCAAAGGGTTGGCCTACAAGTCATTGGGAATTGTGAAGAAATCCAAGAATTATATTAAAATGCATGTCCATATCTATTGCTATTTTACTAACCTTTGGGTTTGAGATTCTAATTTCATTTCTAGTTATGCAATTTTTTATTAATTCAGCCTTCATTTGTTTGCTTATGCTTTGATTTAAATGAGAACTTGGACTTTGAAAGAATCTCTTTGATTGACAAGGGTCCTAGATAACTTACGCATGTCCAAGACATCAAAATACTTTCCAGGATGCTTGTGTTTTGTCATGGCCGCATCCACAGTTACAAGACTACTAATGTTTCCTTGGGAATGCTAGGCCCTCCAAATGGCAAGCCAAAACACCTATCAACAATGTCGAGCTTACTCCTTTAGATTCGATTTTTATCCTTTTATCACCTTTCTTTTACCAATGAAATTCCTAATGAAATGTTAGTTCTCAGTCTTGATATGTGTCATGATTTTTTGGTTTTCATTTTTCTTTCATGTCATGATTCGTGATGTTTTAAACTTAGTTATAGAATTTATACATCTAAATATGTTATTTCATTTATGGAAAGAGGGGGGTTAAGGTATGTACACCTTTCTAAATTTTAGAGTCAAATCGTTGCATGGAGAGGGTCCCTTGTCCCACAAACAAGGTGGTCTCATACACCAATTTGATGTCTGACTTGGTCGTGACCTTGAAATTAAATTATTATTATTATTATTTAATGTATTTTCCTATTTTTCTATTTACGGAGGCATTGGATATAAGAGGTGTCAATGCTAGGTTTTAGAAGGTTCAAAATGAATTGATTAATTTTCATCTTGAAAATGGGCAACATGGCCAAAAAATGGGAATACAAGGCAATTGTGGAATAAAAAGTTAGAGATAGGCATGTTATTGAGTTTTCCCTTCAAAATGTCAACGTTTCGAGAAAGAGAGAAAGAGTTTGATGTATTTATGAAGACACAAGAAGTTGGATGTCAGATTAGGTTCTTTGTTTCATTAGTCTCTCAAATTGTAACTCATCTTCAACTGTCTCAACACTACCCTACTCCTTCACCCAATGTTGGGACCTCTTATTGCTTTGGTCCATCTTGGATAAAGAAGAGGATCTAGAGCTTCAAAGCTCTTTCAAGCCACCTAAGGAATTTTCCATAAGTTAAACCAACAACCCTTAGTGAGCCAAATTCCCTAGATATTTTGTGATTGTCATGTTTCACTAGGTAGATATTTTGTTAAATCAGTAAATATGGCAATATACATTCCATATTTATAGGAGTAAGGTATGGGCAGGCTTGCTAGAACAATTTTTGGGTGATATTATTGTTTTTTGGACTTTTTCCTTGGATCCTCCTCGTATCTATTTGGTTGCTAAGGTCTATGAAGGTGTACATACATTACCACCCATTCTAATTTGAACCTCTAATATTTTAGGAGGATACATGTTTTTAACCATTAGACCTCCTTCACATTAATGAAGATCCATCTTAATTTAAGATATTTTAAGCATCCCAAGATTTACATCCTAATTTCTTTTTATCTCATAATAATTAATAGATTTGAAATTAAAATCAATCTATACTAAGGGGAAGCTGCATCTCGGGGGTTGCCCCCGAACCCCCAGTTACAGTTACTCCCAGGACATCTAGGCAGGTTCATATCCCACCAGTAGAAGCATTTTGAAGGTTACCTGCTGAAACCACTTAGTCCATTTACGCTACACAACCACTTAGTCCCTGGCATTACACATTCACCCCACTAGGAATCATTTGTGGAAGCATTCATCCCCTGTAGTATACTAATTTAGTTTCAATAAAATAGTAATGATGTTGTAATTATTAAATTGAGTGGCTAATTCCTACTTCCAATTTTTTGTTTGTTGATCTTATGGTACAATCAGTCAAAACAATCATTCATTCCCTTACCTTAGAGTGGGCAGGGACATGACCGACCCTTGAATGGGACTCTATAAAGAGGAGGGAACCGAATCATGCACCACGTCTGGATGTGTTGCTGGACTTGGTCCTGGTTGGTCATTTGCTAGATCAAGATCATAATCAATAGTATGAACTGCATCATACAAGATCAAGTTCAGAACCAACTAGTTCAATGTCATTTTCAAAGAACGATATCGACATAGAGGTTATATACAATCAATGGATTTTCATTGAAGTTTTGGCCATGATTTGTCATTTTCTTTGTGCTATTTTTATGACAAATGAGTGTATGACCTACTTAGTTATACAATTTGGGACATATAAATGTGTTATTTTTCATATCATATAAAGGTAAAACGTAGTGTTTAAATGTAAATTTGTATTTATTAGGTGTTCATGTTTCCTATATAACTTTAATTAAGTAGTCAATTAGATTATTAAATATTTAAAATAAAAAAAAACTATAGATATTCTCTTAGCATCTATATATGTGATACTTTAACTAAAATCCTTTTAGACATTAGCCATAGCAAACTTTTCATGACTTTTGTAAGGTGTTATATACTTTCAAGTATAGGTTCCAACTAAGAAAACTAAGAAATCATGCACACAAGTAGGTGTTTCTTTAATTGTAACTGGAAGTGATGTTTCTTGCAGTAATGACCGTCAATAGATGTTAAATTTGACAAAATTATATGGCCATCTACTATGATGGAGATCCCTCATATGGTCCTCTACTACGTAGGAAGTTATGAAAAAGCAATAGTGATGAAACTAGCTTATGTGATTTAAGCGTTGGCTCATTCCAGAGCGTAAATTTAAAATTCCTTGAATTCACAATTGAAAGGAATCAAATGTTTGAGTAATGAAGCTAAGTGCTTTTAAATCATTTTTAATATAAGCGTACATCGTAAATTTGGAATTCCTTGAAATCCCAGTTGAAAAGAATCAAATGTTTGAGTAATGAAGCTAAGTGCTTTTAAATAATTTTTAATATCATTCCATTTGACAAGGTTTAATAAATTCCATTTGACAAGGTTCAAATGCTAGCAACGAAAGTATGTTCATGTTTTATCAATACTTAACTACATTTCCAAAATATATGCGAAGGAGCTATTGCCAGTGCAGCAATGACATGACCATAGAATATTAACACAAAGTTATATAACCCTAGTTCAATAGCCATTTTTAGATCATATTCATTACAATAATAGTTAATTGTAAACACATCATGATCAATGTTGGCTTTGATTTTTGAAAATAATTGCTCTCTACTTTCTTCCATGTCTTCTTTTTCCCTTGGAATCAACCAATGTTCACACCCACCATCACATTGTTGGTAGGTGAAACCAAATAATGACAAATCTGAACCGTACCATAGCCCTCCCGCCAGTGTCAGCACATTTCTCATGTGTACGATGGCAGTTAGAATTGTAAATAAGGAATTAAATTATCAGAGGCTTCTTGATGAAGTTATCTCCCCACCCAAAATAATGGAAGGCTCTAGACACTTTGTATTCATGATAACCTCTTCATTGTATTGGTGGTTGAATTGCATTATAATAGACTAGCTTGTGATGAAGTGAATAAAACATAGTTCATGCTCAATTCTGAGTTTTCCTATGCGTGTGTGACTGCACTTTTTTGCATATACTATATTATGAATTTGATCGTGTTCCTGAATGCATGTTTTTCAAAGTGTTGTGTATTTATCTTTTAATATAGTTACCAATTAGTTTTTAAAGTTTCAGATATGTTGTTAGCTTCTGTAATCTACATGTTGGTGCAAGGATTTCAACGTGAGTGTAAGTTGGTTACATATGGTAGATAAGAATCAACCAATATTTGCTTGATTGACAGGGGACAGTGCAACTGAGGATCATAATTCTATAGTTCTATACTTAACAACTGGTATCAAAGCCAAGTTAGGAGCCAACCCCTGTTGCACATGAATTCCATTTCCCGTTGAGTGGGTGCCTGGTGTGCATATGCTTTGCGTGTAAGCCCGTGAGAGCTTGTGTAGGCCACGAATTGGGAGTGGGATCCCTAGTAACAGTGATACACTTCAAAGAACTTGCTATTAGCATGATTTGGGCCTATCACAGCACTTGTGTGACCTGGGTCTCACGTTCTAGTTTTTGGGGATAGTCATTTGAGGCAACATGGAGATAACAACCATGAGTGACATGGAGAAATTGAATGGGGCCAATTTTTCCCTATGGAGAGCACAGATGGAAGATATATTAATTTTAAAATACCAGTATTTTCCAATTGAGGGATTAGCAAGTAAACCCTCATCGATGACTGATGAAGACTGGAACAAGCTTGATGGGAAATCCATTGCTACAATTAGGAAGTACCTAGCAAAGAATGTCTACTTCAATGTGGCCGGAGAGAAGACAACATAAGCTCTATGGAAGAAATTGCATGACTTGTATGAGAAAAAGATGGCATCAAACAAAGTGCTTTTTATGAAGAAGTTGTATAAACTCAAAATGAAGGACAGTGCTTCAGTTGCAGAGCACTTAAATGAATTTAACATAATTACCAGTTAGCTTGCCTTTGTTAAAATTGTCTTGGATGATGAAATCAGAGGCATCCTACTCATGTGCTCCATGCTAGACAATTAGGAGAATTTGATAGTAGCCATGATCACTTCAACTCCTGCAGGGACCCCGAAGTTTGATGATGTTAGCAATAGTTTAATGAATGAGGAGTTGCGACATAAATACGTTATAGAAAACTAGGGAGGAGAAGCTCTAGCTATTGTTGATGTATTTGTAACTTCGGAATGTATTCACTTGTACATTGTATTTGTATTTTATTATTCTACCTCCGACAAAGATGTTTATTCCTCCGGTCGGAGAAGTCATTATTGTACTTGGGTCATGTAAAGTCATTGAGATCAATCCTCCCATGTATGTCAGGGCATTAGACCCTAGAGTTAAGTTATTAATGGGTTATTAGACTCTCATAGAGAAGTCGGCCCAGTCAGTTACACTTAGGGGCTGACCTGTTTGGGGTTATGGCTAAGTGAAAGGTAAAGTATAAATAGAGAGGGTGCTTCTCTCTATTTGATCATTCACACACACACTCACTTCACATTAGTGAGAGAGAGGAGGATTTGGCACAAGTGGAGGATAAGGTAGCTACTGGAGATCATCTCTTTGTTTTGGGGTTTTGCATTATTGCTCATTCTATCTCTGAGAAAGTTGTGGGGTTTTCTCTTTTATGGTTTCCCCGGTGAAATGCTTTGTGTCTCTTGTCTCTTGTGTTTGTTTTGTTGTGCATGTTATTATCTCAGTTAAGATCCTAGATCATATTGAATTAAATGGTGAAAAACTAACATGGTATCAGAGCTAGCCTGAAGGAAGGCATGTATGGCATTTACGACACTTGTCTCACTTGCAGCAATTTGAAAGCTAGGGCTTTGTATAAAAAAACCTAGTCATCATGGAACTTTCGCTATAAATCAATTTTGGTGAAGGTTCAGGATCTGAAAATTGGACAGGCCGAAGATGAAATTTTTCTGTACCTTGTGTCCGAATTTCAGCCTCAGAATCGTTGTACTTTCTGAGATATGATCCGTACAAGTTATGGTTTTTGTCTCTTCCATAATGAATCCCTAAACAGGTGACCTAAGAAAAAAGTCATATCTCGGGATAGAAAGCTCCAAATGGAATTCCGTAAAAAGTGACAGTTAGGGCACGAATTGTAGTTTCACAGGTCCGATTTTCAGAGGCCGAAGTTGAAATAGTGACACGTGGAACTCCATACAAGTTCACTATGTTGTTTCATCCCTTAAACAGGTCATGTTGGGAAATTGAGCATATATCCTTGATGGAGAATCAAATGAAGCTCAAACCTATGGGGTTGGAAAGATGACAGATCTAGCTACCACAAGCCAAAGTTTAAGACCCTGAAGATCCTCAATTTCAGAGATACACTAGAAACAATACTGCACATCTAAAATAGCTCAATGGAGGAAATCAAAGAAGAAGAGGAAGAAGCTCTCACTTAGGGTTTTCAGTTTTTAGGTATGGCATGACCTGATACAATGTTGGAGACACCTGATGCAACATTAGAAACTTTGAAAATGGATTTGGAATCCATTCATCATAGATATTAATCCTCCATCAAAATGTTGTGGGAGGAAGGAGATTGAAAAATTAGGGTTTCCAAGTAAGAAGAAACCATAGCAAGGATGAGAGACTCATAGGGTAGCAATGAAGGAGGTTTAAAACGCACTGATATTATATCATCCTAGCACCATGAACCTATATAATATGTTTACAAATGATCTACCTTGGATGGTTAGGGTTTTAACCTTATAGAGAAGACTACAAGCAATCTCGACAAGTATGACTTGAGGAGATACAGGTACATCAAGAAAGACAAATCAAGTTCTAGATCAAGAATATATGACCATGGTGACATGAAGACAAAGACTCATCCATAGTCGTTGATCACATAGAAGCTCTACTTATGAGGTATGTATGATTTGGTTCTACAATGCTTAACTTATGAAGATATGCAGGTTACTAGCACAAGGTCTCTAAATCATTGAAGAGAACAAAAAAGACAGTGTTTGGGTATGTTAGACATAACTAGCAAACATGATAATCCAGGTATGTTTTCCTATATCGAGTTAGAATCCTACCTTGTGTTAGGATCTTATATAAGCATACTTTTGTATAATTGATAATGATTATTCATGAAGTTATAAGTTTGAGTAATCATGGGTTTATGTATATTATGCTTCTTAGTTTGATTAATGATATGACAAACTAGAAGAGTCCTATGGTCAAATAAGAATATGCATGAGTAAAAGAAGCACTCCCTGAAACCTTGAATACTAATGCTTGTGATAAATTACCTGTGTATGAAATGATCATGACCATACATGTTAAGATGATAGGATTATAATGTTTTGATAGTATTGAGATTATACTAATGAATGTATGATTATGTATGATATCTTGAGGATGACACAATGATGACACTAGTGCACAATTAGGCATGCATAGTGGTACAGGATGGATATAAGTTCAAAGACATATAATCAGGAAGCAAAGATCAAGAGGGAGCACACTCCAGTAGTTGCTGCAAGGAAGCAAAGATTGAAAGGGAGTCCACTCAACAGCCAAACAAAGATAAGTATTTGAATTGTCATTTCTTGTATATATGATTACTTAAATGATGTTCCTGGATTTAAGATGTATATTATGCATGTTAGAAAAGTTGCATTAATGAACAAGATACTACTAATATGTAAGTAATGGGTAAGTGGCCTATGGCATTGTACAACATTCCATTGCTACTTATCTAGTATGAAACCTTTTTGTTGACATGTTGGGAGTAGTGCACACTCTTAACAATGTTCTAGTAGAGATGGAAGGCATCTAGAAAGTTACGGGATATGGATAAATGTTGTATTGAAGCATTGGATAAGATAATTGCATGACTATATGACTTATGTTTTTTATGCGTAAGAATTTGTTCTGAAAAACTATGAGATGTTTCTAATCATGCAATTGAACTTGACTTGTAGGAAAGATCGTATGCATAATAAGTTATCATTGAAATGTCAACATAATTTGATAATTATGAAGTGTTACTAATCATGTAATTAAATTTGATTTGTAGGAAATATCATGTGCTATGATCTACAAACGAAGGATGATGAACACCTGTTCCAAAGAACAAGTCATGGATGTTCAACAAGAAGACTTACAAATCAAACGCACTATAGAAGGCTCGTGGCTAGAGGATTCTCTTAGAAAGAGGGAGAGGATCATGGCAAGATGTTTGCTCCAGTGGCTAGACACACTTCCAGAGATAGATTACACCCATGGATGACAAGACCGTTCTCTTGAATGGTGTAAATGAAGAAGAAGTGCATATCCAGCAAAATCCCAGGATTCGATAGAGAACCACATGATTGAAAAAAGCTTTGTATGGGTTCAACAGGTACCCAGGATCGATAGTCATTTGATGAGCTTGATGATCACCACAGGTGATGCGGATTTCAACCTTTGCTACAAGGTTGAATATGGTTTGTATATAAAGATGGATGCAAGAAGGAACTCACCATAGAGTTCGAGTGATCTTGAGGCTCATATCAATAGACCCATCTGACAAGAGATGGCACGGATAGATATGCAGAAGATCACTCAATGCAGAGTGTGAATGTTGTTCAATCACAGAGGGAGGACAATACTCAGATATAGAAAACTCCACTTCAGAGGGATTAGATCTCTGAGTTAATGAATCTTGGCATGATTCTTGTGATTAGATATCTGGCTGAGATCAGATGAGATTTTTCCTTAGCCAAGGAAAATGTGAAGTAGATATCTGGGTATAATGCACTATTTTCTAGGCATGGAGGTGTGGCAGAGTGTGGATGGAATATTCCTTGGACAAAGGAAGTATGCAGTAGAGATCCCAAAGAGGTTAGGGATGATGGAATGCAAGGACATGGCCACACCTATGGCATCGAACCTGAATCTATTGAGTGATGCTTAATCAGAGTCAATTGATGCCACGATGTATCGTCAGATGATTGGGTCCTTGATGTACCTGACGAATATGAGACCAAATATTTTCTTTGCTATGAACACATTGAGCCAGTTCCTGACGGATCCGAGAGATGTTCATTTGATTGATGCAAAGCATATTTGGAGGTACATGCCCGGTACAATTGATTATGGGCTCAAGTATGATGTGAATCAGAAGATTAACCTGGAGGGTTATGTTGATTCGGATTGGACAGGTAGTGCCATTGATAGGAAGAGAACTTCGGGGTGTTGCTTCAATATGGGATCAGGTGTGATCTCTTGGTTTAGCAGGAAGCAGTCCTACGTGTCACTGAGTACAACTGAAGGAGAGTATGTCGCAGCTTGTTCGACTAGTTGTGAGGCAGTATGGCTAAGAAAGCTACTATCTGATTTGTTTGATCTCCAGTTGGATGTGACTTGTATATATTGCGACAACCAGAGTTGTGTGAAGTTGTCTAAGAAATCGGTGTTCCATGACAAGTCAAAGCACATCGAGATCAAGTATCACTATATCAGGGATATGGTGCAAAGAGGAGAAGTGAAGCTCCAGTATGTTGCGACGGACGAGCAGATAACCTATGTATTGAACAAACCGCTAGATAGAGTGAAGTTCGATTACTTAAGAGAGAAGCTTGGTGTAATTTAGATTGAGGTTCCTTCCAAGGGGAAGTGATGGGTCTGGAAGACGCAGATGCATATGGAACATTCTCACATAGTGGTAGGAAAGTCCTCTTATGGTGTAGATGTAAGGGTTGGGCCATTCTCACATGGTGGTAGGAAATTCCTCCCATGGTGTAGATGTAAGGGTTGGGCGTGGCTTTTCTGACATGGTCAGAGGTTAGTACTTCCATGTTCATTGATGTGATTGCTGAGGCTTTTCCGACATGGTCAGAGGAAAGTCCTTCCATGGTCATTGATGTAATTTTTGAGATTTTCCGACATGGTAAGAGGAAATTCCTTCCATGGTTGTTGATGTAATTGTTGTATCCTTTCTGACATGGTCAGAGGTTAGTCCTTCCATGGTGGTTGATGTAATTGCCGAGCCTTTCCCGGATGGTCAGAGGAAAGTCCTTCCATGCCGGTGATTGTAAGTGCTATGTTGTGTGCATTTGGGTTGTGCTCCGTTGACGACGAGATGATCTGAAGATGATGAGGTAACTGTATGGTACATAGGTTTTGCATAGGCATATAATCAGTCCTGGGATGCTCCTTTAGGTTTTGTAGTGGCATATAATCAGTCTTGGGAGATCTTCCAGGTTTTGCAAGTGGCATATAATCAGTCTTGGGATCCTCCTTCAAGTTTTGCAGTGGCATATAATCGGTCCTGGGAGATCTTGCAGGTTTTGCATGTTAAATTTTGAGCATTAATTCACAATACTCTAGGATCTTTACTGAGAGAATAACATATACAGCATATCAATGCATACCAATCACAATAAGCATGACAAGCATCACAAGAATCAAAAGCATGAGAGACAAGAGACACAGAGTTTCCGTGGGGAAAACCCTAAGGTGAAAAACCCCACAACTTCCTCAGAGATAGAGAGAGCAATGGCTCAACCAAAGTACAACCAAAATACACTTGAGATAGTCTCCTAGAGTAGATGATCCTCCTCCTCACTAGTGCGCCACTTTCTGAGAGAGAGAAGTGTGTCTTTTTGAATGATGCAAATAGAGATCTCCCGATCTCTATTTATACTTTACTTGTTTTCCCAGTTACACTATGGGGCCGACTTGTCTATCTAGATACATCCACAATATAATATATATTTCAGGGCTGACCCCACACATGGTGGTCTAATAACCCATTGGCAAGTACACACACTTGCGACACTTGTCAATCCACATGAAGACACTTCCTTATAGAGGAATAACACATCTCTTATAAGGGTACAATAAATATATATGAAATACATTATGAAGTTACATATACATCAACACTCCCTCTTAACTAGGAATGTATTTTTCGACACAATTATGCTAGACAAGTCTTCTTCTCGGGATCATCGTCATCGATGCATCATCATCATCATCGTCACTGCTACTGCTATCTCAACCAATCTCTGACTCTACTCGTCATAGGAAGTTCTACAGAGCTAGTCCTTTTTCATACTTGATGTAGGCCCACCACCTGCAGGTCTTCATCATCTGTGCGAACGGTCTGATAGAGGTGGCCTCTCAGGACTAATTTTATGTGTGGATGCAATACCGGAAAGAGTATCCCAGGAACATTTATGTGCCTAAGCACGACCGGCAAGATCTCCCAGGACTGATTACATGCATCTCCTCCACAATACCTTTAAAGAGCATCCTAGGAACATTTATGTGCCGTAGCACGACCGGCAAGATCTCTAAAGAGCATCCCAGGACTTATTACGAGCATACAGCTCAACCTCTCGGATCCCCAGGACTGATTACATGTGGATAGACAAAACCTTTAAAGAGAATCCCAGGAACATTTATGTGCCGCAACACGACCGACAAGATATCTAAAGAGCATCCCAAGACTAATTACGAGCACACAGCTCAACCTCTCGGATCTCAAGGACTGATTACATGTCTCCGCAGTAATACCTCATCCCAGGACTGATTATTAGCACACAACTCAACCTATCGGATATATGAGGACTGATTACATACTACATAGCAATACTGGAAAGAGTACCCCAGGAACATTTATGTGTTGCAGCACGACCGACAAGATCTCCCAGGACTGATTACATGCTATTTGCACAACCTGCCACATATCATCTCTAACCTCCAAGTATCAACCTAATACTCATGATCCAACAGATCATCATCGCACGAGGCATCATCCTGATGCCCATGATCATACTGATCATCATCACTTGTACCATCCTAGTACATATCATCTGGAGCAACATCCTGAAGCTCATCATCATGATCAACCTGATCATACAATGCATCCACCTGATGCACACCAAGTATCTACCTGATACATATCATCATACATGATCTACCTGATCATACAGTGTATCCACCTGATACAAATACAAATACATGATACATATCAACATACATGATCTACCTGATCATACAATGTATCCACCTGATACATATACAGATACATGGTCCAAGCATCCAACATGATGCATACAAAAATACATACAAATGATCCAACCGATCATATCCAACATCCAACATGATGCGTACATACATATAAATGATCCAACTGATCATATCCAACATCAACACGATGTGTATATACATACAAATATAAATGATCCAACTAATCATATCCAACATCAACACGATGCGTACATTCATACAAATATAAATGATCCAACTGATCATATCCAACATCCAACATGATGCATTAATAGAGCAGTAACTGGAGCATCGTCCTGATGCTCATCAGCCAGTGCTTACATCCAAAGCCATGTGAAGGATCCTCCTTCCAACATGCTTGGAATGGCTTCAGCAAATGTGACCATCACTTCTTCCTCGAAGTGTCATCGATCTGAAGAACACCAAGCCTCTCCCTGAAGTACTCGAACTTCACCCTAGCTAGTGGCTTCGTCAGCACATCTGCAATCTGCTCATCCGTCGCAACATACAGGAGCTTCATGGCTCCTCTCTGCACCATATCCTTGATATAGTGATATTTGATCTCTATGTGTTTCTACCTATCATGAAACATTGGGTTCTCAGATAGCTTCACACAACTCTGGTTATCACAGAATATACCAGTAGCATCCAATGGGAGATCAAATAACTCAGATAGTAGCTTCCGTAGCCATACTACCTCACAACTAACCAAATAGGCTGCAACATACTCTACCTCAGTTCTACTCAGTGCTACGCAGGACTGCTTCCTACTAAACCAAGAGATCACACCTGATCCCATACTAAAGTAGCACCCAGATGTGCTCTTCCTATCTGTAGCACTGCCAACCCAATCTGAATCAACATAACCCTGCAAGTTAAAATTTTGATTTGATTCATACTTGAGCCCATAATCCACTGTACCCTTCAGGTACCTCAGGACATGCTTTACAGCAACCAGGTGAACACTCCTCAGATTCGTCAGGAACTGGCTCAATGTGTTCACTGCAAAGCAAATATTTGGTCTCGTGTTCGTCAGGTACATCAAGGACCCAATCATCTGACGATACATAGAGACATCAACCGGCTCAGATGAATCATCACATAGAAGCTTTAGATTCGATGCCATGGGTGTGGCCATAGCCTTGCAATCCATCATCCCAAATCTCTTCAGGATATCTACTGTGTACTCCCCTTGACCAAGGAAGATCCCACCTGAATTTTGCCACACCTCCATACCTAGGAAATAATGCATTTTTCCCAAATCTTTCATATCGAACTCAGCAGCAAGCTTCCTCTTAGTATCTTCAATCAATCTGTCATCTCCTGTTACAAATAAGTCATCCACGTATAGAAGTAGAATCACAGGATTTCCTTCCTCAACCTTGTAGTAAAGGTTGGAATCCGCTTTACTCTTGGTAAAGCCCAAACTAGATAGGAAACTGTCCATCCTACCATACCAAGTTCTGGGGGATTTCTTCAAGCCATACAAGGCTTTCTTCAATCTGCACACATATGACTCCTTTTCATGTATTTCAAAGCCGAGTGGCGACTCCACATATACTTCCTCTTCAACTACACCATTCAAGAAAGCAATCTTGACATCCATCTGGTGTATTTTCCATTTCATTGCTGCAGCCAGGGCAAGTACTGTTCTGATGGAAGTATACCTGGCTACAGGTGCAAAAGTTTCTTCATAATCTATTCCCTCTTTCTGAGATAAGCCACGAGCTACGAATCTTGCTTTGTATTTCTCTACATTGCCATCTGCAACATGCTTGATTTTGTAGATCCATTTGGAAGTCACACCAGACTTCTCTTTAGGTCTTGGAACAACATCCCAAACATCATTTTTCATTATTGATTGGTATTCCTCAACCATAGCATCCTTCCATTCTTTCTTTTCCGCTGCTTCTTCATGACTGGAAGGTTCTTTATTCATAATGTCACAGAGTAAAGCAACATAGCTGGTATGTGATCTAGTTCTTTTCTTTGCTCTGTGTTCTTCTTCTGGAATGCCAAATCTTTCTGCATCTTGAATGAGCTCTCTAGCCCATGCAGGTTTCCTCTTGTGAGAGTTATCCTCACGGGGTGGATCTGCAGGTTCTTGCGGATCTTCAAACTCACGAACAACTTTTGGAATTGCTTCATTCATGAGAGTGTCTTGAAATCTAGTTTCCTTAGGTTCTTCATAAACTTCGATAGGTGCCTTCCTTGATTTGATGAATGCTGAGTTTTCATCAAATGTTACATCCCTGCTGACATCAATTTTCTTGAACCCTAGAAAGTAAATTATGTAAGCCTTCGAGCTTTCACTATAACCCACAAAGATACCCTTCTTTCCTGAAGGATCTAGTTTGGTCCTCTTTTCCTTTGGGACATGAGTGTATACTAGACAACCAAATATTCTGAGATGGCTGACTTCAGGTTTCTTACCAAAAAAGACCTCTTTTGGTGTCTTGTTGTCCAATATCTTGTGGGGTGTTTTGTTCTGCACATATATAGCTGTTCTAGCTGCTTCTGCCCATAGATGCATAGGTAGATCCTGGTCATGCAACATTGCCCTTGCTGCTTCCATTATTGTTCTGTTCTTCCTTTCTGTAACTCCATTCTGTTGAGGATTATAAGGAGCAGTCAACTCCCTCTTAATCCCTGAATCACTGCAAAGCTTCTTGAAGTCACCTAAGGTGAATTCTCCACCATTGTCGGATCTGAATGTTTTGATCTTTTTGTTAGTTTGATTCTCTATCAAGGTTTTGAATTCCTTGAACTTATCAAACACCTCATCTTTGTTTTTCAAGAAGTATACCCAAGTCTTCTTAGAGAAGTCATCAATAAATGAGACATAGTAAACATACCCACTTAGAGAACTGGATGACATAGGACTACATACATATGAGTGGATGATTTCTAGGATATCTTTTGCCTTGCTTTCACTACTTGGGAAAGCCTTATTAATATTCTTATCTTTTGCACATCCTTTGAAAACACCTTCATGTTTGGTCTTGATTTCAGGAAGACCCTGTACATCCTTACTTGCAATTGGAAGTGCCTTATAGTGCATATGAGCAAGTCTTCTATGCCAAAGTTCACTTGGCTCCATGGATTCATGCACCATGGCATGTTCAAGTTGTCCTTTTAATTTATACAAGCCTCCCTCTTGCTCTCCAATCACAACTGCATCATCTATGGTCTTTCCCTTTGGCCACATTAGGACTTGGCCATCCACAAATGCAACCCTCATACCTTTTGCATCCAATGCAGAGATGGAGAGCAAGTTCTTCTTGAGCCCAGGTACATAAATGACTTCTTTCATCTTCAAAGATTTTCTAGAATCTAGGTTGTAGGAGGCTTCACCACTTCCTTTGATGGGATATTGATAATCATCCCCAAGTTTCACTTTATGGGGTGATTCATGTTCAGACAGATTTACAAAGGATTCTTTAAACCCAGTCATGTGTTTGGAAGCCCCACTGTCAATTAACCAATCATTACAACCATGGGTGATAGTACCTGTGAGAGCAAAGATTAGAACATACTCTTCTTCACTTGATGAGTCATCATTACTATCATCACTTTCTGCCCTAGCCTTCTTCTTTGGAGGTTCATCATCTTCGGCAGCATGAGCATGGTACCTTCTTTTGTTACCCTTCTTCTTCTTGCTGGAGTTGTTGTGGTTGTCCCTTTTGTTCTTGGGACATTCTGAAGCAAAGTGACCCTTCTCATTACAAGTGAAACACCTTAGATCTTTCTTGTCTTTGTGAAAATGATGAGAATATTTCTTCTTGTGATGGGATGGCTCCCTCTTGAACTTGCCCTTCTTAGTGTGAGTTGTGAGAGCTTGATCTTCATTTCCCATCTTCTCTTCTCTTGCCACAAGCCTTGCTTCTTCTTTAGAACATTCCTCCCACAATCTGCTGAAGGAGATTAATTTCTTTCTGGCACAGATCCCCTGGATAAAAGAGTCCCATGACCTAGGTAGGTCATTCAAAGTGGTCATAACAATTTCACCATTCTCCACCATTTCATCTACAGCTTCAACTTGTTCCTTGATCTGAGAGACCTTGGAGAAATCGGATTGAATGGTTTCTCCATTTGACATCTTGACCCCTTTCAATTGATTCCGCAGGGTCATCTTTCGATTTATGTTCTTTCCTTCAAATAGCTTGGTCAAAGAGTCAAACATAGCCTTGGGTGTCTTTAGAGAAGACACATGGGGTATGATATGGTCTTTGATAGAATCAACAATGATTCTCTTTGCCTTGACCAAGTTATTCTTATGCAATACCTTAGCCTCTTCATCCTCTGGGATAGGGATGTCTTCTTTTATATATGAGTCCAATTCATTCTCTTCCAGGATTAACCCAATCCTATACTTCCAAGCTTGGAAGTTATTAGCCCCTTCAAGCTTATCCTCAAGCTTGGTGTGGTGAGACATCTTAAAGAGTATTTCAAATGGAAATAGAAAAGATTCAGGTCTTACCACTTGAAATGCTGAAAACAGGATCTGGTCTCGGATTAGGGTTTGTCAGAAAAACCCTAAAAATTCAAAATGTGAATTTAAACTTTCTGAAAGGATAGAAAGATGCGCCTTGATGAGCTGATCAGCCTGGTGTATTCAAAATTTGAGATCAACAAATCTTTACCCTTCAGATTTTCCCTTTTGTCCTCCTGGGTTCACTAGGGAGAGCCCTAAATTAGGGTTTGAGTTTCCCGGAGATCTACCCAGCCAAAAATCTCGATCCGAAGCTCTAAACTTCTATTTTGGCAAGGAGCTTCCAGCTATATCTTCAAATTTCAAAAATTCCTATTTTTGAGGAAACCCTAATTTGTAGGGCCAAATCTGAAAATGCTCAGAATTGAAATTTGATTGGACAGATAGATTCTCCTTGATGAGTAGAGTCAATCTACTATACTGCTTTTCCAAAATCTGTGGAGAGAAGTCCAATAAACAAGAAACTCAAGTTTCTGTCACTACAAAATGTCTTCTTCTCAGGTTACCTCTTATACCATGTTAAATTTTGAGCATTAATTCACAATACTCTAGGATCTTTACTGAAAGAATAACATATATAGTATATCAATGCATAAAAATCACAATAAGTATGACAAGCATCACAAGAATCAAAAGCATGAGACACAAGAGACACAAAGTTTCCGTGGGGAAAACCCTAAGGTGAAAAACCCCACAACTTCCTCAGAGATAGGGAGAGCAATGGCTCAACCAAAGTACAACCAAAATACACTTGAGATAGTCTCCTAGAGAAGATGATCCTCCTCCTCACTAGTGCGCCACTTTAGAGAGAGAAGTGTGTCTTTTCGAATGATGCAAATAGAGATCTCTCGATCTCTATTTATACTTAACCTGTTTGCCCAATTACACTATGGGGCTGACTTGTCTATCTAGATACATCCACAATATAATATATATTTCAGGGCTGACCCCACACATGGTGGTCTAATAACCCATCGGCAAGTACACACACTTGCGACACTTGTCAATCCACATGACGACACTTCTTTATAGAGGAATAACACATCTCTTATAAGGGTACAATAAATATATATGAAATACATAGATGAAATACATTCCAAAGTTACATATACATCAACATTGCAGAGGCATATAATAAGTCCTAAAATGTGCATACTTGATGGCTTGCTCGCAAATATGATGAAGACCTACATGGAGGCTAGGCCTACATCCATCATGAAAAAAGGTTGGTTCTGTAGAACTTCCTATGACGAGTAGATTGGAGATTGATGGTCGAGATAGCAGCAGCAGAGACGATGATGATTCAGATTAGATGATGGTCCAGCTTTGATGATGATCTAGTGACGAAGACTTATGCTGGTGAAATGTGTCAAGAGAATACCTTCCTAGTTAAGAGGGAGTGTTGATGTATTTGTAACTTCGGAATGTATTCACTTGTATATTCTATTTGTATTTTTTTATTCTACCTCCGACGGAGATGTTTATTCCTCCGGTCGGAGAAGTTATTATTGTACTTGGGTCATGTAAAGTCATTGAGGTCAATCCTCCCATGTATGTCAGGGCATTAGACCCCATAGTTAAGTTATTAATGGGTTATTAGACTCTCCTAGAGAAGTCGGCCCAGTCAGTTACACTTAGGGGCCGACCTGTTTGGGGTTAAGGCTAAGTGAAAGGTAAAGTATAAATAGAGAGGGTGCTCCTCTCTATTTGATCATTCACTTCACATTAGTGAGAGAGAGGAAGAATTCGCACAAGTGGAGGAGAAGAAATCTCCTGGACATCATCTCTTTGTTTTGGGGTTTTGCGTTATTGCTCATTCTATCTCTGAGGAAGTTGCGGGGTTTTCTCCTTTATGGTTTCCCCGATGAAATGCTTTGTGTCTCTTGTCTCTTGTGTTTGTTTTACTGTGCATATTATTTTCTCAGTTAAGATACTAGATCATATTGAATTAAATGATGAAAAACTAACGGCTATAGTTTATCGTGGAAGAAAAATTGAATGAAATAGACCAGGGCGTTCAAAGTCAAGGGGAAGATCAAAATCAAGAAGAGGCATACTTACTTGTTTTCATTATGGAAAACCAAGACACGTGAAAAAAAAGTGCCAAATATGGAAGAGAGAACAAAAGGAGCAAAAATAAACCGGTACAAATCATAAATCAACCAACACAAATGAAGGTGAGATCACTGTTGTAGCTTCAGATGGTGATGTTTTATTTATTGTTTCAATGGAAGATGCATGTTTATATACTTCCAACCTTAGTATTGATTGGATTCTTGACTCTGGGGCATATCACCATGTAACTCCATGCAAAACAAAATTGTTTCATATGAACCCGGTGATTATGGTAGAGTACATTTGGGAAACAATAATTTTTGTAACATTGTTGGAGTGGGAGATGTTCAAATCCAAACAAAGGATGGGAGTGATATCTTGTTGAAACAAGTTAGGAATCTTCCAGAGATCCAAATGATCCTGATCTCTGTGGGACAATTAGATGATGAAGGCTGCTCCACAAGTTTTGGAAAGAGTGGCTGGAAAATCAGCAAAGGGGATTAAGAGCAACAATAAGAAAATCAAGTGTGTTTGTTGTTGCAAAAGAAGGAACCTCACCATATTTATGGCATAAGCGTTTAGGACACATGAGCGAAAAGGGCATAAAAATCCTTGTTGGTAAAAATTTGATTCCAAATCTGAAATCTTATGAACTTGACATTTGTCAGCATTGTATATATGGTAGGAAATATAGAGTTTCATTTATGAGAGAAGGCGATGAAATAAAAACAAATATGTTAGAACTGGTACACTCCGATGTGTTTGGGTTAGTGAATATTAAATCTCTAGGAGGAACCTCATATTTTGTCACTTTTATAGATGATGCATCGAGGAAGGTTTGGGTGTATCCCATGAAAGGCAAGAATGGGGTATTTGAAATATTTCAAAATTTTCATGTTGGAGTTGAAAGAGAGACTAATAAATTGCTCAAGTGCTCGAGGAGAGATAACAGTGGAGAGTATTGCTCCAAAGCCTTCAAGGACTATTGCAACAAGTTTGGCATAAAGCATGAGAAGACTGTCCCTGACACTTCTCAACAGAATGGTACTGCAGAAAGGATGAATCAAACTATCATGGAGAAGGTGAGGAGCATGTTGTCAAATTCTAGGTTGGAAAATAATTTTTGGGAAAAATCAGTGAGGACAACATGTTACCTCATCAACCGATCACCTACTACATCCTTGGACGGTGGCATTCCTGAGGAATTTTGGACCAGTAAGAAGGTAAACTATTCTCATCTAATTTTTTTTGGATGGTTAGACAGTAAATCTATGAAATGTATTTTCTTAGGATATGCAGATGATGATTTTGCTTACCATCTATGGGATTCAGTTAAACACAAAGTTATTAGAAGCAAGGATGTTATATTTAATGATTTAGAGATGTTTAAGAAACCTACAGGTGATATGGAGGTCAAGAAAATTGCTGACAGATTTGTGGAACAACAATAAAACATGACACCATTACAAGAAAATAATGGATAGTAGGAAGAAAATGATGGGCAACTAGCTGAAAATTATGGACGACAAGATGGAAAAGTCATGTAGCGGCCATTACAAGAGGTCCAACCGGAAAACATACCACCACAGTTGGTTCGCAGGTCCACTAGAATTCACAAGCCATCACAAAGTTACCCGCCCTCAAATTATATTTTGTTAGCTGATGAAGGTGAATGTAATGTCCCATTTTTTAAATTATTTAAAATGGTGAAATTTTCAACTTTTTTTCCCTAGTTTGACCTTTGACTAGTTTTGAGCTCTAGGCCTCCAATTTGCTCCAAATACTCCCAAATCTTCTAGAAGGTGTATGAATAATACTAGGACTTGATTCTTATTTTTAGGGATGATTTAGACCCATCAAAAGAATTCTGAAAACCCCTTTGGAAATCTGGTCATTGTATGGAGTTTTACTAGTAAATTATGGTTCAAATCCCCTAGGGGTAGATGATGAAAATGAATTTCCAAATGCACTCAATCCAACTTGAATTTATGAATGGAAGAAGGGAAAATATAAATTACATCAACATGGAATCATATGCATCACCATTCAACTTTTAATGTCTGCTATAACTCCCTTAAATCATATGAAAAAGGACTAGTTTCAGCCTTGGGGGAAATGATAGGCAATCTTCTCCAAACACTATGAAACTCAACAAAATGACTCCAAATGCTTATGTACTGAACATTAAACTCATATAATACATCAATAACATTCCATTCATCAATAAACCATCATTAGTTTACTTATCCATTCGAATCCATCAACATTACATTGGTTCACAACAAGGTAGTGGGGAAATGGCATTGTTTGTCCATTAATGAGCAATTTAACATAGTTTTTCTTAGAATATCGACTTGTGGATATTCTGATATGGTTATTACAGAGATATATAGAATCTGACATGTACATGAAGTCGAAATTGCATTCCTTCACTAACTATATGCAACCACAAGAGCGTTATGCAAGGGCTATCAAGAAAATGGCACCATTTCTTCATTAAAAATCAGATTTATACATTTCCACTTGGAATTTCGACCTGAAAATTTCTGGATATGAAGAAAAGAGTATTTAATTCATATTATAAAATAAATGGGGCATTATAATCCCCCCCAAAGAGTACAATATCTCACCAAAAATGCTCTCATTCAAGGATCAAGAATATGCAATGAAAACTAGAAATGGTTGAAGGAATTAGCTGCACTAGAAGAAACCATGATCTGACCTATAGCTTACACCTACAACAAATGACTCCATTAAATATCCTAATGAAAGGTCTGAATGGTGTTTCCAATTACCAACTTGGATGGGAATCTTTCACCCTCGAAATTGGCTAATGCAAGAAACTAGTCATCCACTAGCTCTCTCTCTTCACAAATGCAAATTCTAAAAATGATCAAAATATGGTTTCATTATTTGTTATTGAAATTTATAAAGTTTCCAAGTTCTCTATGGGTCAAATTCATTCCAAGAGATGCATTCCAACTCAATTTGGGAAGAGATTCCAAAGAATGCCACTTGTACAACAATTTCTAGTCTCCCACTTCCACCAAATCACATGTGGAAGCATCTTAGCTTCCCTAACTCCCTTGAGTGCCCTCCTGGAGTCTATTTTTATCCCTGACATGTAATATATATCCGATGTCAGCCTTCAGGTCTGATTTGTGTCATAGGTGTCATAGCATCTTCATCATTCTTGTCATAGAGTTAGGGAATCTAGTCCAAGTGTCTCACTAGCTCCAAAATGCCTCTTCCTCTTCCATGGGAGTTACTCTTGCACTCCAATTCGACTTTAATTGATTCATGCCAAATATATTGACCTTCCAACTCATCCCAAGACCCTTAGGCTTCTTATGTATTCGAAATGACAAGAGGAGGATGCCATGTGGCACATAAAATCTAGCTTGTGTGGGTCCCACATCCTCCATGTGTCTTCATGATCAATTGCCACTTTGATTTTCCCTTGCATTTATTTATTTAGCTCATTTATTTAAATATTTATGCCATCCTAATGGTCAAACATCATTTATTATCCCCCTTATTCCAAATCCCAAAGTTTCCACTCCCAACCTAGGAAATTAGTAATTTTCCTCCTTGGCAATTATTTGACCCTTAGCATCAATTTGACAAACTCTCATGAATATGGACAATGGGATTAGGCCATTGTGACCCAATGCAAAATTTGGGACATGAAAAATCCCCTCTTCCCAATATTGCTTGTCCTCAAGCAATTTCAAACATGGGTGTTGAAGAACCTATTTTCTGTATAATTCTTTGAAGTTGCCCCTGAATTGCCCAACCTTGAGTCTTCGAGATTCCATGAAGATTTTAGAGAGGAACCACCATGCTCGCCACTGCACTACTCTGATTAAACTCACTTATTAAGTGGGGAATCCATCCCCCATACTACTTGTTTCCCAAAAAAATTGAAACCAACGAGACTAAGAATTATCCCAAGGTCCCTTTGCTTGTATTGCACTCCAACAATTAGAAGTGCTATCCAATTCATAGTTCCTGGATCCCATTTTCTTGTATGCATTCTTCCAAACATCATGAGTACAAAATATATATCATCAAAGTGCAGAACAACATAATGAAAGTGAACATCAAGAAGATGCTTCATCAAATAATCATGAAAGTGCTTATACCTCCAAGCAAGTAGACCACCATTTTCCAAGTGCATACAATCATCAAGAAACCAATCAAATTTGATCCAATGACATAGGTGAGGATCCCATGTCCTATCATGCTGCTCCAAAAGGATGTGATATGCATCAAAATATTCAGCCATGTATTCTTTCATCCAAGAAGTGAATGAAAAATCTCCACTAAAATCTGAACAGAATAATGAGCAAGAAAAACAAGGAGACTTCAAATGACTCAAAGAAGTCTCACCCATACATCCATGAATGTGAGAATCATAAATATATAACAAAGTATGTGGCTTCCAAAAAAGAGTTCTCCGATCATAAATCTATTCACCCCAGTGTTGGATGAAGTTTCTCCAACATCCAATGAACTAAGTGTTGAGCACGAAAAAACATGAGTCTTCAAGTGACTCAAATGCATATCATAGGTGCATCCATGTAGATGTGCATCATCATAAAGTAACAAAGGATGTTGATGAAAATGTGAATAAGAATGTTCTCTAACCATATCATCATAAAAGGTAAATCTAGGAGTTCCATACTCCTCATGTGGCACCATAAAAAAGAACCCTTTCACCCATACTTCATTGAGACTAATGCTGCAAAACATGGAATTGTAGGATGTAGGAGAATGAACTAACTTACCCAAATGATAAAAAAGTCCAGAAGTTTCATCATGGGAAGGATCCATATAGGTAGTATCATGCAACTCTTTCAAAAGTGTGAAACCTTTGTCATAGATTGGTTCCAATGTAGAGGAATCATGCTCTTCTTTAAAAATTGCACAACCTTATCAAGAAATAATTCAAGTTCATCTTCCACCACATCAAGTGTTTGGATATCTTCAATTTCATCTTCAAACACATCAAGCATATTCAAATTTCCATAGTTCTCATGATCTACCATGTCATGAGAATCCTCCAAACAATCTACCATTTGACAATCTGAAACATAGGGGGGGAAACAAGTGTCTTGCAACTTTTCAACAAGTTGCTCATTTTGAATTGTGAGCTTATGATTATTGTCACACACCCTCTCATCTAGCCAATTCCTGGAAGGGAACATGATGCCAAATTCTGGGCTTTCACATAATCTCAGCCCAAGTCATTAGCTTCATACAATTAAAAACAGAGTGTGCAGATGCAAATTAAGCAATTTAAGCACAACGGAATTAAAACTCATCCACACACACATTTCATATGCATAAAACACATAAAAAAACAGTCATCAATTTAAACATTGCAGAAGTAAATGCATAGACAGATAAACACTTATCTTTATGGTGAAATGGGCCCAAACAACTAGCTATGTCGCAGCAACGTTCCACCCAACCATAGGCCAGTTGTGTTCATCAATTCTCTCAACACAACTGCCACCCCCGAGCTGGGCATGATTTTTACAAGGAAAAGGGGACATTCGAGCTCATGCACAGCCAAAGCAATAGAAACCCATCTCAACCCCAATACAATGGGGTCAAAATCGGGATATTACAATCCCCTCCCCCTTGGAATAACACCGTCCTCGGTGTTCCAACACTTAGGAATATATACCCACTTTACGCATGTCTCAAAATTCACAAAATGTGGCAGGTCTATCTTGCGGTCATCTCTTTACTTGGATCTTTCAGGATAAATTCTTTTGGCTTCCACAATCTGCTCCTACTGGCTTGATCTTCCAGTTCTCCAGGTGGGCATCGCTCCATAGCAATCCCTTCTGTTTATTTATCTTTCAACTGATCTACAAGTATGGAATTTCATGGATTCCATCTTCCTTGTTGTCTTGGAAACTATTTTGAGGAAGATTTTTAGCCAAAACAATTAGCTTTTGGTCTGCTTCCATGATCAGTGTGCACATCTGGCTCTCACTTTTGTCACTAGCAATCATTTAGCTAGTGACAACGAATTTCAATTTCTCACCTATGAGATTCATCATGGAAATTCCTGCTAGGACAAGCATAACACAATATTAAAATTAGTCAATTATTTTCCCAATTGACATGGAAATTCCATTCTTTACTCATGAGACTTCCACACTTTTCATGATTTTCCAACATACACATGAACTCATCCATGTTCATACTCTCACATGGAAATAGTTATTTCAGCATTCACAATTCGTTTCAAGCAATTAAACACAGTCTATTTTCAACCATGACATGCACTCAACAATATTTTGTTTCTAAGATGCATCAGTCAAAAGGGAAAGAGGAGAGTAAGAGTTTCCCCCTCTTAGTCTTGTTCCAATCCGGAGCCACACCACAACTCTGGTTTTCGTGCTCCTTAACCTCTTTCACTTCAATGTGAATGTTTGACTTGCCTTTTCTTGGCTATGACACTTAGTGTCTAAGGTATGTCTAAGGATTTTCAACCAGGGAAACTTTCCCCATTGTTGCTTACAAAACATTTGGCTGCTAGGACCCACACATATCCACTAGCACCATCTTTCATTACTACTCATACTGAACTCTTTAGGATGGTCACATGTCCACATGCATCCTCCAGATGCTTTCATAGTCCTTGTTTCCAATAATACCTACACTCAAACATTGAATCAATTCACATGTTCAGTTTATTCTCATAGGGTTTATTTCTAAACAAGAATTTAAGAAATCATAAACAATTCATATACACATGTATATTCATAAGCAAGAAGTTGCAAGATAACCAAATACTTATCTATATGGAATGTCTTCATTTTATTCCACAGGATCTGTAATGTCCCCATTTTGATCCTCTTTGTATTAAATCATAAATGATGTAAATATTGTAATTTAATCATGGTGAGGAGCTCAAGGCCAAGGCCCCACCATTGATTTAGCGTTTTATGTATCGGAAAATAAAAAATAGATGCCTATGGTTCTTGTGCTAGATAGGCACAATGTAAATAAGACATCATGTAAATACGAATTTTAATGAAAAATACCCACAACTAGCTATGCAATGCAACAAAGAGACGGGGGCATGATTCTACAAGGAATAGGGAGGAAAATTATTCAAACCCTTGAGCCAATGGTCTTAAATCCATGTGTTAATGAGAAAACCCATAAACTACCAACTACCCATTTTGGGTTATGGACCCAATCATTTAATTCTTCCAGAAATTGGTTGAGGCAGTTAATGCCTTGGGAATGAAGAGGTATGGCAGCCAATTTCGTGCATGGGTAAGCCATCAACCTGGGAATTCGTATTTTTGCTTCTTGGGCAAGAAAACACCCACGAAATGGTGCCCAAATTCATTCTGAACCCACAGTCTTTCCTCTCTCACACAGTCTGAACTACTGGGTCTTTCCTCATCATGTTTTTATCATTTTTTCTGCATTTTCCATGCCTAGGAGCTCGTTTTTGCATTGGACAGCAGCTGGGAGAGAAGGGCCACGATTTGGGACTATTATGGAGGCCGTTTTTGCCCTAGAATGTCTATGGACGTTTTTTTGAAAACAGATTTGGCTTCCCAGGGTTATTCCCCATCTTCCAGTTTCGTTTTTGGGTTTCCCACATTTTTCTGAAGCTAATGAAAACCCCATCTTTGGGTATCTCACTGTAAAAACATTTTATCATGCCCAATAAGTGTGGTTCTGCTGTTATGTGCATTCCGGTTTTGATTTGAACCTGTGAGCAAGAAACTTGGACTGGTAGTGGACAGAATTGGCTTGATAAACCTAGTGGAGGGAGTAACCTCTCAAGAAGATCAAGAGGGATTTGGCTACT
Organism: Larix kaempferi; assembly: GCA_027924585.1. Lineage (NCBI taxonomy): Eukaryota > Viridiplantae > Streptophyta > Pinopsida > Pinales > Pinaceae > Larix > Larix kaempferi. The sequence continues at coordinate 12,164,602 of BSBM01000155.1, read as the reverse complement.
TTTCTATGCACACCCTGAGAGCACTAGAAGGGAAGGTATGGATTGAGGGACTGTGTGGCAGTGAAGAGAATACTTCCTTGTGTTGAGTGTGTAGGCATTATGAGTGCCAAGCTGAATAGATATGGGAGGGGTATCCTTAGCTCTGTGGTTGAGCTCGCTAGCTTAGCAATTTTTCCTTTCCATTTCCTAGCAGCCTGATAAACCCAATTGTAGATTGGCTTGGCTCATCTTGGTGTATGCTTGGCTATGTGTGAGTCTGCTATTCCCTGATTCCTTGTAGAGCTCATGCCCAGCTCGAGGGTGGCAGTTGCATCAAGAGGTTGATAAGCACAACTGGCCTATGGTTGGTGGAACGTTGCAGTTGCATAGCCAGTTGCTTGGGACTACTTTGTTATAAGATAAGTATTCTCTTGTGTTAACCTTGCAATTATTTATTTGATGAATATCTTGAATGTATGATGGATGTGTTATTGATATTATCTGCTGTGTTTTTCTTATAATCATACATCCCATATGACTTTCATATTATGTGAATGCTTAGTTAAAATTTCATGGGGCTAGATGCCCCGTTTTAGTATCACGTCCTCTCTATCATGTTGGTATGATAGGAGGGGACATTTAATTTTGGTATCAGAGCTGCGGGTTGCAGCATTGGACCTCTATGGGACAAATCCAATCACAGCCACATGGGAAGGTCCCTTCTTGATCACCACAAGTCTCAGCATTGGGCCTAAACAGGTTAAGTTGGATAGATTACAGAGGTAAGATCACCTCCTGCTGAGCAACAGTCATCACTAAAAGAAGGGAAGATTTCAAAAATTTTCTTAAGAGTTTTTGGAAATTTTTGTTTAAGACTGTTTGGGGAAGAGTTCGGGAAATCGTTCCGAAAATTGCGGAAGAGTTCCGTGAACCGCCCCGAAATTGCGGAAAGAATTCTCTTCCGAAATTGTGGAAGGAATTCTCTTCCAAAATTGTGGAAGGATTCCGCGAGTTGTCCCGCAACGCGGAAGAATTCAGCGAACTGCTCCAAAATAGCAGAAATTTTTTCTAAGTGTTCGGTGTCGAAAGGAAATTTTCAAAAGGAATTCTCATCCGAAACGGCGGAAGACTTCGATGAATCTTCCCGCAATTTCGGAAGAGTTCGGCGAATCTTCTCGCAACTGCGGAAGAGTTCCGCGAATCTTCCCGCAATTGCGGAAGAGTTAGACGAATCTTCCCGCAACTGTGGAAGAGTTCGACAAATCTTCCCGCAATTGCGGAAGAGTTCGGCGAATCTTCCCGCAACTGCGGAAGAGTTCCGTGAATCTTCCCGCAATTGCGGAAGAGTTCCGTGAATCTTCCCGCAACTGCGGAAGAGTTCGGCGAATCTTCCCGCAACTGTGGAAGAGTTCCGCGAATCTTCCCGCAATTGCGGAAGAGTTCGGCGAATCTTCCCGCAACTGCGGAAAGAATTTCCCAGTGTCTTCCGAAACTGCGAAAGCATTCCGTGAATGGCTCCACAACTGCGGAAGTATTCCGCGAATGGATCCGCAACTACGGAAGCATTTGGTGAATCACTCCGCAACTACGGAAGCATTCGCTGAATCGCTCCGCAACTGTGGAAGCATTCGCCGAATCGCTCCGCAATTGCGGAAGCGTTTGACGAACCGCCCTGCAATGGTGGCAATATTTGTAAAAAAAAAAAAAAAAAAAAAAACGAGGGCGCTGCCCTCGACCCGCCCTGCAAGGGGGCAATCCCCCTTGACCCCCTGTTGTTTTCCCCCCTCATATGTCGTTGATTGTGATAAAATTCGATGATTCGACAAATTGTCAACATAATATTTTCCCACGTGCATGAAGTAATTTATGAATTTCTGATAATATAATGCAGCTAACAATTGTGTTGATGAACACATTTTGTAGAATCACAGTTACATCAGGGTAGCACTCTAGATAGTATAGTTGGAAAGTTTTGGATCTTGGTTGGGCCAAGAAAATCAACATCATGGATGATGCACAGGATCCCTATGAGCCTGAGACAGATGCCATGGGGGAGAACATACATGTTGAAAATGATGAAACAAAATCTAATGGGAGAAGAAATCAAGAGACTCCTCCAGGTATTGCAGCCACCATGAGAAGCCTAAGGGTGGAGTTGCAAAGCTGTAGGGAAGATAATGAAAGGATGATTAAAGCTCAGGAAGAACAAAATCAGTTGAATGCAGCCATGCTACAGAGTTTGACAGACATCCAAAGAAAAATAAACTCTGGACATCAGACATCAAATCTAGAAAGGGGTGGGAGTATTTCTAGAAGGAATTCCCGTAAGAGGGACAGTAGCTCAAGAAGAGTTTCTACAGACAGAACATATACTCCAGAAATCTCTTCTAATGAATCATCCAACTCTGAAGAATCCATTGAGGGTTCAAGCTCTTCATCTCATGGAAGTAAGAGGAAGAAGCACTACAAGAACAATTCACATGGGGAATTTAAGAAGGCGAAACCTCCTACATTTGATGGAGAGATAAAGTCTGGTCAAGAAGCTGAAGCTTGGCTTCTTGGGATGAGAAATTATTTCCAATTCCAAGACTACTTGGGAAATATGAAGGCAAGGGTATCCATCTTCAACTTGAATGGAAGATCATCTATATGGTGGGAACACATCATGCAAGTGAAGAAGATCAATGAAAGGAAAATTGTGTGGAAGCAGTTCAAGAAATACTTCAAGCAGAAGTACCTCTCTGATAGGTACTATGATGATAAGATCAAATAGTTCCATGAGCTGAGATTGGGACAATTGAGCATGGAAGAATATGCAAACAAATTCTTGGAGATGCTAAGATATGTAAGGTACATTCGAGATGATAAGGTGAAAATTCAGCATTTCCTGAGTGGACTGCCCAAGTCATATAAAAATAGAATTGAGTTCGACAAACCTCGAACTCTAGAGGAGGCCATAAGAAAGGCCAAGTATTGCTTTGATCAAAACAGAAGCAAACCAGAATTCCATAAGGCATGGAAGGATAGGAAAAACGAAAAGTTTGATCAAAGGAAGAAGGGGTTCAAGCCTCCTCAATTCCGGAATCAGCAAAGGAAACCATCACAGGTTGTGACTAAGCCAACTAGGATGATGGGAGACAAGCCAAGAGATCCAAAGGAACCAAGAGAACCACTTCAATGTTGGGGTTGTGGAGGAGACCACATGCTTAGGAACTGTCCACATCGGAATGGGAAAGCAAATCAAGTTCACAACATCCAAGGAGCTGGAACTGTGGGTCAAGTGGCGAGGACAATCCCTAGAATCTATGCAGCACTAGACGACCGCCAAGCAGATCATCAGTCAACTGTGGTTGAAGTTGAAGGTAAGATTGCTAAGCAATCTATTTCTATTTTGATTGATCCTGGATCTACTCACAGTCATGTCACTCCTAGAATTGTTGAGATTTGTGCTTTCAAGAAATTAAAGCATAGTAAATCATGGTTAGTTCAACTAGCCACTGGAACCAAGAGAAAAGTTAGTGAAATAGTAGAGAAATGTCCACTAGAGATGGATGGGCTATTCACTCATGCAGATCTGAATATTTTGCCACTGGGTTCCTATGATATTCTCATTAGAATGGATTGGTTAGAAACACACAGGGTTAAAATTGACTGCTACAATAAGACATTTGAATGCATGGACGAAGAAGGAAACCCGAGGGTTGTAAAAGGCATTCCAAAGGTGACTTCTGTCAGACAGGTTTCAGCCATGCAGCTGAAGAAGTTCTGTAGGAAGGGGTGTCAACTGTATGCAGCCAATATTTTAGAGGTAGCAGAGAATGAAATTCTTAAATTGGAGGACTATCAGGTATTGCAAGAATTCATGGATGTTTTTCCTGATGAGATTCCAGGACTCCCTCCAAAGAGAGACATTGACTTTACAATTGAGCTTGTGCCAGGAGCAGCACCAGTGTCTAAGACACCCTACAGGATGAGTACACTGGAATTGCTAGAATTGAATATGCAATTACAAGAGTTGTTGGAAAAGAAATATATTAGGCCAAGTGTGTCCCCGTGGGGAGCACCTGTTCTATTTGTGAAAAAGAAAGATGGAACACTCAGGTTATGTATTGACTACAAGCAGATGAACAAAGTCACTATGAAGAACAAATACCCATTGCCCCGAATTGATGACCTTTTTGACCAAATGAGAGGAGCAAAGGTATTTTCAAAAATTGACTTGAGGTCTGGTTACCATCAGGTAAGAATCAAAGAAGAAGATATTCATAAGACTGCCTTTAGAACGAGGTATGGACACTATGAGTTTGTAGTGGTACCATTCGGTCTCACAAATGCACCAGCTACATTCATGTGTCTCATGAATAATGTTTTTAGCAAGTATTTGGACAAGTTTGTTCTTGTATTCCTAGACGACATTCTCATATATTCTAAGAATGAAGAAGAGCATGAAGAACATTTGAGAATGACAATGCAATTACTAAGGGAGCATAAGCTGTATGCAAAGTTGAGAAAATGTGACTTTTATAAAGATAGAATTCCTTATTTGGGTCACATCATCTTCGACGAAGGAATATCTGTAGACCTTGAGAAGATTGAAACCATTATGAATTGGCCAACTCCAAGGAATGTGACTGATGTGAGATCTTTTATGGGCCTTGCTGGTTACTATAGGAGGTTTATCGAAGGATTCTCCAAGGTTGCAAACCTGATCACTTCTTTGCAAAAGAAGGGGATAAAGTTTGAATGGTCACCAAGATGTGAGGAAAGTTTTCAACGATTGAAAAATCTTCTTACAAGTGCACCAATTTTGAAGATTGCAGACCCGGAAAAAGACTTTGTGGTGTGTACCGATGCATGCAATCAAGGACTTGGAGGAGTTCTTATGCAAGACAACCACGTGATATGCTATGAGTCAAGAAAGTTGAAGGAGCATGAGAAGAACTATGGTACTCATGATATAGAACTTGCAACCATAGTACATGCTTTAAAGATGTGGAGGCATTACTTAATGGAAAGAAAATTTGAGTTAAGGACAGACCATTGTGGTCTGAAATACTTGTTTGATCAGCCAACTTTAAATGCTAGGCAAGCTAGATGGTTGGAATTTTTGTGTGAATTTGATTTTGAAATCAAACACATAAAAGGGAAAGAAAACAAGGTGGCTGATGCACTCAGCAGGAAGGTACATGAAATGCATGTGGCAGCACTTAGTACTTGCCAACCAGATTTGAGGCAGCAGATTGTTAACCATATTGTTGAGGATGAAGTGTACGTACAGATAAAGGACAAATTGCAGCAGCAAGACCTTGGAAAGAAGTATGAAGGCTATCATTTGGAAGAAGACGGACTTCTTACCTATAAAAATAGATTCTATATTCCCAATGTGGCAGATTTGAGGAGGATTGTTATGGATGAAATCCATAAAGCTCCATACTCTGGTCACCCAGGATATCAGAAAACAATTGCTACAGCAAGAAAATATTATTTCTGGCCAGGGATGAAGAAGGATGTCGCTGAATACATTTCTAAGTGCATGGAATGTCAACAGGTGAAGAGTGAACACCAACATCCAGCAGGTTTATTGTCCCAGTGCCAATTCCAGAATGGAAATGGGAAGTAATATCCATGGAATTTATCACAGGATTGCCAATGACTGTCAGACAACATGATTCCATCATGGTTGTGGTGGACAAGTTAACAAAGGCATCACATTTTATACCGGTTAAGTCCACACATAAAATCGATGCCATTGCAAATATTTTCATGAAGAAAATTTTCAGATTACATGGGTTTCCTAAGGCAATAATTTCTGACAGGGATACCAAGTTCACTTGCAATTTTTGGAAAGGTCTCTTTGCAGATTTGGGTACACAACTAAGCTTTAGCACCGCGTACCATCCTCAAATAGATGGGCAAACAGAAAGAGTAAATCAGGTGCTTGAAGACATGCTCCACATGTATGTAATGGACAAACCATCCAAGTGGGAGGATTATCTACACTTGGTAGAACTTGCATATAACAATGGGTAACAAGCATCGTTGGGAATGAGTCCTTATGATGCTTTGTATGGCAGAAGGTGTAGGACACCAGTGACTTGGGACAATCCAGTGAACAGGATTGTACTTGGGCCAGAATTGCTTAAGGAAATGGAGCAAGAAGTTGCCAAGATCAGACAGAATTTAAAAGTAGCCCAGGATAGACAGAAAAGCTATGTGGATAAGCATAGGATCCATAGGGAATTCAGTGTTAGGGATCATGTGTATCTTAGAGTGAGATCAAGGAAGAGTTCCTTGAAGCTTGGAAATTGTGCGAAGCTATCACCTAGATATTGTGGGCCATTTGAAGTGCTTGAAAGAATAGGACCAGTTGCATATAGACTTGCATTGCTTGCTAGCACTAAAGCTCATAATTTTTTTCATGTCTCTTTGCTTAAGAAATATGTACATGATCCTAACCATGTGATTAATTGGGATGTGATCCAGGTGGAACCCGAGGGAGAGTTCCAAACCGATCCAGTGCGCATCCTAGACAAGAAGGTAACATTGCTCCGGAACCAAGCCATTGGACAGGTAAAGGTGCAATGGAAGCACTACGGTCCCGATGAGGCTACATGGGAGCTGGAGGATGCCATGAAAGTGGCATATCCATTTTTGTTCAATTTTGATGAGCACTGAGGACAGTGCTAATGTAAGGGGAGGGGAATGTAATGTCCCCATTTTGACCCCCTTTGTATTAAATCGTAAATGATGTAAATATTGTAATTTAATCATGGTGAGGAGCTCAAGGCCAAGGCCCCACCATTGATTTAGCGTTTTATGTATCGGCAAATAAAAAATAGATGCCTATGGTTCTTGTGCTAGATAGGTACAATGTAAATAAGACATCATGTAAATACGAATTTTAATGAAAATACCCACAACTAGCTATGCAATGCAACAAAGAGACGGGGGCATGATTCTACAAGGAATAGGGAAGGAAATTATTCAAACCCTTGAGCCAATGGTCTTAAATCCATGTGTCATTGAGAAAACCCATAAACTACCAACTACCCATTTTGGGTTATGGACCCAATCATTTAATTCTTCCAGAAATTGGTTGAGGCAGTTAATGCCTCGGGAATGAAGAGGTATGGCAGCCAATTTCGTGCTTGGTAAGCCATCAACCTGGAAATTCGTATTTTTGCTTCTTGGGAAAGAAAACACTCAGGAAATGATGCCCAAAGCCATTCTGAACCCACAGTCTTTGCTCTCTCACGTAGTCTGAACTACTAGGTCTTTCCTCATCACGTTTTTATCATTTTTTTCTGCATTTTCCATGCCTGGGAGCTCCTTTTTGCATTGGACAGCAACTGGGAGAGAAGGGCCACGATTTGGGACTGTTATGGAGGTCGTTTTTGCCCCAGAATGTCTATGGACGTTTTTCTGAAAACGGATTTGGCTTCCCAGGGTTATTCCCCATCTTCCAGTTTCGTTTTTGGGTTTCCCACGTTTTTCTGAAGCTAATGAAAACCCCATCTTTGGGTATCTCACTGTAAAAATGTTTTATCATGCCCAATAAGTGTGGTTCTGCTGTTATGTGCATCCCAGTTTTGATTTGAACCTGTGAGCAAGAAACGTGGACTGGTAGTGGACAAAATTGGCTTGATAAACCTAGTGGAGGGAGTAACCTCTCAAGAAGATCAAGAGGGCTTTGGCTACTTTTCTATGCACACCCTGAGAGCACTAGAAAGGAAGGTATGGCTTGAGGGACTGTGTGGCAGTGAAGAGAATACTTCCTTGTGTTGGGTGTGTAGGCATTGTGAGTGCCAAGCTGAATAGATCTGGGAGGGGTATCCTTAGCTTTGTGGTTGAGCTTGCTAGCTTAGCCATTTTTCCTTTCCATTTCCTAGCAGCCTGATAAACCCAATTGTAGATTGGCTTGGCTCATCTTGGTGTATGCTTGGCTATGTGTGAGTCTGCTGTTCCCTGATTCCTTATAGAGATCATGCCCAGCTTGGGGGTGGCAGTTGCATCAAGAGGTTGATAAGCACAACTGGCCTATGGTTGGGTGGAATGTTGCAGTTGCATAGCCAGTTGCTTGGGACTACTTTGTTATAAGATAAGTATTCTCTTGTGTTAACCTTGCAATTATTTATTTGATGAATATCTTGAATGTATGATGGATGTGTTATTGATATTATTCCGCTGTGTTTTTCTTATAATCATACATCCCATATGACTTTCATATTATGTGAATGCTTAGTTAAAAGTTCATGGGGCTAGATGCCCCGTTTTAGTATCACGTCCTCTCTATCATGCTGGTATGATAGGAGGGGACGTTTCAGGATCCTTCTTTGCTTTACAAGCCTTGGATTTCCCGTGGACATAATAATGAATGTTGGGCCAGCACGCAAGCTACTCCACAACCATTCGAATAGGCAATGCCAAGCTAGTACATCGACTGGGTTTATCAATCATCTCATTTAGCAATATGCTAGGCCAGTGCTCTGACTGCTTTTATCAATTAATTAAAGAATGTTTGGCCAGCACACTGGCTGCTCCACAACATCAAGGGTTAAGTGCCCCCCACCATCTACTCTCTTAATTTATCAAGTATTTGTAGTGCCCAACCATCACTTACTCCCTGGATGTACTAAGAATTTATAGCGCATGATCAATTACTTTCTGGTTTAACCAAGAATTAGGGTTCTTTTAGGGTCCTTGCTTTCTTGCAATGACCAAGGTTTCCAACAAAGAAACAATAGTGTATCAGCTTAGTTGTTAGAAGACTTATACCTGAAATCTTCATTATTCCAAACAAGAAAATAAATAAAAATGAATACTTATCTGTATTGTGCATTTTCCTTGCTACTCCACAGGTTTCCTTCTCTGCTTTACAAGCCTTGGATCACCTGTGGGGTGGATGCTTGGCCATCACACATGCTGCTTCCACAACATCATCCAAATAGGCAATGCCAAGCCAGTACGCCGACTGGGTTTATCAGGCATCCCAAAAAAATCAGTATGCTAAGCCAGTACACCGACTGGGTTTATCAAGCATTTCAAAAATCGGTATGCTAAGCTAGTATGCTGACTAGGTTTATCAAGCATACAATGACCATTTCCAAGCCAGTTCTCCGACTGGGTTTGTCGGGAAATAACACCCTTCACCAATACCTCCTCAACATGCAAATAGCCAATGCCAAGCCAGTACACCGACTAGGTTTGTCAAGCATCCAACAACCATTAATCACAACTTCCAAATAACCAATGCCAAGCCAGTACACCGATTGGGTTTATCAGGCATACAACAACATAATATGATTACATGGATCCTTCTCTTATACAAACCAGTGGTTCCCTCCAGGAACTCTAGGTGACTCACTTGACTGCAAGCTAGCATGCCCCCCACAATACCCACTCACACTACACAAGGATGATACCCCTTTTCTGCTACACAACTCCTCAGGACTATCCATCTCTTCTAGTTTCCTTTAGTGTGAGTGTAGAAAGGTTACCACTGCCCATACAGTCCTCTTGAGTACTTCCTCTTCACATTGCCCCTTAACATGCAAAACCAAATTGCATTCGTATAAGCTGACAACATAAGAAGGATAAGCAGGCTCATTAGTATTGCTACTCAAAAATTGTAATCATATTTCATAAAATTCACTATCAAGTATTGAAACACTAGGAATGCGTCCATTCCCTTAGGGTGTAGTCAATATTGACAACCCCCAACAAAACCCAGCACCCGAAAGGTATGCATCCCTTTCTGATGTGAGTCATGTAGGCCCTAATCATACTCAAGCAGTCTAGAATAATAATAAAACATGCTTTGCATTTTAAATACAATAACCAGACATGTATATTCTTAGTTAGGGTTACAGAATACTCATTCGTTTCACGGATGTATCTTTTTTTCATTGGCGAAGAATGGGGGCTCCCTTCTCTGAGTCAACAGTCCTTCGGGTTACCACCCCAATCTTTTCACGTTCCATAACTCGCACATGCCTTCTTGGCATAACTTTACTGTCTCACTCACATGATTTACCAACATGTAGTTCGGTTGAGACATTATCAATATGGCGTTTCACCCAAAACCCATTTCCAAAGCATGGGATCCTCCCCATCTAGTTTGGCTTCTGCAGGCCATCACACATGGTTTTCTTGCAATGTGTCATCTCGACACACTTATCAAATAGCCAAACAATCAGCAACATTTAACAATTCAAATCTAATTGTTCTATAACCAATCAATGTCATTAATAATTAAATTCAATATGAATTTGCAGTTCTGTCTACTACAGAAATTAGACTTGCAACTATGAGATAGTTAAATCAGACAATTTTTAGATTTGTTTCATGCATAAGTTACAACCATGAGAACCTTCTCATAACCTTTGGCTTTAACACATGGTAGATCCCGGTCTTTACTATGAACTTATCCTCATTGCCATACGTAAGACTTTTCCACCTAAAAACTGAAACTTCAATCAGCCAAACACGTTGTGAGTATATATGCATATGATCCTTTCATTGCCACAACAGTCACTGAAGTGATCTCAAAATTATAACACTCAATAACTCAAACACCTTCAGTTGTTAACATTTGAAATGCAATGAAATATATATATATATATATATATATATATATGCATCATTATCATAATAAAATTGCAAGACACGGGTACACTGTTCATGCAATTTAAATAAATTGTAAATACTCATTACTTCATATCCATTTCTTTTTATGAAACTTTGTCCCTCCAACAGAGTGCTCTAGTAGCCCATCACATGTCTACCTTCTTCATGCAATCGTTCTCCTGCATTCACAGCAGCTCATGAAATGGTCTCAGGATTAACAATAGTCCACCATTTCATCTATTATCCAACTGCATTGAAACATATATATGTCACACCCATGCATTCACACAATGCATCTCAACATGTGCACCCACACATATGCATGCACATTCAAAACATTTACATAATCTTTTAATGTGCATTCACTCAATGCATAACAACCTTACATTAATCCATGAATACTATGCATTATAACATATTATGGCCTAACCATGCCTATCTCATATGGCATACACTACCACAACATGACCATAAGTCCTCACTTGCTTTGGTTGTTAAACTCACAACCATCATACACAAATGGCATGATATAATTTCATATGAATGCATTGAGATTTCTAAGCAATTATAGGGTGTAAGGATCATTGCCTTCACTTACCCACATCTCACCATACTTGGTAGGTTGACATTCACATTCAGGCACTCAATACCACATGCAAATCAATCAACATAGTTTAAACATAGTTGAAGGGATCTCACCAAATCCTCTTTCAACATTCATGCGATTAAGCACAGTTAACCCTTACCTGCATGGTTGTTATTAACATCGCTTGATGTTACCTGATCAGTTGGCCTCTTACCAAGGCTACTTAGTCCTTTTGCCAACATCATGATCACGGATTTGTTGCACCATCCTCTCTTCATAAGGTTGTTGGTCTTGTGCAACAACGTCATCAACTTCTTTAGCCATGCTTTGATTGTATTTTGTCCTACAACCAATGCTGACACAACTAATTGTTAGCAACCACCATAATTATCTCAAGTGGCTCATTGCATATGTAAAACCTCACTATTTTACCAATATGCAATATCATATATATATACACAACCATCTTCACATGCACATTGCAATGTTTGTTAATATGCCATCTGGTGCATATTCATTTCATCTATATAGTCTCTTTGCATTTTCAACATTCCCATGCCATAGTTTATATGCATGACAATTTCATAATTATAAATACGATAGAAAAACAGGGGTGAAGGAATTCTCCCTTTCCAATCCCTCGTCGTAGCATGGAATCCCTCTTCCATATCATAGTTGGTTTGATTTCCTTCCAGTCATGTAATTATAGAAATTGCCCATATTGACAATAATTTGTTTTTGTTAAAATAACTATTGGCACTCTTCTGCACCAAATATCTATGATATATGTGGACCTCATTCTAATTCTGGTCATTCATCCCTGTTCTCCTCTAGATAATATTTTCAACTCCTATCCCCGTGCTCCATTCCGATCCAGGACATGGAATTTACATTCTCCCAAAAATGCAAATTTTGCCCGAATTTCTGCACTTCTACACAACTGCAATTTTATTCTTCGAGGCCAACTTCAGCTGCTTGTAGAAGCAAATTTGGGAAGAATCATGAAAACGTTCAATTAAAGAAATTTAATAGAACAATTTTGAGCATTATCTAGACATACAGAGAAATCAATATGAGAGATCTTTATGCATTAGCGAATGTCCTGCAAAAGATTAAACACATAACTGATGACAAATTTGAAACCATAACTCAACAATTCCCAAAGAAATTTGAAGAACACTAGGAGGTGAATTAAAAGATAATTTTCCTGAATAGAGAAGTCTTGTACAAAAATTACAATGACTCTGATAAATAGAGTATCTTCAGTCCAAACTCCTGCTGAACTGCAATTCCAAAATTCCCAACCCTTTACTAAGGGAAACATTCCTCCTTATATACTAGATTTACATGAGAGTTCCAAAAGGAGAAATTCTACAAAATAGGGATTACAAAATCGGATTTAACCATCGATCTAAGAAATCTTGCTATTTTCAAGCTTAAAAGATTTTCCGCCACCTTTCACAAAATAAAGACTTTCTCTATAATTAGATGAGGTCTCGTGGCATCATAAAAATTCAATCACAGATTGTTCATTATCATCAACAGGTGGTGTGGCTTGTAGAGCATCCGCTGTAGGAAATTCAGGGTCGGAGAACCCACTATCAAAAACAGAGAAATCCATCAGAGGATTTACTTCAGGAATGATAGTCGTCATGTCAGGTTCTTCATTGATTATAAAGTCCTGTATAACATCAGTATCAAGATCAGTTGATCCCTCCATAATTTCCTTCCTTTGCTTTTCGGAGTTGTGAATGTAGGCAGACAAAGTTTCGAAGTCTTCTTCACTTCTACCACTGCTAAGATCAGGAACACCTACATCAAACGGTGGTGACAACATTTCTTGATACAAGAAGGGGCAGAGTTCTTCATTTTCAACCTGAACATTAGAAAATTCACCATTTGCATGAATATTGCTCATTCTGAATGAGTTTTAGATAGTTGGATGCAAAAATTCCACACAGAGTCTTATATCTTCCAGAAGGCAAGGGATGAACTGGAGATTTCATGTTAATTTCTATTTAAAGGCCAACAAGCATGTCGATGATAATCGGGTGGGGGCAATCTGCAATGTTTAAACTTATCCAGTCAATTCATTGTAATTACTTCAATTGTAATGAAAAGAGTCGAGGTATGTGCCAGTCGGATCAAAGCTTGTGCGAAGTACAAGTTCAATTACTACTCGCATGATTTCGAACTTCCTTTATGATCACATCGTTACGAGCAATCTTCCATCAATAATTATATTGGTGATTAATAATGGAGACGAAGGTTATGGTGATAAAGTTGATGTGGAAAAAGGTCTCGACTAGGAGTTCCAGTACATGGGCTATCAATTCTTCGCACGTAACAAATCCGATCATTAAGAGGTGGAACAAAAAAGACAAGATGTCAAAGCTCAAGTCCAGACATGGCGAACTTAAGGTGGAAAGATGGCGTCCATCCAACATGAAGTAACTGATAAACTTGTAATGGTGTCCGCTGTGATGAATTACATAGAAAAATGATAATTTGGCAGAACCAGGTTTTGAAAGACAAGATGGCAAAGCCTGACTTAACTGACTACCCAAAATCAGCATGACCGCGAGATCATAACAGATGGACGACGGAGATTAACCGGAGCGGAATGCGGAATCGGGTTCAAAAATTTCCATGAAGTTCTTATTCAAAGATTCCGCAAGCTGAAACTCGAAAGTATGGATTTGCGGGTTGTGAGTATGCAAACAAAAGTTAAAAAAAGGATTTCCGAAAGCTGAAAATTGACTATGCGGGTGGCGAGCTTCAGAGACATTGAACTGTGACGTAAAAATAACCATCCCAAAAGCCGCATCCCGAAATTACGGGTTGCGGGTTTCGGGAGCACACACCAAATAAATGAAAAAGCACAATCCCGAAAGCCGAATGTCGCCGGTGTGGGGTTCGGGTTTCGGGGTAATTATTTCTCAATCCTATTAAAGAATGATTCCGCAACCCGTAGCTGTCGGGTTGCGGGTTTCGGAATCAGCAAAATCAAAACTTAAAAACAACAGTCCCGCAACCCGCACCTGTTGGGTTGCGGATTTCAGGTTCTCCACATGTCGGGTTTCGGAATGATGATAACAGTCAACAAAATACTCAAAATTTTGGCTTTTTTTTTGGGACCGAAACACTTTGGAAGAAATAATCAAACCCTTACAAACAAGCAGACCAAAAGCATGGTTGAAGAATTTTAGAAGTAAAATCAAAATCTAAAATTTTCAAGATGACTCACCCAAATACCTTTGAGTTTATTAAAATTGGGGGCTTCCATGCTTAGCTAAGCATGGGATCTGTTGTGGCTACAACAAATGGCGACTGGCTGGGAAGAACCAGTTATCTCTGCAATTAAATCCAACTAAAGACAACATGTCAATCAACCAATTTCTTGAAACTTGAATCAAAGAAGATGCTCAAAAGATAACAGCCAACAAACAGTGAACATAAAAATGGATAGATCTCAACAATGACCATTTTAAAGATAACACTCATCCAATAAGGAGATTTAGAGAGTAATACCAAATCTTTACCATGATGTAATCATTGAAAACTAGCTTGTGTTGAACCTGGGCACAGTCTTAGAAATGCTTATGGATATCATAATTACAGATCGCCTTGGTTTATTAATTATATGTATATTCAGTGATCCTCTATGGATTATATATATATATATATTTTATATATACATAAAACTTAGTTGATACAAGACCACTGTACTGACTTGGTGATCAGATAATACAGTGCCATTCACAGGCCTGATTTGGAAACTAGTCAAGCTAGCTCGATGACGAGACTCCTTGTCTTCCGGTTGTAAGACCAAAAGAAATTATCATGGCTTGGTAACCATATAGTGATAATTCCAGTCCTAGGTCAAACCCATGATCATAGCAGGGCTGGCTTGTGATAAGACCCCCTCTGTCCTTGTATACAACAAAATCTTATGAAAAACAAAATAGTTTATTTTGGCATAGGCTACAAGGCATTACCATGGCTTGGTGACCATATAGTGATAATGTTACTAACCAATGCTTTGTGGATCATGAATGGACCGACCTGTAATAGGATCTTCCACCTTCCAGCAAAACTGAAAGTCATCTTCCAAGTGTGGTGGCTTGATGTGAATATGTCATTCCACTTTAACCACCTATGAAACTAATGGGCTGGCTTGATAACAAGACCACCCACCTTGTAACTTATAATTTTAAACAAAATTACTATTCAAATCGATTGTAAAAGGATCTATGAGCAATCGGAACTGGTCAGGTTATTATGATATGCCGTTCAACCATGAAACACCAGATAGAGAAATGATGACCATCCTCCATACCTCTTACACAAATAAAGCATGGTGAAAGATAATGATCAAAGCAAAAAGTATCCAAAAGCACTGCACTTATTCGACTGTTTATTCTTCAGAGCAAATTCTAATCAAAATCCAGAAAGTAAGATTGATAACGATGCTGAAACTTCAGAAGCAATTGTTGCTAAGAAAATCGATCATAAGCCATTACCACAAGTGTGAAGCCTTATTTATGAAACCAAAACAAAACAAGAAAACCAATCAAAATGTCAATGCAATAAAACAAATGATTGAAAAAAAAACCACACCTATGTACAAGTGCCTCAGATTGTTCAAACAAAATACTTTTTTAGAAGAGACACATTCATTGGGAAGGTGTCCACAACTCCTTCTAGCGTCTGTAATCGAACAGTGCTGGGACCAATCTTTTCTGTAACAATGAAAGGTCCTAGCCAAAGGCGCTGAAACTTGGTGTACTGATTCTTATCTTTACATTGCTTATCCCACCTTAGAACCAGGTCACCAACAGAAAATTCCCTGTCAGATGAAGATTTTTCATCAAACCATCTATTCACCATCTGCTGCTGATGATACAACTTGTTCTTGGCTATCTCCCTGTCCTCCTCTAGCTTCAAGAGGGTGTCAATTCTTTGCTGGAGGGGAGAAGAATCATTTTCTTGGACATACTAGGCTAATTGTAGCGAAGGAATGGTAGGATTAGTGGGAAGGATGGCTTCTTTGCCATAAACCAAACAGTAAGGAGAATTCGCAATTGCTGCTTTTGGGGTAATTCGATCTACCCATAATGCATTATACAACTGTGTGTGCCAATCTTTGTGATGAGAAGCTACAGTCTTCTTGAGAATGTTTATCAGGTTTTTGTTCGATGAATCAGCCAAACCATTACCTTGAGGATAATAATTGGCAGAAAACTTAAGCTTAATCCCCATCTCAAAGGCATATTCAGTTATATCGATTGAAGAGAAGTAGGATGCATTATCGAAAACTAAGTACTCTGGAGCACCAAAGCGTGTGACGATCTGGATATCAAGGAAAGAGATTACTTGGGTAGCATTACATTGTTTAAGAGGAGGTACCTCCACCCATCTAGTGAGGTAGCCTGTGGCTGTGAGGATATAGTTATGTTGGAGGGATGAGGGAGGGTTTATAGGCCCAACAAAATCCAATCCCCACTGTTGAAATGGAAACTGAATTGTAACCGGTTGTAAAGGAAATGCAAGTTTCCTAAACTTCCCTGTGCATTTTAGGCATGGCTCACACTTCCTAACATAAGCATAAGCATCTTTAAACAAAGTGGGCCAATAATATCCGGCCCTAAGAATCTTGTGTGTTGTAGTCTCTCCTGAAAAATGGCCTCTCGCAGGACCTGCATGAAATTGAAACAAAATGTCATCAGTTTCATGTTTTTCCAAGCATCTAAGAAATACTCCATCATAATTTTTTCTAAAAAGAACTTGATCAATGAATTGATAAGGAGCAGATTTCAGTCTTAAAGATCTTCTTTTCTTAAAATCAAGGGTTTCGGGAGCAAACCCATGGTTCCGAAAAAATATAATATCGTTGTACCATTCCAATGTCGGAGCATCGATAACATTAAAAACACCTGAGGGAATTTCTTCCTCATGATCCCATTCAGACTGTTGCTGTGTGGGGTCGTTGGATTGTGCAGTAAGAAGACAAAGGCCTTGGCCTTTTACAATTTTAGCCGATCTGATCTCAAGATCATATTCTTGTAGTGCGGTCATCCAATGGGCCCTCTTTTCCCCCAATTCTTTCTGGATGAGGACATTTCTGATAGCAGAATATGGAACAATGACTTTGGTTCAAGATTTTAGCAAGTAGGGTCTGTAATGGTTGACAGATTTATAGACCGCAAAGGCTTGCTTATCAATCTGCGAGTATTTAAGCTCTGCACCTTTAAATGTTGAGCTCATAAAAGAGATCGGGATTTCAGTATCATTGTCATGCTTTTGAGTTAAGACAGCTGCATAAGAAAAGTCAGTGGCAAAAGTATAAAGAATGAAATCCTTATCAAAATCTGGGGACATGAGAGCAGGAGCTTCTACAATGGCCTTTCGAATTCGGATAAATGCATCTCTCTATTCTTGAGACCAAGTAAACTGCACATCTTTCTTGACCAAAAGTTGTAGTTGTTTAACAATCTGAGCAAAATTTGGTACAAATCTACGTACAAAATTAATCTTACCTAAGAAGGATTGCATTGCTTTGCGTGAGCCTGGTAAACCAATATTTGAAATAGCCTCTGTACATTTAGGATCGATAATCATACCTTCTTTCGAAACAATGAAGCCCAGAAGCTTTCCTTCTGTTACTGCAAAAATAGATTTCTTCAGGTTGAGAGAAATACCGAATTTTCTGCAGCGATCAAAAACTTGTTTCAAAGCAAACACATGTTCATGTCGTTTTTTAGAGTAAATAGTGATATCGTCAAGGTAAACCACGACAGAATTATGCATTAACCCTCGGAAAGCTATATCCATAGCTCTCTAAAAAGTAGCTCCTGTATTGATCAGCCCGAAAGGCATCCGTCTGTAGGAAAAAGTACCCCATGGGGTCCTGAAAGCTGTTTTCAACTGATCGTCCGGGGCAACCATAACCTGGTTATACCCCGAAAAACCATCTAGGAGGGAAAACATCTCTGACCCTACTCCCTTTTGAAGAATCTTCTCCATTGGTGGAACGGGATAGTTGTCTTTCTCAGAAGCCCGATTTAGGTTCCTGAAATCGACACACAGTCGAATTTCCTCGCTTTTCTTACGGACAGTACTAAGTTAGCAATCCATTGAGTATGCTTGACCAGAAAGATAATTCGAGCAGTGAGCAGCTTCTCCAGCTCCTTTTTTACATAAGGCTCCAAACTAGGGTGCATCTTCTGCAACTTTTGTTGAAATGGCTTAACCAAAGGTTTCATGGGTATATTATGAAACATGACGCTAGTGTCACACGTTTTCAACTTGTCATACGTCCAGGCGAAAACATCCTTATACTGTTTGCACAATGAAATAATGGCTCTGCGTTCTTCAGGGGTACAATCAACTCCCAAATTGATGAAACGAGGTTCATGTTCAGTGCCTAGGTTGACCCGCTCATAATTCAAAGATGAGCTTTGAGTTTTACAATTAGTTTGAGATTTGAACTTGTCCTACAAATCGTAAAACCTTTCTAGATTGATAACGGACTTCGGGATGACGTTTGAGGAATCAGTGAGAGACTTTTCATGTTCTGCTTCATCGATGGCCATGTCTTGAAACGTATCCTGAGCAGTGAGGAAGTCGAGTATCTATCGGTCATCATCAAATACTTTCCAATTAGTCACATTATCCGAAATGGATGGTCTGTACATCAATTCGATTGAGAAAGTTTGAGGAGACAGACCTTCTGGCGGGATTAGTCTAGAAGCTGTATTTGCTAACAGGTCTGCATCAAAATTTTGTGACCTGGGAACTGATTTAATATTGAATGCTGAAAATGAGTTGGTTAGATCCCTTACCAACTTTTGATAATTAGCCAAATGCGGAGATAAGCAGTGTATTTTATTCCTGACTTGCTTGACTATAATTTTGGAGTCTCCATAGCATTCTATTGCTTGTACACCTAAATCAATGGCCTTCTTGAGCCCCTGCACAAGAGCTTCATATTCGACTACATTATTAGTGCAATCAAATTCTAACCTGCAAGCAATCATGATTTTTATTCCTTTAGGATTGATAAGAACACAACCCGCTCCAGCTCCCTCCTTGGATTTGGAGCCATCAAAAAATAAAGTCCATGAGACAGGATCTAATCTAAAATTCGTATTCACATTATATACATTATGCACAATTTCACCAGAAAAAGGTATAGAAGTAACCTGAGTGATATGTGATTTGTTTCGGATGCTTTCTTCTGATGAGGCATCAGCTGGGAATTCATCGAAAAAGGTATCGAATGTAAATTGCTCTGCACGAGAGGTGAGATAACCAGCAGGTTCACTTGAATCATTAAGATCAGTAACTGTCTGTTTCATGAAAGGTTCTCTGCTGATCTTAATTTTATTCGGTTGACCATTGTAAGGCAACCATAAATGGGACCAGTCGGTTGCAAAGTAACCTTTAAGTTTCTCTGACCAGTCCCTGCTTAACCACATCCCATAGGCTTCTGGGATGTCAGCTATCACAATGTCAATTGTCTGATGGATCCTGGGATCAGCTGACAGTGTGAGCATAACATTTCTCAATTTACCAACCACTTTGACTTTGGATCTGTCAAGTTGCACAATCTGGGTTGGACAGGGTTCCCATGTTGCATTCAACTTTCTGCAAACAGAGAGGGGCATCACATTTGACGATGCTCCTGAATCTATCATGCAGTTGCGTACATTCCGGTTGAAAATCTCAAAAGTAAGCAAGAAAGGAGGAGTTCTCTTACTTGCTAGTTTTTTATCAATAGTCTTAGTGACAGAGTCTAGATTATTATTCTGTGACTCTCTAGGCTGTTTGGCTATCATGTTTTTAGGTAAAGAATCCCTCATAGAAGGAATTTTGAGTAGCTCAAACATAGAGATGTTTGCTTTGACTCTTTTTAAGTCTTCAACTAGGTTGTACTCCATTTGAGGGAGGACTGTATCCTTCTGTGGGACAGGATTGTTTCTTGTGGGAACCGAGGGAGAAGATGAAGGTTGTTGAGGTGGCTGTGGTTTTGACCTGTATTATAAAGATGTTGTGTGTTAAACACCGCCTCAGGTTCTTCTTCTTCTTCACACATAGGAAGTTTCTAAAAGCATCCCACAGCATCGACATGTGGATCATCTTCTACTTCTTCTTCAGGTAGTGGAGGATTCGGGGTAGTCCGATCGTTGGAAGTGTGAGGGGTGACTTGAGATTCTGCTACCAATGATCTAAAAATAGAAAAGAGTTCATCATTTGTGAGTGCATCCGCCGGATTTGGTGGTGGTGGATTTTGTGGAGGCTGGTAAGGTCTCCTAAACGGTGGCCTTACAAAACCTCTGTTCTGATTCTGATTATCATTAGTGTTCTTCTTCAAATACACCATCTCATTTGACATCTTCTGAAGGAATTTTTTCATGTCAGTCATATCAAATGAATCCTTGTTTTGAACTGTGGGTTTAGGGACAGTCTCAATTTTCTTCCTGGAAGTGGAAGGTTTTCCTTTTGAAGTTTCAGGGATATCTTCCAGACAAAAGATGTCCTTCTCAACTTGGATTGCTTCATCAAATGCTTCCAGTAAAGTACCATTTTGTGCCCTTTTGACCCATATTGCAATAGGGGGAGGCAGACCCTTTTCATAATAAGCCACCAACAATTCTTCAGCAGGAAGAAGATTGGTAGGAATTCTGTTTTTGAGATATGAAAACCTTTGGTTAAAGTCTTTTACCCTTTCTTTTCCTTTGGTTTTCATGGAGGATAACTCTAGGAAAAGATCTTCCGCTGTTTTGTCATCCCCGAATTTCTGGGTAAAATGTTTCTCAAATTCATCCCAGGAAGTTATAGATTGGGCTGGTAAATCAAAATACCAAGTGGCCTCTCTACCCTCAAAGGTGTATGGAAAGAGTTTGCATACTACATCCTCATATACCACACTTCTAAGCCTGATTGCCTGCATTAAAGTTTTTATGTGGTCCAACGCAGGTATCTTATCATCAGGGTTGTATTTAGGCAGCCATTTCTCAGGATTCTTTGGTAATCTATGTTGATCACCTAATATAAAAACTGCACCTTGGTCAAGCCAAGGTCTATTTTGACCTTCCCTAGCCATTGGAGGTTCTCGCTCTTCTTCTTCAGATGACGAACTAGAAGAATTCTCTTCGTCTGAGGAAGATGATGAAGATGAAGGAGGGGACGGTTGTGGATCACTGGCTCCAAGATTTGGTCGACCTTGTGTTCCTATGAGAGTAGCCTCACGGTTATATTCAAGAGAATCTGGTCGATTAACCAGGTCTTGGTTTTCAGATTGTTGATCAGTCGTATGTTGATCCTCTTTGTTAAAACTATTGGTATGATGAACTTGTGGATCAGTGGTTTGTGATGTGGGAACTTGCTGATCTTCCCGATCGCTAGCCTGCAAAGTACTTTCTAAGTTTAGATCTACCAGGCCGCATCTTCTTTGATCGACAAGTCGTTGTTCTTCTCTTAAAACCCTATCGGCAGATGTTTTCAATATCTGCTCTAACGAGATGGGTCTCCTTGTAGGTGACGTGAAAATGATATCTCCTCTGTTCTCCTATTGTGTCACAAGTGTGACAGGTATAATCGCAAGTTGTGTGGACGCGATAGGGAGAATCGTAGGTTGTGCACTAGTTGGTTGTGCAGATGTTGAAGCCCTAGTCTGGCTTCGAGTTTGAACCGTTGAAGTACTTGCTGGAGGAGGTTTATTAGTAGTTTGCTTAGGCATGTTTTACTAGTGGCCCTCCTTCTAACGCCATTTGTTGATGCCTTGGGGGTGCAGGGTAAGTGTGAGGTGCTGGAATGGGTTCCAAGGCACACAACAGGGGATGAAAACCCAGCCAAAGGCTTCGAAAGACCCTGCGCAAGGGAAATTCTATCCTCGAGCTGTTTGGTGTGGTAATCACCCACGGATATTTGGCCTCCGCTGGCACTCTATGAGTAAAGGATTTGATCTCAGAAGATCAGTTTTCCTATAACGGAAAACAAAGTATGAAAGCTGGTTAACGAAATCTAACTTAACCTACCCAAGGAAAGAACCTATTCTAAGTCAGATCTAATACAAAAGGAGAAGTTGGTGTCGTGCAGATTAGAATTGAAGTGTGATGAACAAGTAGTAAGTACCTTAAACAGAAATGTCTTCGGGTTCTTCAATTGTAAATTTAAAGTTTTATCATTTAATGAAAATTAAGTGACAATTCTTCAAAGTGTTTAAGCCTATTCAAATATCTGATCTGTAATCATTGTATTAATTGAAAAATTAACATTTGATTATACATATTTATTTGCATCGAATCATTTGCAGAAATATAAAAGAAATGAAAACGTTCAATTAAAAAAATTAATAGAACAATTTTGAGCATAATCCAGACATACAGAGAAATCAATATGAGAGATCTTTATGCATTAACGAATGTCCTGCAAAGGATTAAACACATAACGAATGACAAATTTGAAACCATAACTTAGCAATTCCCAAAGAAATTTGAAGAACACTAGGAGGTGAATTAAAAGATAACTTTCCTGAATAGAGAAGTTTTGTACACAAATTACAATGACTCTAATAAACAGAGTATCTTCAGTCCGAACTCCTGCTGAATTGCAATTCCAAAATTCCCAACCCTTTACTAAGGGAAACATTCTTCTTTATATACTAGATTTACATGAGAGTTCCAAAAGGATAAATTCTACAAAATCGGATTTAACCATCGATCCAAGAAATCTTGCTATTTTCAAGCTTAAAATATTTTCTGCCACCTTTCACAAAAGAAAGACTTGCTCTTTAATTAGATAAGGTCTCATGGCATCATAAAAATTCAATGACATATTGTTCATTATCATCAATAGGTGGTGTGGCTTGTAGAGCATCCACTGTAGGAAATTCGGGGTCGGAGAACCCGCTGTCAAAAACAGAGAAATCCATCAGAGGATTTACTTCAGGAACGGTAGTCGGCACGTCAGGTTCTTCATTGATTATAAAGTCCTGTATAACATCAGTATCAAGATTAGTTGATCCCTCTAGAGTTTTCTTCCTTTTCTTTTCGGAGTTGTGAATGTAGGCAGACAAAGTTTCGAAGTCTTCTTCACTATTACCGCTACTAAGATCAGGAACACCTACATCAAACGGTGGTGACAACATTTCTTGATACAACAAGGGGTAGAGTTCTTTATTTTCAACCTGAACATTAGAAAATTCACCATCTGAATGAATATTGCTCATTCTCAATGAGTTTTAGATAGTAGGACGCAAAAATTCCACACAGAGTCTTATATCTTCCAGAAGACAAGGGATGAACTGGAGATTTCATGTTAATTGCTATTTAAAGGCCAACAAGCAGGTTGATGATAATCAGGCGGGGGAAATCTGCAATGTTTAAACTTATCCAGCCAATTCATTGTAATTACTTCAATTGTAATGAAAAGAGCCGAGGTATGTGCCAGTCGGATCAAAGCTTGTGCGAAGTACGGGTTCAATTACTACTCGCATGATTTCGAACTGCCTTTATGATCACATCGTTACGAGCAATCTTCCATCAATAATTATACTGGTGATTAATAATGGAGACGAAGGTTATGGTGATAAAGTTGATGTGAAAAAAAGTCTCGACTAGGAGTTCCAGTACACGGGTTATCAATTCTTCGCACGTAACAAATCCGATCATTAAGAGGTGGAACAAAAATGACAAGATGTCAAAGCTCGAGTCCAGACATGGCGAACTTAAGGCGGAAAGATGGCGTCCATCCAACATGAAGTAACTGATAAACTTGTAATGGTGTCCGCTGTGATGAATTACATAGAAAAATGATAATTTGGCAGAACCAGGTTTCAAAAGACAAGATGGCAAAGCCTGACTTAATTGATTACCCAAAATCAAAATGACCACGAGATCATAACAGACGGACGACGGAGATTAACCGAAGCGGAACGCGGAGTCGGGTTCAAAAATTTCCATGAAGTTCTTATTCAAAGATCCCACAAGCCGAAACTCGAAAGTACGGATTTGCAGGTTGCGGGTATGTAAACGGAAGTAAAAAGAAAAGGATTTTCGAAAGCCGAAAACCGACTGTGCGGGTGGTGAGCTTCAGAAACATTGAACTGTGACGTAAAAATAACCATCCCAAAAGCCCATCCCGAAATTACGGGTTGCGGGTTTCGGGAGCACACACCAAATAAACGAAAAATCACAATCCCGAAAGCCGAATGTCGCCAGTGCGGGGTTCGGGTTTCGGGGTAATTATTTCTCAATCCACTTAAAGAATGATTCCGCAACCCGCAACCGTTGGGTTGCAGGTTTCGGAATCAGTAAAACAAAAACTTGAAAACAACAGTCCCGCAACCCGCATCTGTCGGGTTGCAGATTTCGGGTTCTCCACATGTCAGGTTTCAGAATGATGATAACAGTCAACAAAATAGTCAAAATTTTGGTTTATTTTTTTAGACCGAAACACTTTGGAAGAAATAATCAAACCCTTACAAACAAGTAGACCAAAAGCATGGTTGAAGAATTTTAGAGGTAAAATCAAAATCTAAAATTTTCAAGATGACTCACCCAAATACCTTTGCGTTTATTAAAATAGGGGGCTCCCATGCTTAGCTAAGCATGGGATCTGTTGTGGCTACAACACCTCTGTGACCGTCGCTTGTCTTAATCTTAACTCCATCGACCTTGGCGCTGGATTTAACCCTAAAATGGCCGCCGCATCGCAGGTTTTAACCTTAACTTTTGCCACCGTTTCGCCAGTCTTGGCCTTATCTCCGTCGCCCGCAAGCCTTTGTTGTTGCGACTGCATCGGAATTTTTATGGCTAGAATTGCCACCCGCGTCGTAGATTTTATGGTTAAAATTGCCGACTGCGTCGCAACTTTTAAGCCTAAAATTGCCGCTGCGCTGCAATTTTTAAGCCTAAAATCGCCACCACGTTGCAAATTTTTAAGCTTAAAATTGTTTCCGTTGTCACGGATTTTAACGTTATTTTCGCCGCGTGCATCGCAGATTTTAACATTAATTTCGTCACGGTGTCGCGGATCTTAATGTTAAAATTGTTGCCGTTTTTTACGGATCTTAACGTTTATTTCGCCATGCGAGCTCGTCGCAATATTTAACATTAATTTCGCTGCCACATCGCAGAAATTAACATTAAGTTCGCCGCCACAGCCTCAGGAAAATTTTCCAAAAACACTTAGAAAAAAATTTCAAAAACAGTTAGAAAATTTTATGAAATATTTCTGTCTCTTTTGATGTTTAGTGTTGGACAGGAGGCATACTTACCTCTGCAATTGTGATAGGTAGCCCATGAAGGCCCAATGTTGCAACCAGTAGCTCTGATACCATTCTGTCACACACCCTCCCATCTAGCCAATTCCTGGAAGGGAACATGATGCCAAATTCTGGGCTTTCACATAATCTCAGCCCAAGTCATTAGCTTCACACAATTAAAAATAGAGTGTGCAGATGCAAATTAAGCAATTTAAGCATAGTGGAATTAAAACTCATCCACACACACATTTCATATGCATACAACATATCCAAAAACAATCATCAATTTAAACATTGCAGAAGTAAATGCATAGACAGATTAACACTTATCTTTATGATGAAATGTCCCCAAACAACTAGCTATGTCGCTGCAACGTTCCACCCAACCATAGACCAGTTTTGTTCATCAATTCTCTCAACACAACTGCCACCCCCGAGCTGGGCATGATTCTTACAAGGAAAAGGGGACATTCGAGCTCATGCATAGCCAAAGCAATAGAAACCCATCTCAACCCCAACATTCGTTCACACACATCAACTCAACTGGGCATGGATACACATTTTCAGCAATGGGATTTACAAACACGATGGCCATGGATTTTCCCAAAACGTGGGCACACCCAAAACAGATTGTGAGAGAGGGCAATTCGACCACATGGAGAGAAACGATTTATCCCACAGATTGTGGGCATTCCAATGGCCAAAACGACCTCCAGAAAACCCCCAAATCGATCCGTTCTCTTCCCCACTGGTAACCAAAGCAAAAATGCCCTTCTCCCAGCTGAGAAACAAGGAAAAACCAGAAAAACATGGCTGGAAAACGCCTAGGAAGCCACAAACTCGTGGGAGAGCAAAACTGGTTGATGGGTAATGGCTTGGGGAGTAATTCATGGCTATTTTCTTGCCCAAGAAGCAAAACACGTTTTTCCATGGAGGGTCGCTTGCCCATACTTGAATTTGGAAAGCCATACCTCCCCATTCCCCAAGGCATTAACTACTTCACCCAACTCTTGGGAGAAATGAATGATTGGTACAAAAGTCAACATGGGTAGTTGAGGGTTTGATGGGTTCTCTCATTGACACTTGGCTTGACTTGATTGACTCAAGGGTTTGAATGTTTTACCTCCCAATTCCTTGTAAAATCATGCCCCCATCTCTTGTTGCATTGCATAGCTAGCTGTGGGTATTTTATTAAAATGCATATTTACAATTCCAATGTGCCTGGCTAGCACGTAAACCATATGCATCAATAAATCGATGGCGGGGCCTTGGCTTTGAGCTCCTCACCACAATTTTTATAACAATATTACATTATTTACATTTTAATACAATGGAGTCAAAATCAAAATATTACAATTATCCTCATTATTCTTCAAGTATGCATCATGTAACAATTCATTAAGCTCAAACAAATGGTTTCTATCAAAAAGCAAAGACATGAGATTACCTTTGATGTGGTGCATTGCTCTTTGAATCTTCTCCATGTCTTCAAGGAAG
The DNA here is from genome assembly GCA_027924585.1 of Larix kaempferi. Classification (NCBI taxonomy): domain Eukaryota; kingdom Viridiplantae; phylum Streptophyta; class Pinopsida; order Pinales; family Pinaceae; genus Larix; species Larix kaempferi. The sequence goes on along the minus strand of BSBM01000155.1, from coordinate 12,137,642 downwards.
GATGTTTCCTCCAATGAAGTATCTCTCCAACAAGAATTTGACACCAATGCTTGAGTGCCATGGAGAATACTAAGGGACTCTTGGATCTTCTTTTCATTCATCTTTAAGGACCCTTCAAGAAAATGAGGCTCTTGCAAATGAACCTCCTCATCTTCTTCCTTCTTACTTGGACCAACTTCATGAAGCTCAAGTGGTGATGGGGAAGTTGGTCTTGTTTCTTCTTCAACTGCTACAAGGTCTTCATTTTCATGCTTAAGGGAATTTTGACTTGCAGTAATACTGTCAAAAGTGATCTCTATATCACCAACATAGAGGTGGGAGCACCCATCAGTAGGTACTCCTTCATAGTTTAAGCATCCATTAGTAGATGCTCCTTGATCCATGTTCAAGGTAGAATGTGTCTCGAAATGATCTTCAATATTTTCAATAGGATCTTCTTCAAGTTCACAGGATGTATGTTCATCTTTCTCCTCCAAGCAATATGATGTGCTTTTCACCTTGGTTTCCTTAATATCAATACATTTGGAATCTCTTTTTGAAGAGTACCTAAGAAGTCTCTTCCAGATGGAAATACCTGCATTCCCTGAAGCTTCAGATTTTTCATTGCTCTTTTCACTCACACATATATGATTTTCTCTCCAAGGTCTTTTGCAAGAAGGACATAGACCTTTCTTCACTAACTACACATCTTCATTTGTGGGTCTATTTGCAAACAACCCATAAGCATAATCTTCAAAAGAAATGGCATTTTGTGTATATTCCTTTGAAGCAAGATATGCTTGATATCTTTGATATGTTCAGGGGCAAGGTTTTATATGTTGCTCTCCATCTTTGTAACTCATCCATAGAATTATCCTTTGGTGGCGTGACATACTCATATTTATCATACATATGGTCATAATAATAATCTTCATTCCTCCTGAAATTGTAAGAATGTTGCATGATGGCACCTCTTCCTCATACCACTCACATTCTGCTTTATATTGCTCACAATCATCTGCATATTCCTCATAAGAATTGTACTCATAGGATTCATCATAGTAGTAAGACATGGCTGCAACTTATTATTCAATGTATTATATTAATTCATAGGTGCAAGGACCATGCTATGATACCACTGTAATGTCCCATTTTTGAACTTATTTAAAATGGTGAAATTTTCAACTTTTTTTCCCTAGTTCGACCTTTGACTAGTTTTGAGCTCTAGGTCTCCAATTTGCTCCAAATACTCCCAAATATTCTGAGAAGGTGTATGAATGATATTAGGACTTGATTATTATATTCAGGGATGATTTATACCCATCAAAATACTTTTGCAAACCCCTTTGACAATCTGGTCATTGTATGGAGTTTTACTAGTAAATTGTGGTTCAAATCCCCTAGGGGTAGATGATGAAAATGACTTTCCAAATGCACTCAATCTAACTCGAATTTATCAATGGAAGAATGGGACATATAAAGGACATCAACATGAACTCATATGCATCACCATTCAACTTTTAATGTCTTCTATAACTCCCTTAAATCAGATGCAAAAAGACTAGTTTCAGCCTTGGGGGAAATGATAGGAAATCTTCTCCAAATGCTATGAAACTCAACAAAATGACTCCAAATGATTATGTATTGAAAATTAAACTCATATATATATCAATAACAGTCCATTCATCAATAAAACATCAATATTTTACTTATCCATTCGAATCCATCAACATTACATTGGTTCACAACAAGGTAGTGGAGAAATGGCATTGTTTGTTCATTAATGAGCAATTTAACATAGTTTTTCTTAGAATATCGACTTGTGGATCTTCTGATATGGTTATTACAGAGATATATAGAAGCTGACATGTACATTAAATCGAAATAGCATTCCTTCACTAACTATATGCAACCACAAGAGTGATATGCAAGAGCTATGGGGAAAATGGCACCATTTCTTCATTAAAAATTAGATTTATACATTCCCACTTGGAATTTCAACTTGAAACTTTATGGAGATGAAGAAAAGAGTATTTAATTCATATTGTAAAAGAAATGGGGCATTAGAAGCTCCCTCAAAGATTACAATAGCTCACCAAAAACGCCCTCCCTCAAGGATCAAGAATATGCAATGAAAACTGGAAATGGTTGAAGGAATGAGCTGCACTAGAAGAAACCATGATCTTCCCTATAGCTTACATATGCAACAAATGACTCCATTAAATCTCCAAATGAAAGGTCTGAATGGCCTTTCCAATTACCAACTTGGATGGGAATCTTTCACCCTCGAAATTGACTAAGGCAAGAAACTAGTCATCCACTAGCTCTCTCTCTTCACAAATGCAAATTCTAAAAATGATCAAAAGCTGGTTTGATTATTTGTTCTTGACATTTATAAAGTTTCTAATCTCTCTATGGGTTGAATTCCTTCCAAGAGATGCATTCCAACTCAAGTTGAGAAGAGATTCCAAAGAATGCCACTTGTACAACAATTCCTAGTCTCCCACTTCCACCAAATCACATGTGGAAGCATCTTAGCTGCCCTAACTCCCTTGAGTGCCCTCTTGGAGTCTATTTTTAGCCCTAACATGTCATCAATGTCAAATGTCAGCCTTCAGGTCTGATTTGTGTCATAGGTATCATAGCATCTTCATCATTCTTGTCATAGAGCTAGGGAATCTAGTCCAAGTGTCTCACTAGCTCCAAAATGCCTCTTCCTCTTCCTCTTCTATGGGAGTTACTCTTCCACTCCAATTCGAACTTAATTGATTCATGCCAAGTATATTGACCTTACAACTCATCTCAATACCCTTGGGCTTCTTATGGATTCGAAATGATAAGAGGAGGATGCCATGTGGCATAGAAAATCTAGCTTGTGTGGGTCCCACATCCTCCATGTGTCTTCATGATCAATTGCCACTTTGATTTTCCCTTGCATTTATTTATTTAGCTCCTTTATTTAAATATTTATGCCATCCTAATGTTTAAACATCATTTATTATCCCCCTTATTCCAAATCCCAAAGCTTCCACTCCCAACCTAGGAAACTAGTAATTTTCCTCCTTGGAAATTTTTTGACCCTTAGCATCAATTTGACAAACTCTCATGAATATGACCAATGAGCTTAGGCCAGTGTGACCCAATGCAAAATTTGGGACATGACAGTGAACTCCATTGATCTCAAGAGGCTTGTGATGATGAGCATGGTAAAAATTGGAAGAAAGCTATGCAAGAAGAAATGGAATCCTTGTTGGAAAAAAAATGTGGGAGTTAGTAAAGCTTCCAAAAAGAAGAAAATATATACAAAACAAATGGGTAGTATATAGGATCAAGCATGAGGGTGAAGGGAAGAAGGAAAGGTATAAGGAAAAGTTGGTGGTAAAGGGATTTTCCCAAAAAGAAGGTATTCACTTTACTGAAATTTTTTCACTTGTTGTTAAAATGTCATCCATTAGAGTTATTCTTGGTCTTGTTGTTGCTTTAAACTTGAAGTGTGAACAATTAGACATGAAGACGGCCTTCATGGGGAATGGGAGGAGGAGACTTACATGGAGCAGCTGAAAGGATTCAAAATAAAAGGTAAAGAAAACTTGGCTTGTAGGTTTAAAAAGAGCCTCTATGGGATGAAACAAGCACCTCACCAATGGTATAAGAAGTTTGATTCGTTCATGTTGGAGCATGGTTTTAGAAGGATAGAGGCTGATCATTGTGTTTACATTACGAGGTATGGCCAAGAAAAGTATATTACATTATTGCTATATGTGGATGACATGCTAATTGTTGGGCATGATAAGAACGTGATTAACAGGTTGAAGAAGGATTTGGGAAGCCAATTTGCAATGAAATACTTGGGCCCAACACAAAAAATATTGGGCATGAAAATGATACGTGACAGAAGGAACACAAGGTTGTGGTTTTCACAAGAAACGTATATTGAGAAGGTGCTTAATGAGTTTAATATGAATGATTCCAAGCTAGTTGGAACACCTCTAATAGCCCACTTAAAATTGAGTGTTGTTTTGTGCCCTTGTAATGACAAGGAGAAGGAAGAAATGGATAAAATTACCTATGCTTAAGCTATTGGTAGCTTAATGTATGCCATGCTATGTACACGACTAGACATTGCACATTCAGTGGGGGTGGTGAGTAGGTTCCTTGCTAATAAGGGAAAACAACATTGGCAAACAGTAAAGTGGATCTTAAGGTATCCCAAAGGTACCAATCATTACTATTTATGTTTTGGTAATAATGATATTGTGCTTATAGGCTTTACAGATGCAGATATGGTTAGAGATGTTGACACTAGAAAGACCACTATTGGTTATGTGTATGCATTTGCAAGTGCAACTGTATCTTGGGTATCTAGGCTACAAAAGGTAGTAACTCTCTCCACAACTGAGGAAGAATACATAACTGTAATAGAGGCTTGCAAATAGATGTTGTGGATGCAAAAATTCCTAGGAGAGATGGGAATAAAACAAGACAAGTATGTGTTGCATTGTTACAGTGAAAGCATCATTCAGTTGGCGAAATAACCAAGCATTTCACTCAAGGAACAAGTAGATTGATCTGAAGTACCATTGGATCTGGCAAGTATTGGAAGAAGGTCATTTAAATTTAGAAAAGATTCATACTGTTGAGAATCCTTCTGATATGCTCACCAAAATTTTTCCAAGAGACAAGCAAGAACTTTGTAGAAGATTGCTAGGATTGGGGGTACTTGATGCACATTTTTTGGATGAAAAACAAACCATAGCTTTGCCTCCATTTGATTTCAAGCGGGAGAATGTTGGTAGGTGAAACCAAATAACGGCAAATTTGAACTGTACTACAGCCCTCCCGTCGGTAACAACCCAGTCTTCTCGTGTGTACGCTGGTAGTTAGAAATGTAAATGAGGAATTAAATGATCAAAGGCTTCTTGATGAAGTTATCTCCCCACCGACAACAATGGAAGGCTCTAGACACCTTGTATTCATGTCAACCTCTTCATTGTATTGGTTATTGAATTGTGTATTGTAATAGAGTAGCTTGTATGTTTTCACTGAGAGTGCTGAAGTGAATAAAAAAAAGTTCATGCCCAATTCTGAGTTTACCTCTGTGTGCGTGACTGCACTTTTCTGCATATACTTTGTTCTGACTTTGACCATGTGCCTGAATGCATGTTCTTCAAAGTGTTGTGTATTTATCTTTTAATATAGTTATCAATTTGTTTTTAAAGTTTCAGATTTGTTGTTAGCTTTTGTAATCTACAAGTTGGTGCAAGGCTTTCAGTGTGAGTGTAAGCCGGTCAAGTATGATAAATAAAAAGTAACCGATATTTGCTTGATTGATAGAGAACAATGCAATTAATAATCATAATTCTACACTTATGTAATTAACACACATTCCAAGTAAATAGAAGGTATCAAATTCATTCACCACTTTTAAATCACTAAAAGTTTGGAAAGGAAACTTAGCTTATTCATGTTCCAATTATGCAGAAGAAATTGAAATGAGAAATCCACCTTGATGGAAAATGGCTTGGAAGGATCCAAAAGGCATAACTCTAAAGTCGACATTTACTGCCCTTGATATTTATTGAGCCAAGGCCCTCATTATTGCCAAGCCTACCCAATAGTGCGTCTAGCTGTACACAAAGATGTTGTAAATATGGCAATTGCAAATGGAGATTTAATGCAGCTTCTTTCCACAAAAGCAATCCAGCGACACACTCAATTTCTATTTTACTCACAAATAGAACCAGACTCTTGCTGATATAAATAACTGTTTGTATGCGCAGGCGCTTCACTTCCAAAATTAAAGGGGATGGCCATTGTTGATGCCATGGAGGTGGCTATTGGACTTTTGAACAGGAGCTTGCATCCAATACAAAAGAAAAATATAAGGGACCAACTAAGGAATTCAACGCCAACTAGGCCATAATTAGGGGTGAACAATATTCAGGTTGTAATTAGGGGTAAATAATATTCAGTTGGTTGTAGATTATTTAATGCAGCAGGTTTGTTGATGGATTTCAAGCTGTTTGAGATCCAATCATTAATAGAGATCATAATCAGGGGTGAATAATATTCAGCTTGGTGTAAATCAGTTAATGCAGCAGGTCTGTTGAGGATTGGATTTTAAGCTACTTAAGATCCAACAATCAACAGAACTACTACAACTGCATTAAATAATCTAAAGCAAACTAAATATTATTTGCTTACCAACAAGCTGAATATTGTTGGCCATAATTAGACCTGCTGCATTTGTAATATGTGGCAAGTCCTTTTGGGGCTTGGGGTGGATACTAGCTTCGGGTATAGATTGTCGGTGCATGAGGTGAAGTCGGCAAAGTCGGCAGAAGGACAAGACAATCGAGAGAACTGTTACATATATAGACAACCCCGATCAAATCCATGGTTGGCGAATGAATCAGACGACAGGTAAGCTCAGACATGAAAGCGCCAGCTGCCAACGGTGGAAATCCCCTGCATGGTAGTCTAACAAGAATAAACGGCTGCCATTCTTCTAAAATGAATATTAGAGGACATGAATAGCTGTAAGAGTTTATCCACCATCCGTGAAACTTCGATGTTTTTTTTTACATGATTTGTCAAACAACGTGTTTTTCGTTTACATGACTAGCCTATTCCACTATTAGACGACACTGTGTTGTTTTTGATCTGTCATTGTACTTTATTGCTTCTCTTAAAAAGCAATGGCCATCCAGAGAGGGCTATACCTTTTAATCCGTTTGCTCTGCACAAAATCCACCTTATGATATACATATATATCCACCCACTTCTGGCTCATCCTCGTACTCGCTGCTAAATCCAAACAAATCCCGCAATGGCTTCCTGGTTTTCCCAACTTTGGGTTTGGAGTCTGGCTCTCTGTTGCAACTGCATACGATGCGAAAGCGGTTTTAGCAAGACTGTTATTGCCCAGGTTCGGGTGGAGGCAAAGTTTGCTATTGCTGAGACAGACCAGGATTTTATATGTGCCACTCTAGACTGGTGGCCACCAGAGAAATGTGATTACGGGACCTGCAGCTGGGGGCACGCCTCCTTACTAAATCTAGTAAATGCCCTGTCCTTGTCCCCTTTGTTTTTGCCAGGGGGTTTTGGATAGCTAGCTGTTTTATAATACAATGAGTGGCCTTCCAAGTGTATTAATATCGTCTGAGTTATGATTTGAATGCATGGAGCCGTGTTGTTTCACGATTTTGGGATGCATAAATTACTGATATTGAAGTAATTATTCCTCTTTTAGAATAGATGCATTTTAATGGGATCTATTAAACACTGAAATGATAACAACTTAAAATGCTCGTTTAATTCTTTTTCAGAATCTTGAAAACCCACTGCTGGCAATTGCTGTGAAAGGTAAGGATAATGTATTATTATTTATTATAATTTATGAACTACATCATCGCCTGGTTAATATGTATTTGTGTATGATCATGCTTGAATACAGCTTTCCATCCGCTGAAAATAAGATTGGGTGGATCATTGCAAGACAAAGTCATATATGATGTTGGAAAGTTGAAGCAACCTTGCCATCCTTTTGTCAAGAATGCTTCACTGATGTTTGGATTCTCACATGGATGCCTTCCAATGTCAAGATGGGATGCTTTGAATGCCTTTTTCAACAAAACAGGGTATGTTGTGAATTAACATCCTAACTATCTTCACTGTCAACACAACAGGGTATGTTTTGAATTCACATCTGAACTATCTTCACTGCAAGCTTATTCTTGTTTTTACTGGATGTGTTGGGCACTAACACAGATTTAACTATAGATAATAGGGTATGCTTAGAATTTACATCTGAACCATCTTCACTGCAAGGTTATTCCTGTATTTGCTGGATGTGTTGGGCACTAACATAGATTTAACTATAGATAATAGGGTATGCTTTGAATTTACATCTGAACCTTCTTCACTGCAAAGTTATTCCTGTATTTGCTGGATTTGTTAGGCACTAGTATAGATTTAACCATAGAAAACAGAGTATGCTTTGAATTCACATCTGAACTATCTTCACTGCATGGTCATTCTTGTTTTTATTGGATGTGTTTAGCATTAGCACAGATATAACCATAGACGTATTAAGCAAGGAGGAGAAAATATAAAAATGCAAATCTCAACGTCTTTTTGCGAATCAGTTTTTGTTTGTTTATTTTCTTAATAATTATCTTATTTTCTTCCCCTCACCCTCACCTAGGCTCTAGGGCCCTGCTCTTTTCGATGCAATCATCTAATATTACAGATTGAATGTAGGGCTGTGGTGGCTTTTGGATTGAATGCACTGAATGGAAAACGATGGATGTCAAACAGTCCCATGGAAGGGCCTTGGGATTCAAGCAATGCCCGTGATTTTATCCAGTATACAGTTGATCATGGTCACAAAATAAAGGCATGGGAGTTAGGTAAGCTATTATTCTCCGTGGATTTGATGCATTTTGAGCGGTTTTAGAGAGGCTATAAGCAATTGATAATTTGTTCGTGATGGATCCATGAAGGATGTTCAGTCTTATCTTAAGAGCATCTAAGAATTTAAGGTTTTTGAACAGGAAATGAGCTGAGTGGAAGTGGTATTGGAACCAGCATCAGTGCTGACCAGTATGCAGCTGACGTAATTAAGCTTCATGGGATTCTGGAAGAGATTTACAAGGACTATGAAGATAAACCACTCCTTGTTGCGCCTGATGGTCTCTTTGTTGCTGACTGGTTCAAGGAGCTTCTTCAACTAACGGGACCTAAAATTTTGAATGTTATTACACATCATTTCTACAACCTTGGGGCAGGTACATAATATTGAAATGCTATAGTTTTTAACTGAAATGATTTTATCTTTCAGCTAGCTAGGACATTGACCTTGTAAATAATTTCTCTGTTGATTAGGTGTGGCTGAGGACCTTGTGGAAAAGATACTGAATCCCTCATATCTGAGCCAAGAAGCATCTGCATTCAAAGGCCTCCAAGCTGTCCTGCAGAATTATGGGCCTTGGTCAGAAGCCTGGGTGGGTGAATCAGGGGGAGCTTATAACAGTGGGCACAATCTCATAACCAATTCTTTTGTAATGAGTTTCTGGTAATCTCATCTGTCGTTAGTTTCTGGTAAATTGGTAATGCTTTGCACTTCACTTGTTGGTTGATGGTGAGTTGAGTTTCGTAAGATAAGCTTCTATTTTCACTGAATTTACTAACAAAATCAGTTAACAGAAATCAGAATTTTCAGTGATCTTATATAGTCTAAATTTAGATATGACACACTGTCTATGTTTTTTTATGGAGTTTAGGCTGAGAACACATTCACAATTCAATGATAGCTGAAATGGTTCTAAATCACAGAGATTCATATCCAAAAGCCAAATGAATAACCCATGAAGTTAAAAACACTTGCATAATTTAATCGACATGGTAATTCACAGCTCGCTAAGAAACTTTGGCATTCATTTCAATGGGACAGGTATTTAGATCAGCTTGGCATGGCATCAACATTCAATACCAAGTCTTTCTGCAGACAAAGCTTAATTGGTGGTAACTATGGCCTTTTAAACACGACGACTTTTGAGCCAAACCCTGATTATTACAGGTAAAACTTTTAAGATCTGTATGAGAAATGAATTAGAATTCTTAAGACTAAACTTTTAAGATCTGTACGACAAATGAATTAGAATTCTTAAGACTTTTTGCATGCAGCTGAAAGCACACAAATTACTTTACCAAGTTATTGCAGTTTTGAAAATGCAAAAAACATTGAAATTTGCAGAATATTTTTTATCCTCTCATTCTTCCAGATGTATCTATGCTTCTTTAGAATTGCTTGCCAAGCTTCCATAGTTTGATGTCTTGCTTTCTTTGAACTGTAATGTAGTGCACTTCTTTGGCATCGACTCATGGGGACACGAGTTCTTGCAACAACTTCAACCGGAACAGAATACCTACGTGCTTATGCACATTGCACCAAGAATGCTGTACGTATGAAGCATCATTTAGTAACTTTCAACAAAGTTTTTATGGTGAATCAATTCATGGCCATGCTATATTATATTTATCTTAGCATACATGGTTAATCAAATCATGGCCATGCTATATCATATTTTATATTTATCTTCAGAATCTACCTAATTCTTAAAAGTGCTGTTATTTTGGCAGAGGGGAGCCACTTTGCTCTTGATCAACTTGAGCAAGCACACCGGTGTCTCTGTGCAGATCTCTACAGGCTCAAGAATTTCCACATACAGAGATTCTAGACTGGAATATCACTTAACAGCAAAAGATGGTGATCTACATAGCCAGACAATGCTCCTCAATGGGAAAATTTTGGATATCACTCCTAATGGTGAGATACCCTTTTTACAGGCAGTGACAGTTCATGCTAAGAGACCACTTCTTGTAGCCCCTCTCTCTATTGTATTCGTAAAGCTTCCTTATGTTCAATTCCCAGCATGTAGCTGATAGGAATTGGCTGTAGATCCAAGATATTATTATGTTGGTTATTGTAGCTGAAATCGAGTTGACTGCTGATGTTGACAATGAAATTTTCTATCAGCTCGATGACATGAATGTATTTTCAGCAAATCTAAGTGTGCTGCCTTGGATTCAGATTGCTATGATTGCTTACTTTTTTCTAGGTCCCTTTCAAGAAATGTTATGTTTTGGAAATTGTTCTCTCATTGACATATTAAAATTTTGTTCTTTTATAATCATTCTCATGTTTCTGTTTCTGGTAGCAGTAGCAATAAGGTAATAAACGTATTCCCAGCATTGCAACTCAGTAGAAGTATGGAATAGTGGATCAAAATTAATATTATCATGCCAATTTAGACAAAATTCAAGGCAGGTACAAGCTAGAATGAGGAGCAAATAGAAGGAATATTTCTTTTAAGTTTTTTGAAACAATTTCGTCGCAGGAAGGACCATGTTCGGAAGTTAGATTAACGGTGAACTAAATCCTACGAAGACCGATGATAGGAATTGAAGATAGGATAGGAATAAAACTAATGAATACTTAAGAACAAAATCTACTATAATGGGGATTTCAAAATTAATTTAAATAATTGGAGTCCCTGCGTTTAGAATTGTTATCCTTTCCTCTATGTGGGATGGGTAATTAGAGAAACTTTTACCCGAAAATTAATAATTCGCTAAGGGAATCCCTCGTCTTGAATTGATCCTCTGCGTGTTTAACATTAAAGCTAGTTCATTTGTTATTTTTCATGTTTGCTTCCAGAACTTTCTGTCTTAAGATTTTGAATGGTTTGAAGGTTCGTTAGGACCTGTTATGCCATACATTGTATGGGCATGCTAACACTTATTTTTGTTTTCAGCTTGCTTTCAGCATTCCAGACTTCTATGGTTTCAAATGATATCAGTGTTGTGATTATTATGATATGATGCCATGCCATGCCAAAAAATTTCATATGATGATGATAGGCTACTTGATGTTGTATTTCGCTGCTTCTACATGAGTATGCATATGGTTATTTTGATGAGTATAGCTAGTAGTATCATCATAAGTTGATGTGGAGAAGGATTTTTTATTTATTTATGTACCATGGACCAATAATTATGCCTCCTTTTTCAATTTCATAATTGCCATTTCCATTACCCATCATTATTTCACTTTGATTCTGCATTCTAATGGTTACTCATTTGACTTGCTGAACTCTTGATCCCCCTTTGTATTGATATTCCCTTCACCATACGTGCCTCCATCTTCTCCTTGTGTCTCGGGCCCACTTGTGTTGTAGTGAATCCTTAGTATAGGACACTTTCAGGTAGATCCCCGTGGCCGGCTGTCCATAGTTAAGAAGAACTATCATTGAACAATGTTTCCCCTTAGATTTGAAATAAGAAGGCCGTTTCCCTAATATGCCTAAAAAAGGGCATTTGAAGACAAGCTCCCAGTCCAAGAATCTTGTGCTAAAAGCTGGTGAAGAAAACAAAATCAGTACTAGTTCATAAAAAAATCAAGAGTGACTATGAAAATTGCAAAATCAAGCAATCAAAATAATTCTTTTTTTTTGTAAGACTAAGGTCTCCTCATCCAAAGTACAGGAATAAATGTCCTAGAAGAAAAGGGAGCAGTCAAAACAAAAAATAAAAGAATAAAGAGGAGTCTGATTGCTAAGGTCAAAGGTGAAAATATCCCATAACACAATCCCTTGTTGAGACACATCCCTATTGTTTGTACTTTGGTGAAGATTACAAAAGCACCCTTATCCCCATATCTTAAGTCATTTAGTTGATTGAAAACCATTTCACTTGTCTAACCTTGGTTGAGTCATTCACCTCCACCCCGAAGAAGAACTAATTGTTGCAAATACTTAGATGTTATTATGGTTAGGATATGTTTATAAATCATTTGTTTCATGAATTAGGGAATATACTTATGGGGTATATAATAATGTTTACATGAGCTATGCTATATGATGACTCACACTTGTGATCAGTTGCATGTATCCATTACACTTTGACTTGTAATAAAACATCATTTCAGTGTTTCTGAGCTTTAAAGACATCATCATATGTTCTTCAAATGTCTACAGTGGTTCTATTATTTAGTTAGAAATTTTGACCAAGTTTGACTTTTTCAACAATTTGACTTGGTCAACATGGCAGTTTGATTGGTTAACAAGACTAGAAAACAAGTTTGATATAGGTGTCACTCTTACTTGTCAAATACTTTGGATTTGGAAGCCTTTCAGATCATTTTCCTCTCGGTTTATGTCATTTATGGATTAATTGGCTTTAATTAAGGCTTTTCCTTAAGTTTTGATTTCAAACAACCTAGGTCTAAAGTTAATTATTTGGAGCAGAGCATTTGAGGTATTCCCAGGGCAATTTAAGCATGGATTTGGGTATGTATGATCTTCAGAGACTACGAGGACTCATCATGAGCAATTTCTCTTCTTTGTTCACGAAGATTCATCAATTTTGGATTAATGGCATTTCATTAGATCTTTTTCCTAAAATTCTGATTTAAAAAATGCCCAAGTATAGTTTGATTAATTAATTAAGGTATAAAGGGATATTCTTTTGATGGTTTGGCATGGTGACTCATCTCAAAAGAATATGAGAAATCTTCTTTGACTTCCAAGGATTACTTGGTATTCTTTTGAGTCCACTAGAAAGGGTGAAAGGGTGAATTGAGCAAAGAAGGTGCACTTCTAAAGGAGGGGATTTAGCTAGAGAAGATTACATTGTATGTGGTCACTTTATTCTCCACTACTTGGCATTGACATAGTCTACTTTAGCAAAGTGCTCCACTTATGTTTTCTCATCCACTTGATGTGGTCTAAGATAATGATTTGCCCCACTAAGGAAGGTAACTTAGCATCTAGAAGAAAACATCTTTGTAATTATTGTAATCTTATCCGTTGATCGATTTTATTGAGATCATCACTCCACTAATGCAATAACTCATTGGCACTTCCAAATTAGCAACTCTTTGTCTTATAAAAGGAGGAGCAATTTCATTTAGAAGAGGTCGAAAGTCAGGGGACTTGGATGGGGAAACTCTTTTGTTAAAAACTTGTGTAATGTTTTTCTTGTAATTGGGATTTTGTGGATCTATTGCTTCATAGCAATGTTGGTGAACTATTATACCTGAGGTAATATTGTGATTATTTATGCAAGTAAAAAATCTTAGATTGCTAATTGTTTTAGGATTTGATAGAATATTTATGTTGAAAGAATAAAATTGTTTGTCTTTCATTCCAATAGATTATATATTTTATTATTGTATGAATATTTCAATTTTATTTAATTAAAATACTAGTTATTTAGATTGATGATCTTCTTTGTGCTTGTGTTTTAGCTAGATTAGATTGAAGCAAGGCAAAATTGTGTAAAATCTTAGTTATTATTTACTGAAAATTGGACATCTCCTCTTTCACTTTTGGTTCACTAATGAAACTGTTAGGAAATGCATATGGCTCCACAACCCTTCACTATCTTATGCAGGCACTTTGTCTCTTGAAACCCCTCTTTCCTTTACATTCTATTCATTGCTCTTTGCTGCCACGTTTCACCATACATTTGGTTGAAAGACACTTGTTTTTCTCGAGGATATTTGCCCCCTTTTCCTTGTCATCATTTCCAGCTTATGAAATCCACGTGAAGGAAAAGAACCTCACTTTTAATCTGCTCAATCAAATCACTATAATTGTTGGTTAGAAAATATTGTCTTTTAATTCATTATTTATGGTGAGTACTTGTAACTTGCTGTCATTTCTAACACTCTATATTTGCAGATGTATTTTTTATTACAATAAGTTTCTCCATTTTATTTAAATATTATGATTGTGTAGCTATTATTAATGAAGAAATTCTGATTTACTTCATTTTCTTTGAGTTATTGATTGCATGTAAGTCATTTCCAATATTTAGATTTCTTCTTTTATTACTGTTCATATCTACATTTCTGCACTTAATAAATAATAATTAAGCAAGTGTGATTTATCTTAACATTGTGCAAATCATAGGCTAATTTTGCATCCTTACTATTGTTGAGATCTTCTTCATATTGTCACACTCTTGTATGTGTTAATGCTCTTGATTGCTAGCATTATATAGTTCCTAGATCAAGTAATTCTCATCAACCAAAATCAATATCTTAACTTTGTTAGATATGGAACTATATGCTCACCATTGCTAGCACATATACATTTAACACATCTTGATAATTTCATATCAACATTTATTTATACTTGGGACAAACAATCATCGTTTTATTTAAGTAAAGATGAGATTGTAAAAGCATTTCATGGTTGATATAGTAATTGGCAAACTAGTTTTTCTTCTTGTTCAAGAAGTGAATAGTTGTTGATATTTTTCTTTTATGATGTGATTATTCAATGATGTTTGAGCAATATATGGGTTAAGCGATATCATTTTGAAACATTTTGGGATAATTTCATACATGTTGCTTAGGCTATTATATTAATTTGTCAGGATCCTTTAAATGTTCTTGGCATCTACACACTTAAAAACTGACCTTCCTAGATTTACCTTGAACTTCTACAAGCTAGGGAATTTGTACCACTATAATAAACCCTTGGCTTGCTTCCAAAGTGTCATGTTTCAATGATTGTAATCCTAGGCACACTCTTAACTAGATTAATACTTGTGAAAGCTAGAATTTGTTGGTTAGTATTAAGGAAAGTCATGGGGTTTCCCTTTGGTAGTGACACGTTGGGTTGGAGATCCCATAGTTTTTCCAAGTTAGCAATTGATTTACCTTGCAATCATTTGGCTGTTAGGTTGTGAAACAACATGACCATTCAAGGTCCTACTTCAAATCCTCCCCTTTGAAGCAACAATCTAACATCTTGAAATATCCCAATATCCCATTTGTATCTTTGAGGTATTCGTATTTAGAACAAACAAGGAAATATATACATGTAAGGTACAAATTATTCAAAACTGGACTTTGCATTCAAATCCTGATATGAAACCCTACAACCAATGCATTGATTAATTATGTTATCAATTACTAACTCGACATAACTATGTGCACTTGCTTAATTGCTATTGCGATTATCAAAGATAGTATGGTCAAAAGAAAGGGAGGAAGGTCAAGTACAAAGAGGGAGCATCTGCTATAGCTCAAAGGTAAGGAGGTTATACTAAATATATAGAAAAGAGAGTTATATTCAAAGACACGACCATCATGATAGGTTTATCTTCTCATAAGTTGTATGCACAATTTTTCAAGGTATACAAGCTAGCAAGCACATCCACATCCTCCGAACCTAAGCTATTTAAGCATGGGATAATGGGTCATCAAATCACTTTATATTTTTCTATGTTAAAATTGAACTTAAATTCTATAATTTCAGGAAAATTTATAAGTCAATGAGTCATAAATCACTTTATTAGATTTTTCTTTGTTTGTAATTCTAACATTTATAAATCATTATTTTAAATCAATTCAACATTTGCAAATCATTTTTTTTTAAATCAATTCTTGTGTTGAGAACCTACCCAAATGCTTAAAATTATGATTTAAACAACACAAATGGTTATTTGAACAATTCCATGTAAAGATTTGAGTGCTCCATTTGAAACGCCAAATTCATGTTAGCCACTAATTGAAAGAACCAAATATAAAGGTGTAGTGTTTCTTTCACACCGAGTATTGTCATCTCATTTTACAAATTCTTAAATTACCAATTGCAACTAAATCATGAATGGGTTGCATAGTTCTTTTAGGAAATAACCTACTAAGATTTACTCTATGGGTTTGAAGCCTACAATATTGGATGTCATGGTACTAATGAGTAGGTTGTATGAGGAGAAAGAGGTTACCATAGTGATACAAGGGTTATTTAATTTTTAAAATATATATTCTTGTATATTAGTAAAACTTAGGGGTAAGGGACTTTTAATTGTATAGAAGAATTTTTAATTGTTGATGTAGATTTTTATTAAGAAATGGTAAAATTCTACAAACTTAATATAAATAATCAAAGTTGATTTATCAGTAAAAGATAGGAGAAATAAGAGAAAAATATACTAAATTCTAAAAATAAAAATTAACTGTGAATTCATGTTTGTTTGAACATTTTCTACTAAGTGACCCATTTTGTGGATGCTACATATTTACACGAGCCGTGTGACTACCTTTAATGCACAAATCCATCAACATAGTGTTAACATTTAATTAGAATACAATAATTCCCAAGTAATTTGTCATCAAGTAAAGTTAAGATTTCTTGGATATTGTTTATGCTTCTCTCTTTCCAAGAATGGGTTGGATTCCTTCTCATCCCACCATCAAGGTGTATTCCCAAACATTGTGGAAAACCAAATATACATTAAAATGTGAGTTTATATGTGATAACTTCTTAGCAGTTTTATGCAAAGTTATGTTTGTTAGTCCATGTCCAAGATTTTCTAAAGAGGATACAAATGCCATAGGATCAATCAACAATTGGTATATTAAAAAAATATAAGTTATAGAAGGATTTATAGCAATACGAAGGCTCCTCATCTATTGCCCAAACATTCGTAAGACATATTGGTTTTGATGGAGATTGCTTATTAGGTTGCTCTCCATGGTGCAAATCCATTCCTAAAAACCAAGAAGTAGAAATACTCGCCATCCTATCCATTACAATTGGGGTGTAAAACTTTTCAAATTTTGTTTATGTTTAGATGGAGGCTGAGGAAAAAATGTAAGCTACAAGAGGGATCCTTAAGGTTAAGGTGCATGATATGTTGAAGAAAGTATATGACCATTTTGACTAACAAAACTTAAAACTTGGCTATATTGTCATGAAGAATGCTTAGAGTAAGAGATATACAAAGACAAAGGGTATTTTGATGAAGTTCAAAAATTTATAAAGCAAGAAAAGGAAAATAAACTCAATCTTAAATCGATGCTAGAGTATTCAGTGTTGATAAGCATGGATCCCATTGATAAAGGGCATTTTCCCAATAACTCCTAGTGGGTTTGACAATGAACACAATAGACGAGGAGGGCAAAGAACTGTCTAAAGGAGGTGTTGGTACAAAATAAAACAAAAAGAAAATTATAGGGATGCCTTATGCAATGTTGGAGAAGGTACACATGAAAAAGATACAAGAAAATAAAAGAAGTCAACCGTAGAGAGAACTAAGAACTATCCAATCCTAGTGATTGTAGTGACCAAAAAACAACAATGTTCCATGACAATTCATGAAAGGAATCACAAAATAAGTAGAAGTTGAAAATTCCAAACCATGATTATTGCATTGACTAGAGACACCAAAAATCCAATGGAAACATAATCTTTGTTTGGAAAATTTCTCAACGAAACACCTTAGATATTTAATTATGATCAATAATGGCCCATTAAAACCCTTTGATTTCTATAGATTAAACAATATAGTGACGAAACAACTACATAAATGAAAGAGGAAAAATGAATATGAAATTGTGATAGAAACTAATAAATCAATGGCAATGACCAATTTGAAAGCAACACGTTTGATCACAGTGTCATCCACTTGAGTGGCTAGAACTTAGGAATTTGAAGAAAATATTCTAGGATGGATGGAGGAAGTCAAACATAAAGATGAGCAGACAACCAACCTACAAAATTGGGTTGAATATTATTACAAAATTGTGTTGGCTTCCAAAAACCCCCCGGATGCTTAACTATCACCAAGGGAAACTTTCATTTCGAGATCGGGAAATATCACAAGCCAATGAGGCCGTTGACTCTTTATTTGAACTTACTTCATGCTTGGGAGGATATACTTTTAAGAGTTCCTTCAGAATCTTTGATTCTGAAGGTACTCTGAATTATGAATTCTCTTAAGTAGGATGATTTTATGCAGACCCAAATGGTTATCCTCTATTTGGTCAATTGTATAAAGAATTTATTCATTTATGAACAGAGGGTGATTCTCGATTAGTCATTAATTTCTTGGAAATTTTGTAGCTACTAAATTTCTCATTTGATGTTTTGATTCAGATCGAAGATGAGTATCTCAGAAGAATCCACATGAAACATTATGAAATGAATTTGTTATTTATATGATCTATCCGACCAAAGTTATCTATTATGATATTTAGTAGTTCCTAATTTCCTTATTTTTTTATAATACCATAGTATTAAGGTTTACTCAATTCGAGGATGGATGAAGAAATTTAAATCAATGTATTCCACATAATGGTGTATAGGGTAATTTTGGTTAATATTAATTCAACCCCACACATTTATATTTTTATCTGATAGTATGTTAACTAAATTCCTCCATCCTATATTCAAATGTCCTAGGAACTTTACATTTATTGATGATTAAAGCTTCACCATCAAACTCTTTTGTTCAAAGATAAGCAATGGATAAGTTCCATCTTATACCTCGTGGATCATTAATTAACATTTGGTTGCCACCTTTATACTTGGTTTCAAACATTACATTTGTTAGGATTATTATAAGTCATTATGTAATGTCCCCTCCCTGAGGGCGCCATGGTCCACCACTAACCTATTCAACTTCCATGGGTCCTAGTGGAAAATAATTAAATAAATTACTAAGGGGGGGTTAATTTTGACCAAAACTTTACCTTATGTAAATAAATAATTTATGGTGGGCCTAAATTTTGTTTTATTTAATATTTCTAATAATTAGTTATGAGTTGTCCATGGCTTAGGTGGCCCAAGAGGGCACACAAGATAAGGATAAGGGAGATGAGTTGTCTCCTCATAAAATTTTGAAAGGAAAGCATCTAAAAGCAGCCAAAACCAGGAAAAGCAGGAAAAGCAAGAAAAGCAGCATCAAATCAAGAAGGTGGGATGTTTCTAGATTTTTGAAGATAAGGCTCCAGAGGGAATAGAAAAAGAAGGAAAGCAATCAAGATGCCTTAGGAAAGATGCAGATTCTAATTTTGGCCATTGAGGGTGAATTCACGAGGCAAGTGGGTCCAAAATGCAAAAATCAACTTGCCAAAGAGGCCTCCACTCATCACTAATTCGAATTTCATAGATGGAAAGTCCTAGAAGGCGGGTAGAAAAGCTAACAGAGGTCAATAAAAGAATGATGAACACACCCATTCACATATTTTGTCACTTTAATAATTCATCTTGAGAGCTTCGCGCATCTCAAAGGTTTGGGTGATGTGCCCCTTTGCAATCCTTGATCCAGCTAAGAGGTTGAGAGATCCTTCTATTGGATGCTTGAGGAAGAGGACGTCCAGTATTCTTCATAGAGTTTAATGCATCCATTAGAGTTTTAATTGCAGTTCTAATATGATCCACAACGTGAATTGTTCGAATCTCAAGTGAATGTGAAGAGCTAGTAGCAACAATGTCTTAGTTGTGGTATGTTTTGGCCAGTGAAGAGGGTGAAATAAGCATTTGCACCCCCTGTGAGTTATTTCATCTATTCATGTGCCTTTAGTGAGTTGTAATATGGTTCCTTCCTACCCATGGTTTTGTTCTAGTAGTGAAAGACCCTCCTTTTACTCTTAGATGCTATATTACTGCTTCTATGTTGTAAAATCTCATAAATTATGGTCTATCTGTAATTTTGACTTCCATAGACTGTTGTTAGAAATTCTAAAAGTATGATTAATTTTTTTTGCAATTCAAAGGCATGTGGTTAGATTCATCTATGATGTGTATTGAATAATTCATGAACTTTAAAGGATGTGTGTAAATCTATGTTTTCACTAGTTGCGCCATGGTGAAGGAAAATTGACTAGTTTTTTGTTTGATGATTCCTAACTATCAACTATGCATCTAATTTATGATCTAAAGGTGCAGATAGCAAAATAAAATGTATTAGAGTCCCTCCACATTCCTAGAACATAAATTAGGTATCCTTTGAGGCCATTCAAAATCATTTGCAAATTACCCCCTTCATTAGTCCAAGGCTCGCTCTTTGCTTCTAGTTGGGATTTTTATTATTTGATCTTTATTGCTGAGTCACATTGAGCGCATATCAGGTTGGGTTCATTCAAATTATCCCACCTAAGGTTTAGTTACTCCCAGTGCACACCAGAAGCAGTGGAGGTTCCACATAGGTCCTGGGGATATTGCCTTAGATTCTTTGGCTTTTCCAAAGGGTCAACCCAAGCGTGATGCACTCCAAAATGTGCCACTGTCGAAGTAAGGACCTTGATTCCACTTTATTTCCAGTCTTGTAAGTATGTCAATTCTATCCTCTATATGTCCAATCTATTAGATTTGAGTTAGTGTGCCTAATAGGGGTTTGAATACATTACAGTGGTATCAGAGCATGGTCCTCTACACGTGTGAGCAGCAAGACCAAGCTCCATAAACTCTGAGTTGAAGGAATATTGTAGATCACATATTCAATTTTGCAGCTATGAGGCTCATACCAGTGGGTGATGAAGATTGGGAGTAGTATGAAGAGGAAGAAGTTATTTACATAGATGAAGGTTTGCCCAATTTTCACAAGGAGGATGATTTCACATGTGACATTACATACAAAGAAGACATAAGGTCTGATCCTCCAATGGTTAATAAATCTTTGGCAAAGGTGATCGAAGTATGTAAAAACTTGCCCTACCATTACCAAGAATATCTTTCCTTGGGGGAAGAGGTTTGTCAAGCCATTCCTTTCAAAGATTATTTTTTAAAAACTATAAGTAAAAGTGCAACTACAAATTCTACCACACTGCACCAGTAAAAACTATTGATAAAAAAATTAATTTAAAAACTCGTATTATTTTAATACCCCTAGAACGTTGCGTTAATAGACACTACATGCACTAGTGTGTTTTAAAATAAATGCCCTGGTGCGTTACATAGACAATAGCACACCTCTTTGTCAATATATTTTTAATAGCAAATCTAGCAAAAAATTGAAACACAGTAAACATTGTGCTAGATAATATTAAACTCACTTGTGCGTGTTAAATTAACAAACGCACTGCTTGTTATTATAACAAAAGTTCATTGTAAAACCCGTTAAATTTTTATTAAAAAACCCTACTATTCGGTGCATTGGGATTACTATGTGCACTGGTGCGCTTTATTGTCAGCTGCACCAAAATAGGGTTTAATAAAAAAAACCGTAGGGTAAAACTCATTTTTACCCTTCTTAGTGTGTTTTTAGCCCAACTACACTGGTGCTTTACCTCACCCACTTGGACGCCCTGACTTCCATGGTCCACGTGGACACATTCTTCACCCATATCAGCTTCTACTTCTAGTTTGAATTTTGACAAACAATGGTCAAAATTCAAATTTTCCATACATCGCCAGATGCCTCCTCAATTTGTCGTTCAATGGGTAAATTGATTCTTACTTCATAATTTAATTTTTTAACATATTGTTTTTTAGAATTCAGCTTAAATTTGTATTATTTTTGAAAAAAAATTAAAAATTATGCGTGGTGTGTTCGATCCGTTTGGCTCGCACCAGACAACGGTGCACCCTGTAAATTGTTATAGGCAGCCCCACAAACTGTGTGAGCCGAACGACTTGAATGCACAACTAAACCGTAATAAAACATAAAAATGGTAATCAGTGCATTCAATATTTGGGAGCACCAGTTATCCAATGCACTTAAATATATTAAACACACCAATTAAAAATACCTTATAAATGGACAATTAAATTCTATGGTGCGCCTAGGGCATGTCAGTGCATCGGTTTCGGTGCTTTTACGTGCCATAGGCACACTGGCAATATATTCTAATTCCACATTGACAACTATTAAACAATGGTGCGTTTGGCTTAAGTAAACGCACCGTTAACGCTGCGCTTACTTGAACTGAATGTACCGACAACTAAATAGTATATATAATTGTACGATGCTCCTTGGTCACGTCATTGCATCAATATTGGTGCTCTGATGTGTCAACAATTTAATATAAAAATTTAAAATATAATAAATTGCGGTAAGCTTCAATCATTCAAGCGCATCATCTACGGTGCGCATGTTTGGATGACATGCACCGTCATGTAAATAACTAAATGCACCATTAGATTTAATGATTTTATAAAAATATAATGACGGTGCGCCCATGTCACGTTAGTACAACGGTGTCAGTGCTCTAATGTGACATGAGCATACCGTGTATAGATTTTTATAAACTCGTTAAATATAATAAACGACGATTTGTTTACATCATTAGAAGCACCAGTGCACTAACATGATTTATCCATACAGTGTAGCACATTTTATAAAATATTTTGGTGCATCATTTAAATAAATTTTAAATATATTAAAGTATAGTGTTGATGCGGTCTTCTTATTCAAGCGCACTATTAGCAGTGTAGTTGGTTAACTTAAGCGTCGTATGCGGTGCACATAGATTATTTAGGCGCACCGATAGTACAAATTTATTTTTTTGCAGAAAAATTTATTATTGATGTTATTAAATAGGATTCAATTGTATGAAATATCTTAAACATCAACGTGAGCACCGAGAAGTTGATCAACATGAGCGTGCACATTTGGAGCAGTACAACATGGTTAAACATTGGGATGCTAGGGAGAGGGAGAGGGATTTGTACCCCCACCCCATTACTGCTCAAACTAGAGATCTCTTGAGGACTATTGGACTCATGAAATTCTATCAAGAGGCTACATCCCTTAAGGGTAACTCTTCATGATTGTGTCAGTTCATCTGATGTTGGGGTCATCGTAGGAAGGCATTTCGTGTTGGTTTCTGTCAGTGGTTTCAATACACTGAGGAGGATATTTATTTCATCACTGGGATATCTAAGAGAGGGGAGGATTTACCCCAATTCCCCAATGTCCCAGCTGGTGTTGTAGTAGAGAGTCAGCTAGCTTACTCTCTAAGATATATCAGTGATGCAGTCGTCTATCCCTCTAATTTTCAGGTGGGTGGAGGGAAACCTAGGATCTTTGTTTTTGGTCGAGAGGAGGTTAGGTGCATCTATCTTTTGCTTACGATGTCGTCGCACTCCACTAGTGATGGGCAAGGCATTAGTTTCCCTCTGCTGTATTATGTTGACTCTTTAGTGCAGATACCTAGAAGCATTAGGTGGTCTGCCATTTTTTTGCGCCAATTTTGTTATGATTTGAATAGATGTCGTGTAGTCATTGATGGGAGGTCCAACTTCCCTTTCGGTTTAGATATTTTTTTTTAATTTTTTGAGAGGTTTCCGTCCACCAAGCCATCATTTGAGCGCTTACCTCCTAGGCCAATGACTGAGGTGCGTATGCACATGTGGGGGAAGATGATTCCCAAGAGGGGGTATCCTGATTTCCTAACTAGGATCACCTCAGATGTCACCTACCCAAATTTCTGAAAATTATTATTTTATTTGCAAAATACTTTATGTTAAATTTAATTACAAAGTTTTGTAGTTATGATCAGTTTTGATCAAGGATGAATGTAATTACTGAATATTATTATTTAAATAAATTAATTAGGAGACAAACACCCAAGAGGACTGTTAAATGAGTGTTCACTGACCCACTAGGAAGAATGGAAGCTGTTGGAAGGTATGGGACAGATGGTAGAAATTGCATCACACCACTAGTTGTTGGTTATGGGATAAATACCCCTAAAAATGTGGCATTATCCCCCAGGTGAAGGGAGTGAGCAGGAAGCTCATTTAATGACTCAGTAACATCTGAAAAGGCCTAGGCAACCTATAAAAGGAAAAATCGAATTGAGCAGGCATCTCTTAATCAATATTTTCTCAGAATATTTCCTCATCTGTATCAGGTGATCGCTGAGAGATTCGAATAGGGAGGCTAACTGTGAGTGCAATCTTAAGTCTGCATATTGCTGAGAAGAACTAGAGATGCTGGTGCAGGTCTATTAGACTGCTAGCTATTGAAGATTCATAAGTTATTGGCTACTGCAAGAAGAAGTCCTATTTCCTGAGTTTCTTCCTCCTAGTGGTTCAGTGAACAGGCTCGGGGGTCCTAAGGCAGCTCTAGACTGTTTTCAGGAATTGGTTGGGTGTAACAGTCTTCTTGGGCTGTTTGTTTCCCTACAGATTTATCCAGGTTCTTACAAATTTTCTACCTTATCTTAGCTAGTAGATTTATTCTGTATATTTAGTAATCTCTGTTTCTTGTTTTCGAAATTAAATCTAATTCTAAATTCATTTGAAGTCTGAATGTAAAGCTTAAAATATGTTTTGAATTGATAAACCAATATCTATATTTTTCCCCATGTTGTTTTGTGCATTGTACTCCAGTATAGATACGCAAATTAAGAATAGATGATAAGATAGGCATTTTGCCATTGAATTCGATAGATAAATATAGTAATTCATATGTATATCAGTTTCTGCCATATAGTAAATAATTGTAGAAAGTTCTGTATAATATTTAATATATATATATAAAATGCTTCCTTAGTTATATGAAAAACAAATAATGTTTACTTCCTGTATAGTTGTATTTCATTATCCTTTTCATTACTGTGTACATAAGAAATAGATAGAAATCATTTTTCTATATATACAATTATGTTTATAATGTCATAGCTGCAAGGAAATAGATGTGTTCATCATATCAAGACTGTTCATAACAGTCATCATACAGTTTTTCATATTATCCCTGCATATAAATAGTGTTGTTGCAAATTAATAAAGAAATAAATTATGAACATAGTTGCATATCTCAGACAATTCACAGTCTACACATTTCATGTACACCCATAGTTTTCATCTCCTACTAAAAAGGACAGAGTTCATTTTCAACTCTAGCTAGTATTTTCTTTTCCAATTCCATTGTTCTTGCGTTTCGAAACAAAAACAAACTATGCTAGTTACAAATCGAAATCCTAGTTTCATTTTCAAAGACCTTTTTAAAGGATTCTTATCAAAACTTAAGCATCTCTTAGAGACGAGAATCAATTTAGGGTTTGACCCTGTTTTCTTTTCATTCTTAAAAACGAAAGAGAGAAACCATTTCATCTATTCGTATTCTACATTACAACCTACACAGGCTGCAAATCAAAGCCAAAGTTCATTTGAAAATACATTCAATATCTATTTTACACAAAACACAAACTAGGGTGTGGTCGGTTCGTTCCACTATCAACGAATTAATACCACACGATCATCTTACATTACAGAACTATCATATGAGACAAGTTTCACAAAAACCTAAAGTATAGATAAAAAATCATGCTGTCAACTTATAGCATCAAATCATCTAACATAGACGTTTTTACACAAGGTTAAATAACATTTTATTCATTGCCGAGAAGGAAGTGTTGAATTCACTGTAAACGAGCCTCGACTCTTGTATCTTTTATTGTACTTTAAACAAAACAGGTCGTGGTTCCAGGTTTAAACCAACACAAGTTCATTTCTCATTAAAACGAACCCTATGTTCTCAGGAAAACAAATTACAACACGATCTTCAAATCGAAATCATAACAGGGAGATTCCCAAGTTCAAACATTGAAACGAGTTCTTAAAATCTCGGCTTCAACAAGCTTTACATTCCCAGGTGGATAGAATTTTGAACATCAAATTAAACATAAAGAACTTAAATGAATGTCTTTCGTCGTAGTTTTTACATTAACTTAAAACCCCTTCGAAGGAATCACCAACAAACGACGCCATGGCAAGACTGTTTTCTTTCCGTTGGAATCAACTACATCATAAGAGAACAAAGGAGCACCTACGAGGGTTTCGAAAGACCCGGAGCTTACTAGGGATGGAAGCTTGTTCCCCCTTTTAAAAATCCTTGCCCACTTTCGGTCCTCGAACCCTGCAACTGACAAAAGAACCACAGCTTAGAAATCGATAACGATATTGTTTATAACTTAACAAAAGAATCGAAATTCCAAATAACATTTTTACTATACGATCAAAAGCTTACCCTTACAAATTGGGGCTAAGTTCTTTGCAAACACCAAAAAGACGACGAGACCCTCACTACAACAAAATAGCCCTTTAGGGGGTGGTTTTGGCTTGCGGGGGTCTTGGTAAAACCTCCCCTAAATTTTTTTTTAGACCTTTGGAGGCAGTCTTTTAAAACCGCCCCTAAAAGTCATGGAAATTGGACTTTTGGAGGTGGTTTTTTTAAATTTGCCCCCGAAAGTCCTGAAATTTGACTTTTGAGGGCAGTTTTTGGAAAACCCCCCCTAAAATCCCAATTCTCATAACTTTTGGGGGCGGTTTGTAAAAACCCCCCTAAAAGTCACGAGAATTGAACTTTTGGGGGCGGTTTTTTTTGGAACCCCCCTTAAAAGTCATGAGAATTGAACTTTTGGAGGTGGTTGTTTGAAACCCCCCCCTAAAATCCCAATTCTCATAACTTTTGGGGGCGGTTTGTCAAAACCCCCCCTAAAAGTCATGAGAATTGAACTTTGGGAGTCGGTTTGTTTGGAACCCCCCTTAAAAGTCATGATAATTGAACTTTTGGAGGTGGTTGTTTGAAACCCCCCCTAAAATCCCAATTCTCATAACTTTTGGGGGCGGTTTGTCAAACCCCCCCCTAAAAGTCATGAGAATTGAACTTTGGGAGGCGGTTTGTTTGGAACCCCCCTTAAAAGTCATGAGAATTGAACTTTTGGAGGTGGTTGTTTGAAAACCCCCCCTAAAATCCCAATTCTCATAACTTTTGGGGGCGGTTTGTCAAAACCCCCCCTAAAAGTCATGAGAATTGAACTATGGGAGTCGGTTTGTTTGGAACCCCCCTTAAAAGTCATGAGAATTGAACTTTTGGAGGGGATTGTTTGAAA
Organism: Larix kaempferi; assembly: GCA_027924585.1. Classification (NCBI taxonomy): domain Eukaryota; kingdom Viridiplantae; phylum Streptophyta; class Pinopsida; order Pinales; family Pinaceae; genus Larix; species Larix kaempferi. The sequence continues at coordinate 12,110,521 of BSBM01000155.1, read as the reverse complement.
AGACTCCCTAAAAGCCCAATTCTCATAACTTGTGGGGGCAATTTGTGAAAACCCCCACTAAAAGTCATGAGAATTGAACTTTTGGAGGTGGGTTTTTTGGAACCCCCCTTAAAATGCATGAGAATTGAACTTTTGGAGGCGGCTTTTTGGCATTGAACTCATGAGTATGCCTAGGGATTTTAGCATTGAAACATGACAAATGCATTGAGAACCATGTCTAGTATTAGAAAGAGGAACATGTCTATCATATCTCATTTGTAGGCTAATGATTCCCTATGGAGGGTATGTGTGGCGGTTTGAGGGCTTGAAAATGGACCATGAGATTAGAGAAAAAATTTATGACCTAAGACCCTTATTTAACCTTATATCATAATATGGGCCTTGAAAATCATCCATGGCATGCCCTTCCTCAAAATGGTGAACATATCTCGCATATAGGCTAAGATTCCCCATGTAGGCCTTGTGTTATAATCTAGGCCTCCATTCATGGGCCATGATCCCCAAGGTAATTCATATGGCCTTGTACCCTAAAACCTTGGTCCATGGCCTAGGGACTGAAATTCATACTGGGTGTGCCAAACTTCAAAATGGTCAACATATCTTACTCATTGGCTAAATATTACCTATGTAGTATATGGGGCCTTTGAGGTGATCTAGGGCATCACACATGACCCATGAGCCCCTTACCCTTAGACGTTATGTTTTGACTTGATAATATGGACCAATCAATGATAACCATTTTTGGTTGCATAGAGCTTGAAATGGCCATTTCTTGCTTGTAAGCCAAATATTTCCCACATAGAGATGACGTTATGGACTAGGGCCCCATTTGTGGGCCCCAATCCCTTGAGGAAAATTTTATGCCCTGGGACTTTATATGTTTACCCTAGAACATGGACTAGGCCATGAGAGCCATCCTTAGTGTACCAAACTTGAAATGAACACTATATTCCACTTACATGATAAAGATTCCCTTTATAGGGCTTGTATGGTAGACATAGGCCTATTAATGTCACATGATCCCTAGAGACAAAATGGCCTAAGGTAAGGTTGATGCAGAATAATTATCCTTACTTACATGCCATATTTGGATGTGTGAGGTTTTGAGTTTAATTAATGTGTCCTCCCACCTTGTAAATGGCCAGCTTTTTCCTTGTATTTGTCCCTTTTCCTTGACACATTAATCACATATTACATTTTTTACTCCCTCGAATTCCTCACTAGTCATGCTTTCGACAAATGAAGGTCAATGTCCAAACTATGATGATAATCTTAAAAGGTGCCATGATGGAATGCCCTCACCGTTTGGCAATTTTTGTTGGTAATTGTAACTGGTATTTCAAATCCACTCCAAGTATCTATTAGGTCCACATAAAGAAACAACAAGACCAATGCAAGAACATCTCTCCATGCTTAAAACAATGCATATCTCCATTGTAGCATTCTTTTAAACAATTTGTGAGCCTCCTTGATTTTCCCATTTTATATGCAATCCTAAATCACAACATTCCATGAGACAACATTATTCTCAAGCATGTTATTAAATATTGTTGAGCTTTGTCCATCCTACCATTATGGGCATATTTCATAAGCATAATAGTCCACAAAATGGTGTCTCATTGAGACATTCTACAAGCCACGTGATGAGCATATTATAATCAACCCTCCACACCAATTGTTCCAAGTGAAGATGGCATTCTTTGGAAATACATCCACAAATTATTAATGCTCTAAAAGGTCTCGCAGAATCTAGCTTGCCGCATCCAACCTTTACACTCATCCTTTCTTTTCAAAGAGGGACTTTGTTGTGGTTAGGTCGTATTCTCTAATGATTCAATGTTCCTAATTGGGGAGGACCTTAATCGTACTTAAGATTTCCAAACATTAATCTAGAATTTTTCATGGATCAATGAACCCATATACATTAGTTATATTTCGCTTCACCCTTGAGTCTAATGCATATATCTCTAGTCATCTATCAATAGGTGGTAAGTTGGTTTTCTAGATCCATGTTTATGGGATCCTACATCATTACCATAACTCTTGAAAATCCTCTCAATCCTCTAGTCGAGCAATCGCATCCTCCCCATATCATTTTGGTGAATTTATACATGTTATACATTTTGCATTTTGTTTATTGAATAAACACTAAGTCTAGTTTTTCTACTCTTATTTTGTTTTTCAAAATGATTTGTTTCTTAAGTGCATTATTGCCCCTTATGTTCCACAAGAGAATTTTCATTTAGAAGGCCTAGGCGTTTGAAGAAATGTCTCCTTAAGTGAGGTTGTTTGTCTTGGGTTAATTAGTTGCTCCCTTTTCTCCTTCAAGTTATCATTGACAAGTTTCTTGCCTCGTCCCAACTTAGATTTTGTCAACTTTGTGGGATTTGTGTCTATTCATGATCATTTCTTATGGGAACTTGACAATCCTTCAACATTTCTATCCTCCCATTTCCATTTATCATGTGCTAGTGTAGATTCACCAGTTGCTAACTTGAAAGGGAAATTATAAATGTTTTATTATAATGCAAGGATAATAACTCCATGTCCACTTCTTCCACATCCTCCTCCTCCTCTTGCATTCAATTCTAATTTATATATCTTCTTTATGCTCTCTTTTCCCTTTTTAGACGTATCAAGGTCATTTGCAATATTACTATTTTACCGTTGTCACAATCTCATTCCTTATCCTTTGTTGATTCCATTTCTTTGGTGTGGTTTCTATCTTAAATTCATTTAGTTTCATGTATATAGCCTCTTATTTGGTCTCCTAGTTATTTTTTCTTCCTCCTCCCCTCCTTGGATATGATTTTGATCTGTTGTTTGATTAGTGTGTATTGTATCCTTCATTATTAATTTCTTTTTAGTTTCATTATGATCTTGATTGTCTTCTTTATTTATTCCTTGAGATTTATATCCCTCCTCCATCTTCTGATGGTTATTCACCTCATGAGTGAGTTTAATGAAGCAAGGGACCTTGGTTTGGGTTTCTTAGTGGCACCACCTTCCCTTTACTCTAAACTACTACTCAACCATCATAGTTCCTATTTCCATTCTCCTCCACTTGCACATGTTTAACATTAAGGGGGTTGTACCATAGTTAAAGGCAATGCTAATTCCATTTTATGTTAGTGAAAAGGGATATTCTCATAGTCTAGATTTTGGACCCATCCATTGTCCACATAGTCTATATTTTGGATCATGACTTGAGAAAGTCGTCTCCTTCAAAGGTACACTTTTGAACTTTAAGAATCCCTCATCCTAAATGTCACTCTACTATTTCTTGTTGATGGTGGTCATCCCCTTCATCTCGATGGTTTCTTTCCTCCTTGTCCTTTGCTCCCAAGGTATTGAGGATTCTAAAGGATTTGATTGAGAGTTATTATTTAATTCTAGATATAGGTACCATAATAATTGGAAATTCCATCCCTCATTGAAGGTAAATTTGGATTCGAACTAAGTCTATCTATAATTCTAGATCACCCTATTGAGTTTTTCTTTGATCCTTCTATACACATATAATAAGTAAACATTCTTTCGTCCCTACCTACCTAGGTCATTGTTGATCATCTTCAATGGTTCCCTACCATCAACAATTTATCATCTACCGAATTTACCAAGCATCACCTATGGCATTTTAGCCTCAGAAGTTAGAAGCATGTGCTGAATTTAGATACCCATTTCTCTAGACAGTTTGAAAGTGCTCTCCTCTGGCTATTAGAGACTTGGAGCTACTAATTTTAGTAAGATTTTATTTTCAATTTTTCATAAATTTGATCATAACCTAAATTTTTTTTTTAATGAAACTCTCCTGTGTTTTTTCTTAAACATAAAATTGTTATTGTTATTTTGATATTGAGCTAGGTTTTAACACTTGTGAATGACAAAGCAATGGGTTTAGACTCGTGATTGACAAAGGCATGGAATCGGGGTTTTGTTATGGGAGGCAGACATAGAAGACAAGCACAAGAAGCATCTCTCTAATAAAAAAATCTATAGAGAGTATGCCACCTATTATCTCTTATTCCACGGGCTTTCAAGGGCACCAATCAATATCTCCAAAGATACAGAATTCCGTATCATAAGCTCAAATATTCCCCTCTCTAGTGCATGCCACACATAAGCAATTGTGGGAAGCTAATTCTTTAAGGCAGGTGTACCCTCAGGTTCCATACATCCATGCAGGTTATGGGTATTCTTTACAGTATATGCCTATCATACCTTCTTTACCAAAACTTAGACCCCAGTTAGATCGATCTCAATCACTATTTGTTTGTTATCAACTAATAGTACTAGATGTATAAAATCAAAGGGATGCATGGACAATGGAGACACATCGATGGAGACCTCACATACTTTATAAATACCATGCCTTAGGAATTTATTAAGCATTCTTTGGGAAAGTAAGGTCATTCTACCCAATTTAAATAAGAATCTTTGATCACTATTATGTTGCTTGTTTTTCTAGGATAATCTAAGTGGTTTTGCTTCCTTTGCCCATTACTAAAGGATGAATTTTGTTCACTAAAGATTAAGGACAAGGGATAGCCTAAAAGAAGGTCAAATTAGAAAGATAGGAGGAATGGAGATACAACTCTCCATTCCATTCAAATGTTTAAGGATTTTGTAAATTTACATTTATTTTTTGATTTGAGTTTTAAAATAAAATTTATATTTATTTTTTGTTTTTTTCCACATCTACAAAGAAACTAGATAGTCGTGAGGGTTTCAAGGGTTTCAACAAATTACTATAAAGTGTTCAAGAAACATAACCTCGATGGTGGGTATTGGTGGCTTAACCTTAGGTTGGTTTTTGATGGAAAATTAAACAATCTCTAGAGGGTGGCTTCTAATTAGTGCACTTGGTTGTTTTGTTTGCATGTAGTATAATGGTTTTTCATTAAGCCCAAAAAGCCACATTTTCTTTGTCCTTGCTTATGAGAGACCTCCATTTTGGCCAACACTTAGTATCTTGGGGTTTCCCAAATCACATGTCCTTTCTATGACAAAGATGATCGTGACCATTTTTATGTTTAATTTTATATAAATTTTAGTGTTTGAACTCTATGAACAAACATTAGATGCTTGCTTTTGATTTGTAATCGATGCTTTTGTGACCCTCTTTTTTTTAAAGATGCATGTGCATATATGTTTTTAAACCACACACCATTGTATTTTCGAAAAAGGAAAAGGATTATTGAGGCATTTTATAAAATTTGAAGGCGATAAATTATGTTGATGTGGTTTTATAAAAGCATGAAGATGTCAGATGTATAAATTTGACATTCAAGGAGTGAGTGCTTAGAGGGGTTCAACATACCATTTATAATAGTCATTCAAAAATGATGACAAAAATCTACAACAATCCTTATTTATGGTTGTTTTCATAGTTCGAACATCATAGAGATGCAAAAAGTATAAAAAATAAGTGAATTTGTGAAGGGAAAACACTAACAATTAGAGAATTGATAATTAAAGCTCATTTGTGGGTGGAGGGGATAAACTACTTACAATTATAGAGTTTTTGCATAAATAAATGACAAAGTTAATGAAGTTTTTCTTTACACATAGTAGTGTTGTAGTCAACATTTTTTATTTAACATATGCATATAAATACAATAGTATAAATCATTTAAATCTATTAAAAGTTTCACTTTAATTTTTTCATTCTCTTTAGTGATTAGATCCAAAGTTTAAAAAATATTAGATACAAAGTTAAAAAAAATATTAAATCATCTTGAACCTTAGTTTTATTTTGATTTTCATAGCCACTAAATTCAAAAAAAAAATCCCAATATTTTGGGCGCTAAAATTTGTCAAAACTCTTCATCCATTTGGGGGTTTGTTTGGCCAGAAGGGTATGTTTGGTTCTGCAAGCCTTTTGGGTAGATGAGGGGGAATATGGGCATGGGAATGTTGGATGATGAGCCATTCTGTCGATCAACAACATTAGCAACTACACCAATACCTCTGGCACTTGCGTAGATTTGTGAAATTGATTGTTGTCATGCCTACAAAATTTCGAAGGATAATCGATGAAAGAGATGGGATATCACGTTCCACTCCAACTCTGTTGCTGGTAGAGCCTCTCCATGGCTTCAGGGATGGCATTAAAGTGCCTTTTGTTGGGGAAATTAGGTGGGTGATTTTGAAGAAGGCAATGAAAGAATGGCTGCGAAATCCGAAGAATTTGATATTGTTGATATGGGGGATTGCTGTGGTAGTATCTCAAGCTATTCTTTTTTTGGTTTTGATTGAGCTTCTTAATAGGGCCCTACCTAAAAAGACTCAGAGGGATGCCTGGTTTGAGGTCAATAATCAAATTTTAAATGCTCTGTTTACCATGATGTGCCTTTATCAACATCCACAACGTTGTTATCATCTTTCACTTCTATACAGATGGAAACCAGAGGACATTGTTTATCTTAGAAAGGTCTACTGCAAAAATGGGACTTACAAACCTCATGAGTGGGCACACATGTTGGTAGTAGTGCTACTTATGCAAGTGAATTGTTTTGCTTAGTATGCGCTTTGTCGGCTTAACTGGGGTTATAGGATATCAGAGCATTCGGCTATTGGAGTGGGTTTGTGCGTTGTTGTTGCAATAGGTACCCCTGTTGCAGCTGGGCTTGATCTTATCCTCGGTCCTCTTGGAAAAGATTACGAACCTGAAGTTGATTTGGAGACCAGGGATGCAGATCATACGAGGACAAATGATAATTTATTGAAGGCAGGTCTAGATTCCCGCAGCTTGAGAAGAAATACTCTCTTTAGCTAAGAGGTAGTAAAAGAATGGAACTTAAATCGGAATGGCAGGGAGGTCTATTTGACTAGTGGAGTGATCCTTCTCTTGCATTTTTTTCAATATTTTGTGGGTTCTATGTTTTTGGGTGGAATATGGATCTACTAGGATTTGGCAACATGTATATGCACGCAGTGAACTTCATTTTGTTGTGCATGGCCCCTTACTGGATATTTGCCTTTGCTGCTATCAATATTGATAATGAGAATGTTTGGGGAGGCCTTGGTATGACAGGGATAATTCTTTGCATTTTTGGACTTCTTTATGGTGGGTTTTGGAGGATTCAGATGCGGAAGAGGTTTGGCCTGTCTGGGAATGGCTGCTATTGTGGGTAGCCTAATGTGATAGATTTAGTGCAATGGCTTTTCTGCAGTGTTTGTTCGCTCTGTCAGGAGGTTTGCACTGGAAATTTCTATGAGGTCTGTGATGAGAAGCGTTATTGTAGAAAATACCTCAGCCAAGATTCACAAGAGCTGAAAGGTGCTTCACTGATATTGGGTCCCTTGGGTCATGAATCAAGATCACCAGCCTTATTACCTCCAGCTGCGTATTCACCCTCTAGGGTCAATTATGGCATGCCACTTTTGAATGCTCAAGATTCAGTGTCACGAGTATTGATTCCTATGCATTATTCTGGTGGAAACCTTCTTCCTCCACAAGCTTGGTCCCATCTGGAGGAAGGGTCGACATTCCCTACAGTAGAAATTCCGATTGCGATTTCTCCAGCATTAGAATCAGAGAATGCAGATAAAGTGGCAGCTCAAACAGAAACTTCAAAGACAGAATGCGATCCAATGAATGCACCCATTCCCATAATTCTGGAAAGATAAGGACATGCCATTGCAAGACATCTCAGTGCAATTTTAGTCCTATGGTTGATGGTTGGAAGGTTAAATTGAATTTCCTTGGAAACTTGTCGTTTATTAAAATGCATGTAAACAATGAATTGTCCTGTTGCTGTTAAGGTCTTTAAAAACTAGGATTCAGAACATTTAGAGTTGCTTATCCTCTGCCAAGTCCCAAGGTCTTTAACAACTAGGATTCAAAACGTTCAAAGTTGCTATACTCTGCCAACTCCCCAAGGTCTTTAACAACTAGGATTCAAAGCATTCAAAGTTATTCGTCCTCTGCCAAGTCTCCGAACATTCAAAGTTGTTCATCCTCTGCCAAGTCCATTAATGTTAGAGACTCTAATGCATTTTTAGTTTTCCTTGATTTTGTTGAAGATTGGATTTTAGTTCCTTGGCAAGTTTCTTTTAGCTTCAGCTTCTGAATTTTTTTTTATTGAATTTAGTTTACTTTTCTTTAGGATAGGAATTGCAGAGAAAGTTTTCTTGGTTACTGGTTATCAGTTATAGTTTTGCAGTCTTTAACTGAGGAGCGATATCTTGGTGCTTGACCTTCTCCATATTCAATAGTGATTTTCTACAATCTGAAATTGTAAGAGGCCATGGAAATATTGCATGAAATGGATGAAAAATATTTTTTTTACTACTTCTATTTGCAGATCAACAGGATTGAGTATGTGCATTCGAAGAGTTTCCTTCATCAAGATATCAAGCCTGACAATTTCCTTATGGGGCTTGGCCGCAGAGCAAAGAAGGTGATTTATGTTGTAAATTTGATCTTTGGAATAATTCTTTATAGTCGTGTAAGGATTTTTACTACAGAATTTGGAAGTTCTAGTTCTATTTATCCTCTAGATTAATCAAATAAAATAAGTTATAACAAATGTATCGTCTGAATTTCAAATATTCTACCATATAAAAAGAGTCTCTTTTTGTCGGTTTTGTAACACCCTGTGCATTTTGATTTTATTCTAACCTTATATCAAGGCAGTGCCAAGGCTAGATCAGTTTAAAATCAAGTGCTTATGAAAAATTTGGATCAGGATCCAACACGATCCAGCTAGGATCCTTCTTGGAAATGGATCTACTGGAGCAGGAAACAGATCCTAAAAGCCCATGAAATGGATCCCATGAAAAATCAAACAGATCTGGAAATTTTCAAAAGGGTGCTAAAACTTCTAGTGCTTTTGTGACCCACCGACCCTCCAAAAAATCAACTTTTTAAGGAAAAAACCTCCAAAACCCTAAATTACCAAAGGTCAAAACCATAATTATAAACCCCATTCTTGGTCAAGGTCTGATCTATCCTTATTCAATATCTGCTCTTGAACTCTGATTTATCAAGGTCTGTTCTCATGGTTTCTGTTTGATCTATCTTTATGGTCAAGGTCCGATGCCAAGATTTGAATTATCCTTATGTGCTATGTTGTTTCTTGCTTCACCCACACTGTTATTTAGTGACTGCTGTTGCTTGCTTATGGTCCGGATTGCCTTACAAAACCTCTTTTTAATGGTGAAAAATGCCCAAGATTCATCAAACAGTGCCCAAAATTAAGATGAATAAGTTTTACTTCTTATAACATTACTTTGATGTTGTTGTTGATGACTTAGACTGCTGAGAACTGGTGTTAGGCTCCTCTCATGCCCAGGACATCTCTCTAAAGTTTCCCTCTCAACCACCACTAGGACAAGGTCAACCCTTCTAAAGAGTGGATAGCCATACAAAATGGGTGGTAACAGGTTCAATGATCAATTCAGTGTATTTGGAGGTCAGAGTGGCTAAACTGGCCAGTTCTGGTTCTAGTTTGGTCAGTTTTAAAACATTGAATAAAACAAGGACAACCAATACTAAGTGCTCTGGTTTCCCCCAGGATGCAAAATTGCCCTCCTTTGGGGTAATAAGTTTTAACGGCCACTCGGAACACATACATGACAAGAATTCCCTTAGCGTGTTGTTTGGTTTCCTTGTGGGTGGTTCAATCTACTTCTGGGGTAGACAATCCACGTTAAAGGCTTTATGATGGTAGATTACAAGTCAGATGGTCCTTAGTAATGAAAGCTAGATGGGAATACATACATGACAAGAATTCCCTTGGCGTGCTGTTTGGTCTCCCTGTGGGCGGTTCAATCTACTTCTGGGGGTAGACATTCCACATTAAAGGATCTATGATGGCAGATTACAAGTCAGATGATTCTTAGTAATGAAATCTAGATGGGAATATGTTAGTTTTTTATGTTTATTTTTTATATTTAAAAAAATTTATTATATCAACATTGAGAGAATATCTTAGTTAAACATTAAGTTGGTCACATTAACTATCCTATACACTGGATTGAACCATGTACAACTTTCTTGAATTTGGTCTCATGATTAATATTTGGTTCTTCTAGTGATCCAAGTGACTCATAGGGTGCTACAAGCCGTTCCAGGGTTGAATTATGTGCCTTATATGTTTTGTTGGTTTGGGAAAAGCCTTCTTTTTTAATCCATGAGGGCTATGAACCCCAACTCCACATTATCGCAGTTCCACTTTAACATGGGGAGCCATCAAACTTGGTCAGCACACACATTGTTCCAAGGCTCTATGCCTACTGGAATTTGAACCTGGCTCATTGCCATGGTGATTCCCCATCTCAACCACTATAGCACCTCCTGGTGGATTGAATTATATGCCCTATCACATTTTTTCTTGGTTTCCTTTATTTGAATTCCATTTTAGCTGTCCTCGTGTGATTTGTAGTGCAAGTATGGAAAAAAAATTGCATATGTAAAATGCATGAGCAAAGGGGGAAGTTGTGGCAATATCCAAAACATATCAGATCACTCCAGTCTTGGAAATCATTAAACTACATTGCCATTATATACATAAGGATATCTACAATATGTCAATAACATTCCAACGAAGATGAAGATGAAAACTGGGATGCATGTTACGCCCTAGTTCAATGGCTGTAGGTGACTGTTGTTGCTTTCTTATGGTCCGGATTGCATTACAAAACCTCTTTTTAATGGTGAAAAATGCCCAGGATTCATCAAACAGTGCCCAGAATTAAGATGAATAAGTTTTACTTCTTATAACACTACTTTGATGCTGCTATTGATGACTTGACTGCTGAGAACTGGTGTTAGGCTCCTCTCTTGCCCAGGACATCTCTCTAAAGTTTCCCTCTCAACCACCACTAGGACAAGGTCAACCCTTCTAAAGAGTGGACAACCATACAAAATGGGTGGTAAGTGGTAATAGGTTCAATGATCAATTCAGTGTATTTGGAGGTCAGAGTGGCTAAACTGGCCAGTTCTGGTTCTAGTTTGGTCAGTTTTAAATTTTGAGCCCCATCAGACCAACACTTTTACATAATCAAGACCCAAACTTTGCCTTTAATTACAATGAAAAGAGACCCCTCCTCTCTAGCAATTTATGTGCCACACGACATAGTATCTAGAGGGTTATAGAGTCCACCTTATCACTAATTTTGAAGTGATTAGTGATGCAATGTGCATCATGTGGTGGCTTGTACTTTTGATATTGTTGAGAAAATATATCATTGTCGTGCTTATGAATTTGTTGCATAAATTGTTTAACTTTCCCTTGTTTGTGTGCTTATGAAGTAGTTGTTGATGTTGACAATACCTTAACAACAATGTTGAGAGGTAAAGGCTAAAAATGATACTAGTATAGAAAGGGCCATGGCCCATAAAATTATGGATATCTTTATTTTAACCATTTTTATATATTGGGAAAAATGTTTCCCATGGTTATACATTTGCAGTACATGAAGATGGGTGTGCTTTACAACTTTAGTTTATCCATTGGGCCAAAGAGCATTCTAAAAGTGACTGATAAATCAATTCTTGAGATTAGAAACTATAAACCCATGAATACAAAAATGTGATCACACATGTAAAATGAAGAGGTGAGCTAACATAGAGACGTAAATAGACTTGTTATATCATCCTCAGAAACTGCTTTACAACATTAGATATATAATTAGGTTAATTATTTTTTAGAGATAAACCTCACAAGAATTCCATATTGTGATCGACCAGGAACAAGAAGATTGTATAATGATTGCCCAAGTTACTTGCATAAATCTGTAATAATATAAATATTAACCATATGGAAACTATCATATGTGCCTCAGATGAGACCCCTTCCTTCTAGAAATTTTAAAATGTTGGCACACTAGACTTCATCAAACTTGTGTTGGACACCCAAACCCAGGAAACCATATCTAGAATGCTAAACCCAGGAAACCATAGGCTTCAGATTGCAAAATCTGTCAAATTGCAACAATTATATTGCAGAAAGCAAGGAATACATTGATCTTTACATAGGATGGGCAATACCTCCCCTTGTTGTCTCATGTGCCTTGGAAGTATTCTCTATGGATGTGAATCTTGGAATTAAATGCTAATTTGGATGAAATGGAGCTATAAGTTGATTTACTGCTAATAGATGCCACACGAGTGATTGATAAGTTCCTAACCATGTAATTAAGTTATACAGAGAATTGCCATAAGTACACCGGAACAATATTAGTCATAGTTGTTCAACATAGCAAGTTGTTTACTTAGTGGTATATTGGTAATCTATTTTGTTCTAGGGTCTACGAATACTATATACCCACTGAGTTAAGCTGATTAATGAAATTTATTTGATAACCACCATTGGATCTTGAAAATGAGAGATAAGATAGTCAAGCTATTCTTGATAGTCACAATGCTTAATTCACATCCTCTTATTTGATTGGTCTGTGTCACAACACTTAATTTGCGTCAATTTGTGCTCTTTATTTACAAAGCTTCGGGGCCACACTTCTAGCATGTATTGGAGTGCTAGTTGAGAGCAGTAATAAATATTTAATGTGGCACAATGGAGTGTATACCCTAGCAGGTTCTCCACTTATATCTGGTATCTCAATCTATCATTGTTTGTGAGTTATTCCTCCTTGTTTTCCAACCATGTGATTATAGCCTCCTTAATTTCTAACATGGTATCATAACGCTTATGACATTAGCTCCATTTTTTATCAAGACCAAGGTAGATTTCAACAATATGAAGGTATTTTATCAATGTTACATAAGGACACACCCCCTTTCTCCCATGATGTGCAGGCTACTCCATTTGGGACATTCCCTTTAGATGGAAACACATGAAAACACAAAAGGGGAACATTCCCTCCCTAAATCAAACACTCCCACATCCTTTGTCTCTATCGTGGTTGTGCGAGAAGGGTTGGAAATGTATGGTTGTGTTATTATGTGGAATGGAAAGTGGCATGAGATTATTGTTGTGTAAGAGGGTTTTATTTTACCTCAAACAATGTGATATTTATGTCATAAAACCATTAGCTATGTGAGATGTAGACAACATCAAGTTTGAACCCCTGGGATATGTGTTAGCCAAAGCCTTCAACTTGTGGCTGTGTTATTCTCAAGTCTTCAACTTGTGGCTACTAGAGTGCTTAGCAGGTGAGGGAGTTGGATAGTGGATAGTGGAGACATTGCCACTAGACAGTGTTAAGTTGGAGGCATTACTTGTCAGTTTAAATTGGAGACATTGCTGGAGACTTGATTTTTAAGTCCTTTGACATTTAAAATTTTGAATCTTGATATATCAAATTGAGAGTTCACAGTTTTCACTTTATTATGATCATATTTAGTTTTTTCACTTGATATGTGTTGTAAATTTATATGAGTTATCAACTTATCTTCACTTTATATCTTTTGATTTTTCAAATTTTCAAATATTATAAGAAATACAATGGTGATAATCTAATTCTAATTTAAATTTTCAGTAATTCAGGCATGGAATCCTATGTTGAAATCCTTGACCTTCCCTAAAATTTGGGTAGTAAGTCTACATATACCTCAAATGAGTTTTCCTGCTCCCATGTCCTAGAAACTTGGTGGAACATTTCATTTTGTGTATGCCAAAGTTTCTTTGTTCATTTGCATGATCTGTCCTACAAATACTCAAAATGTCGATAGTTGTCCATATTTATGCTCAGAAAACTCAAGAGTCAGCCCAGGGTGAAGCAAATGAGGTCTGTTTCACTCTGTATGAAGGCCACAAATATCCTTGGAAGATAATTTTATACCCAAAATGTCATAAAAACAACAAGACTATAGAATCAAAGACTTCATTAAAAGACCCATGCAAGTAGGGGGGTAACATTGTCAAAATTAAGGAGCAAATTGGTTCTATTTAATAACCCAATGTTTGTGAAAGGATATGAATTTATCCTATGATCCTCATGTGGCATGCGAGGTGATTTTTGTAGTTTTCTTACCCCAACAATTCATGTATGGGATGAATGTTGGTGTATGTAATTTTTCTTGGTTTTATGCCAACAACCCTAGGTTTTATGTATACTACCAGCCTCCCTTTGTATCATGATTTTGGAATTCACTCTATTGAGATTAATTGTTATCTCTTTCTTCCCTATGTCTTGTTTCTTCAAAATATTTTGGGGTTTGTCATTTCACTGGTACATGATAAAATAATGTAAATTAATTATTTAAACTTTATTTAAATTTCTTAGTTGGTAGCCCTCCCGCACAGGACATGTGTCCCCCAAAAAAGAGAAAAATTGCTTTCCAACATGTCATGTAAGGTTTAAAGTTTATTGTTTTTGGCATCATCATGTTCTGTCGAGGTAAATTTTTGCAAATAGTGCATCAGGTCAAGAACTTGGCATGTAACTATTGAAATGGAGGTTCATCATGACTATATGCAGTCATAATGCTTAAAGATTGTGTTCATGTGTGGGGGAGCTAGGTTCAAAATAAATTTATGCAGTCCTAATTCTTAAAGGTTGTGTTAAAGTGTGGAGTTTTGACATCTTTCAGCTTGATTATGTTTGTCGAATAGGCTGGTATAAATTTTATGGGGTTTATTCTTTCTTTAATCTGTTACAGGAGACTGACTTACATACTAAGAGAATTGGCCACAACCAGTTCATGGACAAAAATGAGCAGGTTGCAAAGCCCATTGATGTGTATGGCAACTACTCTAGTGGTAGTCATTCAAGTGGTTTGCATAGGCGCTCTAGATACATAGGTAACTAACACAATGTAGGTTGGGAGTTTTATTATATTATATATGCTATATCCTTGTTATGTTATTTCTTCCAAAATGATTTGACATAGACTTATTTTCTCTTGCAATTATTGCACATGGACTACCTACCTCTACATCGTGGCAAGACTTGAAGGTTTATGCACCACTTTAATCATCACTCTCATCATATAAGCCCAACAAGAAGGAATGGGATAACATCAAGTATGGAATACATCATTAGGTACAAGAACTCAAAGAAAAAATCTGTAGTGGTTATGCCTAGGAAGAATTTGGCATAACAACCACCATATCCATGATTTTTATCAGGTATATATCTCCTCCTTCAAAATTGTTCCATTTACCTTGTTGGCCTCCTTGTTGCACCAAGAGGTGTGTCTACAAGACAAGTAGGGGAGATCACTGTTACTTCATGTGTGTGTGTGTGTAACCTTAAGGTGCAAACCTCAATGTTTTTGAACTCTCAAAGACTTTAAATACATTGAGGTTTTTGATCCCTCTCATTGTTTAGTAGATCTAGGGTTTAGATGGATCTATACTAGTCTAGATTTTCCACAATTGGAGTTGTATGTGCCTTACCTCTCTGTTTTCTCTGCTCACCCTTTCTTGAATTGTCTTTCTATAGCTCTGTTTTTACCTTTAATGCTATTTGGAATGCTTGCTGCAAATTCATGAGGCTGATAAACCTCATCTCATTCTTCATGGAAAATATAAACCCATTAGTGAATCTTGTAGCCATTATTTGAGGTCGCTTGGATAAATTCATCCTGGTATATTAATGCAATATCTCATACATAATTCATTTTTAAATATGATGAGTAGATTATTAGAAATCATCCATGGGCATTTGATTTGTATGTAAAACAACTAGTGAAAATGGGGCAGTTGTCAAAGGAAGAAATCAATGAGTTGCACAATAAGGTCAATTCAATTTTGAATGAAGAGTTCATAAACATGAAGGAGTATGTCCCAAACCGACGAGATTGGCTTGCAGCATATTGGACTAGTTTCAAGTCACTAGAGCAGCTCTCCCACATATGTAAACCTAATACAGGGTATTAGCCCCTTGCTTGAGTTAGTCTCATGTCATACTTTCATGCCATAAGGTGATTGTCAATTATTAAGGGTTTTGATTATTTTTTCTTTGCTTTGTAGGGTCAAACTGGAGATATTGAAAACTGTTGGGAAAGCAATAACTTCTCTACCAGAAACATTCAAGCCTCACAGAATTGTAAAGAGGTTCGTTAACCAACGTGCAAAAATGATTGCAATTGGGGAAGTGTTGATTGGGTTGTTGGTGAAGCACTTGCATTTGCAACTCTACTAGTCGAGGGTAACCATGTGAGGCTGAGTGGTCAGGATGTTGAGAGAGGTACTTTCAATCATCAACATTCAGTTCTCTTGGGAAAAAAATGTTGTGGGTCAAACTAAAATTCTACTTGAAATTCCACCTGTGGATAGTAGTGGGTGTTACTAATCAAACTTCACTTAAGGTGCAAAGCCTTCACCACAGTGAAACTCAAAGTGGAAGGATTAATCAAAATCCAATGTTGGACTGGATCCACACCTATACAAATCAAGGAAATGAGTGGGACGATAATAAGAGACATCAATATTTTTAAGCAAAGGAACCATGGCTGTCCCAATCATCTTCAAATGTTGTTCACCACTTATGGAAGCTACACAATCATTTATGCTACTATTGATGTTATCGGGAACACAAACAGAACTAATCATATGATCATAAGCATGCAACAAATATGGATTCAAGGTTTGGAACTCATGGAAATCAGATTCATAGAATGGATGCGAACATGCCTAGTCATTATCAATGGTTTGACTCAGATTTCAAGTCCAAAACTACTCCTCCATGGGTATGGTTGTCATCAAAGTTTCCTTATCTTGTGATCCTGCATGATTGGAAGTCATTCAAGGGAATCTCTATTTGATGAATCATCCCCTATTTCCCATCCTTATCTTCTTGGTAAATTTCCTTCTCATGGAGAAGGATCAAAAGATAGGGCGTATGTGCTTGTCTTATCTTCATCAATGCATTCTGGCAACTTTTTTTTACAAGGGGAGTTTTCCATGTCCATTTCAATATTGGATTTATAATCAAGTGGACAAGAAGATAAAGTACTTACCCTATTTCCATCTTTCTCCTGCTGCTTCTCAAGGGTAACACAATTGAGATATAAACTATTCAATTTATGTGCCATAGGAACACTGCCAGGACTGAAGATGGAGAATGCTGCAGGTCAAAATACTCTTCCTTAGGGTCTTCAGTTTTAGTATTGTATATAGGATTTATATCATGATAATGAAAATCAATATCTACATCATCTCTATTCTATGATAGATATCTGTCAACAATATTACAATAATCAAAACCCTCTGATTCAGAGCCAGAATTTTCACTGCTAGATTTTTCAGAAGCATATATCTCCTTATCATCCAATTAGGAGATTAACACATCATCTCTTTTTGAGGTGCAACCATGTATTCATTTTCCTAGGGTTTCTCTACAATGTGCCATATTCAAGTCATGGAAAGATTCTTCATTATATTCATAAATTTGAAAAGCAATATCATAATGGCTTACAAAATCCTTTTCCAATATGAAAGATGTGGCCCCCGCTGAAATTTCCTCCTTTTGAAAATATGTACTAGCTCCTTAGGAAGGACATTTTCTTCAATGAAGTCTTCACCACAACTTTTGTAACCAAGATCTTCTTTGGGAATATGTGCAATAAGGTCTTCAGGAACTTCACTTTCTAGATCTTCCATATACCCTTGTTCTTCTAGTGAAAAGCAATAGCAACGGGATGTAATGACATTTCAATAACAAGTTGTGACAGGTTAATTCAATTTAATAACCCTTGGAGGGAAAGCAAACAATTGTATGATCGTGCTTTATGTGAGTTTTTATGCATTTTTTTCAACTCTGATTTGATACTGACTGGTTTTGTTCTGGTCAAACTGACAGAAGGAACAACTACAAATGGAGACTACCTTCTTCCCTTTAAGACCGGGGCATTTTTAGCCAGGACTCCAGTGATGCCTGTTTATGCCCATGATTTTAAGATACCCCGATATCAGCGCTTTAGTCCAACATGGGATACTATATCTGGAGTAAGAATCTGTTGCCATATTTTCCAGACTTATGAGTTATACTGGGGAAAAATTGAAGGCAGTTCTATTGAGCATGTGTGGGGATTCACTTTTTTATGTTGTTTGGGTACTTTCTATTTCTTATTATTATTGACTTCTGGCTTGTGATATTCCATTCTTGGTGTTCAAAGTGCAATATAGAGGAAATCTCAGTACATGGTTTGAAACTTTGATATATTCTCTAAGATTCTTATTGCTAGGAATAAATAGGTCCTAAACATTTCAATGGATTGAAATGCACTATAATCCAAATGGCACAAAAATGGAGAGCACAACTGACTATAATCCAATTAATATTGAAATAAAGAATAACACGACAGTGGCTGCATAAGAGTCTTCTTTTTGGATGATTTCGAGTGTTCCCCTTTGCTTTGATCAAACTCTTATTTAAGAGTGGTCGAGATAGCCTTTAGATGGGCTTGATCTCATGGGGTTAATTCACCATGTTATATTAGATTAGAGAAAATATCTTCAAAGGAAAGAGTTGTATCACCCTTGATAAATAAAGGGATACTATAGAATATGATAGCAAGATTTGAATCTAGGAGATAAATTATTTTGAATAATCCTTACATTTTTCAGAATTTGATTTAGCCTTTTTTCCTGATGTTATGATGCCAGACTTTAGGTTTCTAAACCTTGCAATATACACCTCAACAATCTCGTAGTCACCCATCTTGAGATTTGAAAGTTTGTTTTTGAGTCAGTTGACTCAAGTGGTATTCACAGTTCCAAAGATATTATTGAAGGTGTCCCATATTTATTTTGCAACTTTATTGTCCCTGGTATGATGAATCAAAATATTATTCAACATAATAGGGTGATCAGCCCTAGAGCTTCATCCTTGTTCGAACATATGATTTTATAACTGTATTTTCCATCAGCAGGAATGGGTTTTTTCAAATACATCCATAAAACTTTGCTTTGAATAATGATAGTCATTTGATCCACCCAAGTATGATAATTGGCTCCATTCAATCAGGGAAACATCTACTCTTTGAATCCATATAGGCTCAACAGCAGCAAGAATCCTCCATATGAGAGAAATGAAGTCTTCAGAATTTTGCCTTTGTAGAACCAAAGGTAAAAAACATAGGTAACCCTAGGAAAGGAGGTTCCAACTTTGAAGAATGGTGAAAATACTGTAGGAATGCCCAAGAAAGCCATAGAAGAGAGGTCCTAGCCTTAGAGAGGGTTTAAATTTCTATAATCCCTAGAAAAATCACAAAAAGAAGAGGACCCAAGCTAGGGATCATTAATAGGGATCATTAATAAGCAAACTTCCAATTCCAAGTTGGCAACTTCCTTGGAATTGGTGAGTTTCGTGAATCGCTTTACCTACCTCTCTTACTGGCACAACCTTACTAGCGCGAATGAAACCATGTGTATGGAAAATATCCTAAGCTTACTGTTTGGTAGTATGTTGATGGTAAGAAGATGGGTTTCCTTTGTCGTTTTCTTGCATTCCATGCATGAATTATATTACCTGTAAGGTGAACTTTTTGTGTAAGGATGTGGGATGTGTTGTGGACCCTTCTTGCCCTTTTCTAGAAATTTAGGTACCTAGAATTATATGTATTTTTTTCAACCGATGACACTACTATTTTGTAGTGCAATTATTGTTGTTATGTTTCTACCAATCCATGACAAACTACTTATCTTGACTAAATATATATGCATCTGCAGAAGGTGTTGCTAATGCTGATCTAGTACTCCTAGTAACGACAAGGACAATGACTGGGAATACTCTGGCGAGGTTTGTGGCATGTGAGCATGATCAATGGGGCCATGCAATTCCAGGTAAATTGCACGCTTATGTATCATCTCAAACATCTTCAATTGAAAGTTGTTATTTTCCATAGTTTCATTCTTCAAAAACTTATTTTTTGGAAAAAATATTTCATTTAACAGGTAAAAGTAAATTATTTGTTCAGGTCATGTAAATGTAGCACCTCGACATCTAACAACTGAGGCTAAAACATTACTTTTTGCAACACTAATACATGAGGTAAGCCATCTGTATTTTTATTGAATAGTTTATGAGCCATTTGTTCTCGTTGAGCCAACCGATGAGTAGGGATCACGACATACACCCAAAAATAGATTGCTTATTCACTATCTTGTTCAAATTAAATATTAGTGAACCCAGACAAAAAAAGAATATATTCATTCACACAAACATTAGCATGTCTATATTAGCAATGAATCAACTCCAGATTCCCATTAAGTTTATGAAAATGTATGACAATGTATGGACAACTTAAAGTTGAGAAAAATATTCAAGCAACCGACTATTCAAGTAGTCACAATCTCATGATATGGCATTTATCATCCAGTTAAGGGATACAAATGTTTCGTCTTCTAGTTTATTCATATTGTCTATATTGAACAAAGTACATAAATTCTCATAGTGAAAGAGACAAACAAGGAAGATGATTCGTCTTGAATATCGGCCTTCTATGCACAAACTATTGAGCTCCTCAACTGCATCAATATGTCATGTCTACAATAAGAATCACTGCACTATGTTATGAAATGCATCACATGATTGAAATTTGTGTCTGCAAATTGTATGCAAAATTTTTCAGCATTTTTGTTGTTTTAGTAAGTAATCGAAAATTTTGGAATTATAGTTCTTATGCCTTGTGAGGATTGCAAAGAGCAGGTTGCTCTTGCATGATAATATGTAGATATTTGGGTACATGTGTAATGTCCCCATTTTGACCCCCTTTGTATTATATCGTAAATGATGTAAATATTGTAATTTAATCATGGTGAGGAGCTCAAGGCCAAGGCCCCACCATTGATTTAGCATTTCATGTATCGGCAATTAAAAATAGATGCCTATGGTTCTTGTGCTAGATGGGCACAATGTAAATAAGACATCATGTAAATACGAATTTTAATGAAAAATACCCACAACTAGCTATGCAATGCAACAAAGAGATGGGGGCATGATTCTACAAGGAATAGGGAGGGAAATTATTCAAACCCTTGAGCCAATGGTGTTAATCCATGTGTCAATGAGAAAATCCATAAACCACCAACTACCCATTTTGGGTTATGGACCCAATCATTTAATTCTTCCAAGAATTGGTTGAGGAAGTTAATGCCTTGGGAATGAAGAGGTATGGCAACCAATTTCATGTATGGGCAAGCCATCAACCTGGAAAATCATGTTTTGTCTCCTTGGGCAAGAAAACACCCACGAAATGGTGCCCAAAATCCATTCTGAACAGTCATTCTTTCCTCTCTCACGCAGTCTGAACTACTGGGTCTTTCTCCATCACGTTTTTCACCATTTTTCCTGCATTTTCCATGCCTGGGAGTTTGTTTTTGCATTGGACAATAGCTGGGAGAGAAGGGCCATGATTTGGGACTGTTATGGAGGCCGTTTTTGCCCCAGAATGTCCATGGACGTTTTTCTAAAAATGGATTTGGCTTCCTAGGGTTGTTCCCCATCTTCTAGTTTTGTTTTTGGGTTTCCCACGTTTTTCTGAAGCTAATGAAAACCCCATCTATGGGCATCTCACTGTAAAAAAATTTCTTCATGCCCAGCACTTAGACTTCTGTTGTTATGCGCATCCCTGTTTTGATTTGAACCTGTGAGCAAGAAACTTGGAGTGGTAGTGGACAGAATTGGCTTGATAAACCTAGTGAAGGGAGTAACCTCTTGAGAAGATCAAGAGGGCTGGCTACTCTTCTATGCACCCCTGGGACACTCTAGAATTGGAAGGTATGGCCTGAGGGACTGTGAATTGGTGAAGGGAATACTTCCTTGAGTAGGGGGTGTAGGCATTGTGGGTGCCAAGCTAAATAGATCTTGTAGAGGTATCCATAGCTCTGTGGTTGAGCTCACTAGATTAGCAATTCTTCCTTTCCATTTCCTAATAGCCTGATAAACCCAACTATAGTTGGCTTGGCTGATTTGGTGTGTCTTTGGGCTATGTGTGAGTCTGCTATTCCATGATTCCTTGTAGAAATCATGCCCAGGTCGGGGGTGGCAGTTGCATCAAGAGGTTGATAAGCACAACTGGCCTATGGTTGGGTGGAACATTGCAGTTGCATAGCCAGTTGCTTGGGACTACTGTTATAAGATAAGTATTCTCTCGTGTTAACTCCCCAATTATTATTTGATGAATATCTTGAATGTATGATGGATGTGTTATTGATATTATTTCCGCTGTGTTTTTTCTTATAATTACACACTCCATATGAACCTTTATGCTGTTGTGTTAATGCTTAGTACAACTTTATGGGGCTAACTGCCTAGTTCTAGCTTCACGTTCTCTCTATCATGCTGGTATGATAGGAGGGGACGTTACAACATGTGGATATCCTGTTACAATCATCTCTTGAACATTCTTATTGTATTTTCTTAGACTTAAAAATAATGCAATATGGGTGTTAATATTGCTTATCTCCCTAATTATTAAAGGTTCATAGCTCAATGGTAGAGCGCTTGCCTTACAAGCAGGAGGTTGGTGGTTCGATTCCTTTGTACCCTATTGATATTGCAATATTGGTATTTTGAATAAAATATATTTTATTATGATTTATTATGGCTATAGAGGGGGTTTCAAACCGTATTTTTTAGTTTCTACGAGGGGGGTTCTAAGCCACTTTCATATGTCACTATGAGGGGGTTCTAAGCCACCTTCATATGTCACTATGAGGGGGGTTCTAAGCCACCTTCATATGTCACTATGAGGGGAGTTTGCAATCGCCCTTGTATGTTACAATGAGGGGGTTTTAGAACCACCCTTTTAGGTACCTACGAGGGGGGTTTCAAACCACCTCTGTAGGCCTTTATGAGGGGGGTTCCAAACCGCCTCTATAGGCATCTACGAGGGGGGTTCCAAACCACCCCTATAGGCATCTATGGGGGGGTTCCAAACCGCCCCTATAGGTCTCTATGAGGGGGGTTTTAAACTGCCTCTATAGCCTCTACGAGGGGGGTTCAAAACCACCCATATAAGCCTCTACGCGGGGGGTTCTAAACTGCCTCTATAGGCCTCTACAAGGGGGGTTCCAAACCGCCCCTATAAGACTATACAAGGGGGGTTCACAACCGCCCCTATAGGCCTCTACAAGGGGGGTTTGAAACTGCCCCTATAATCCTCTATGAGGGGGGTTTGAAATCGTCCCTATAATCCTCTACGAGGGGGGTTTGAAATCGCCCCTATAATCCTCTACGAGGGGGGTTACAAACTGCCCCTGTAGGTTTGTATGAGGGGGCTTATGAGGGGGGTTCACAACCTCCCTCATAGGTGTCTATGAAGGGGGTTCAAAACCACCCCATTGGTCTCTATGAAGGGGTCTACGAGGGGGGTTTAAAACCACGTCCGTAGAACTCTACGAGGGGGGGTCACAAACAACCCCCAAAAGTCACTTTTGGGGGCGGTTCCAATCTCGTCAAAAACCACCCTTAAAGGGCAAAATTTTTAACATCGGTGCCTTTAGCGGTGGTTTTGCCAAAACCGCTCCCAAAGCCAAAACCCCCCCTGTAGGTGACTTTTGGGGGCGGAAGAAAACCCTCCCTAAAGGCCAAAAATGTAGTAGTGCCTTACTGCAAACGAGACAAGGAACTTCCATCAATCTACAACTGGGTATGCCTCATATAAACTCATAACGAGGAGTTTCGAAACCTTCAACACGTTAACAAATCAAACCAAAGTGCCGGTTTCATATTACATCGCCATTACCATGGTTTAAATCCTGCAACTCAAAAAATATCTACGGGACTCGAGGTTGAGACCTCATGCAAAAATTGCTAACCATAGAAATTTCGGCAGCCTGTCGGCCACACAGACCGAAAATCAAATAGAACAATAAACCACATTCCAACCTCATAAACCAAAATCAACGATAGAAGTTAGGGTTGTAATCTAACGGCCCAAATTCCACACCATCAACGTTCACCATTGCGCCAGTGATTTAGCTTTGGGACAAGCAACATCTGCATTTAATGCCCACTCCACAGTACAACTTGGTATTGCCACTATGGCACACGGAGGACAGATCAATGACCAGTTTGAAGGTAGTTCAAGACCTTTAACCATTACAACTTGGCAACTGCAGAAATAACTACCTCAAATTTCCTACGTGGATCGTTAGAAATCTTTGATAGCTAGAGTGTCGACTCAAGCCATTAATGCATGCCTGGATCACATTCACCAATGACGATTTCGTATCACTTGTAAAACCATCAACCTGTCCATCACATTTAATGTCTGTCAGCACTCGACTTCCAACGTTGAGATTTCAAATATCAACACATAACTATAACATTATAAATTATGGTAAGTCGAATCCCAAGCTTCGTATGTGTTCTAAGTTATATTTCATAACCTATGTTATGGTGTTGTTCAAACCACGACGATACATAGAGCCATATAGTTCCAAGTCTAAGTTGCATACTAGGCTTTTGTTATATTATAGAACAACAATTTCAATTTCATATTTTCCAAGGGTAAGCCTTATAGTATTTAAATATTAAATTTATGATTCATGTAATAGTTGATAGGATGACTATAGTCTTAAGTGGCATAGTTCTCATTCACTTGTAATTTCATACTTTAAATTGATACTCTTCATAAGCCTTATACGCTTATATGTTATCACATCTAGCTCATAGAATTATGTTTAGTATAGACCATACTTGAGAAGATTTTAATATTACCATAGCAAATTGGTTGCACTAATATAAATTCTATTATCGCAGCTATAGATAATCTGTCTAGTAGACCTTTCAATAAACTCATTGATAAATGATTATCTTTTAGCTAACTAAATGTTAGGTGTATTCTCTCTTTTCAAACATTTTAATGATTTCTGCAATACATTGTTACTTCAGCAATGGAAAGATAAAGACGACGACAAAAGCCAGCTATAACCACGACTAGAATTACATCAGCAAAATCATTAGCAGAATGACGTACAAAGATTAATCTATTTTAAACATTGAACAATCATAAGACGTACATCTGAAAGACAATAATTCTAGCTATGAAATTCATACCTGCGTACTTGTTGAGTCGCAATTATAACATTATATTTAATTACGACGATGAAATTGAACCATACACGTACTTTGTTTCTACGTAGCCATAAAATCTCTTACCTGTTGTTTGCACATAGGACATTCAATTATGCATTAGCGTTGCAGCTAAGTAAGCTCCAGGGTACCTCATCGGACACCCTTATGCAGTAAAGTCAAACTGTCAGTATCATTGCAAAAGAAAAGTTATCGCATCATATTTCTAATCATTTAGTACATTTGTTATCATAATCATGTTTACTAATTATGTGTTAAACTGTCATTATCATATTGCTGCCCAAACAGAAATTAAAGCATGTGTAGTACTAACAACTGTACAATTAATGCTGTCATAATCTCAATTATTACTTCCGCAACTATTTTTATTATAATTAATGCTATTATCAAAAATTTTAAATTTTTATGAAAATTCGGGATGTTACATCATATGTGCTGGAGATGTTGGGCAATGAGGAGGACCATGCAGTAGTCATGGTGCCATTTCCATATGCCGACCTGTACTAGAGAGGGTGTCCCAAGATTTTCTTCACACCAGATGAGCCACCTGATGAGAGAGGTAATATTATCGTTATGTTTGAATTACTCTAGTTGCATTTTATTCTCTTTATGCTTAATGCAAATGAAATATCTTATAAATATTAAATTTTTTAATGAAATTGTCTAATTATTATTATGTACTATATATTTTGCAGACATTGGCACATTTGATGCTAAGGTCGGTCCGCCTCCTCCCACTCATGAGGATGAGTATATGGAGGATCACGATCAGGCCGAGACACAGTTGGCTGGTAGACATCTTGGCCACCGTCTAGGTAGGCCCCAAGATAGGTATCAACAGGATGTGGCAGACATGTTGGCCACATTGTTCGCAAATGTGGATGGTCATCCTGTGCGGGTGTACAACATTCTTCAACAACCTCATCTTATGGAGATATGGAGGATTCTTCCTCATCATATGCATTTGTTGATGCAGCATGCTTTTGGTGCACACATTAAATTGGATGTTAGGAGGGATGACCATCATCATCCTCCTCCACCTCCACCCCCTCCTCCATCAGCTTCAACATCCACTACTCCACCTTCTCCTTCGACTACTGACATAGCCTCCACATCCTGTGCACCTCCTCCTCGGCCTCCACCTCTGGCATCTCATCCACCTCCTCTTGATCATCCTTCATCATCTCAGACATATCCTCCACCTCCTCCTCCTCCACCTCCCCCTCCTTTGACCGATCCATCTTATGATTCGTTATACCTATCTGATCGACCAGCCTATATAGATCCATCTACTCTCCCATGATCCTTATCCACTACTCCCCTCATCTTTGGATAGGATGCTCAGATCTGGTGAAATGATATGGATTCCTAGAGATGTCTTTCCTACTGATCTATATGCTAGTTTATTTCCTAGTAGGGGTATTGATCATGCCTTTGGATCTACTGCTGGTGGATCGACAGGTAGTGATGATGATATGGTTTTGTGGGTGGACTAGACATGTATATTTGACATTTATCATCAATTTGATGTTATATATATATGTGTGTGTGTGTGTGTGTCATTTTCCATTTTGTAGATGTTGATGTTGATGTTTATTTATATGTTGATGGTCATGATGTGTTTGTTAGGTCAGGTTCGATTATGTTCATTGGATGTTTGTGTTTTCCATTTTGCAAAGGTTGATGTTGATGATTATGTTGATGTTTATATATATGTTGATGGTCATGTTGCGTATGTTAGGTCAGGTTCGATGATGTTCATTAGATGTTTCTGATGGTTAGGTTAGAAAATTGAACTTGTGTTTTTTTACATATTATTGTAAGATCATATGGGTGTTAGAAGATGTTTAAATATGTAATATGTATATTTTAGATGGATATGTAAAGTAATGTTTTTGATGGTATGTTCCACGTACGTTCATGCTTATTTTTATTAGTTTTATGTTAATGATGGTATGATGGTGTTTATTTTTATGTTTGTTAGATGGTGACAATGATAATGATGGTATGTTTATGTTAGGTAGTGATAATGATAATGATGGTGTTTAAAATTATCATGCACATTGACCCTTTGCATGTTTCTAAATGCTATGAAATATTTGAGCTATTTTCTATTGTAAAATATATATTTAAATAATTGATTAATGAAGGGGAAGACACATGTTACATTTCCAACTATTTCTTGATCATACTAACATTTAAGAGTAAATTTATATAAACTGGATTAACTATTAATATATATTAATCAAATTAATTATATATAAATGATTGTAAATTTATATTAATTCAATTAACTATTGATGTTTTATTACCTTTTTAATGTTATTATAATTAAATGATTATTTTATTACTTTCTTAATGTTATTATTTTTTATTTTTTATTTAGTCACATTAAAATATTTTTGTACTGAATAATAATTTCAAAACTATTCGAGATTTAAGATATCAAATATTCATGTTTGAGTTTGTCATTGAATATATCTAATTTCTAAAATAGTATAGATTCATATTAGTTATATAAATTAGATTAACATAGAATTATGTTATTATAAATTTACATTAATAAAATCTAAATCAATGATTATATATTGATACATATATGAAATAGTTTTAGTTAAATATACAACTATGGCTTTAATTTACAAATCATAACTGCGTACTTATTTACAAATCATAAAATATGGTGACTAAGTATTAAGCATATATACATTTTTGTTAACTACTTTATCTAAATCCTTATTGTCTCAACCAATTCTAAGATGGATTTTAACCTCCTAGAAATAGAGAGATGAAGAAATTCAATCCAACTTAATTAATATAACATATTTAATTCTTTTATTACAAAGGGAAAAAAAGATTCTCTCTTAAAGCCATTTTTTTCTCCTAAAGAAGATTCCATACCTACACCTTCATCCTTAAAGCCATTTTTCTCTCTTATTGCCATTCAAAAAATATTTGCAAACATTATAACAAAAGTGTAATAAATTAATGCAATTATAATTCTCAGCATTATTTATAACATAAACCTCATGAAATACAAACATTCAAATATTGATGGAGAAATTAGAGAGCATCATAAATTTTGTTGTAAATTTCATTGTTATCAAGGCCATAAATTAAGTCATTGTAGAGCTCAACACTAGTAAAAAAATTGTTGAATTTCCAATCTCCATCAAGGTTACAAATGTGTCATTTTCTATGTTAGAGTTAACATTATAAATACAATAATTTAAAAAATAAATACATTATAACAAAAAATAATGGAGGAGGGCGATGGAGAGGCGCATGAGGAGGCCATGGTCTGGTCACTTCATCGTGGCTGTTCTAGAAAACGATGGTAGGAGGGTCTTTCTTGGGGAGGGGTTCGATTTTTCTATTGCGCAGTAGCTCGTCTTGGATTGTTTTGTCAGGCTTTTGGATCTAGGTGTCGGTGAACTGGGGTTATTGGTAGGGTTTGCTGCTGTACTTAGGGTTTATGGCTTTGGTGGAGGAAGTGGACATGGCAGCCTTCTCTGGTGACCAGCTGGAGGCACAAGATGTATGGGGGGTTCCAGGTGGAGGGCAGATGGAGGGACTGGATGGAATCTCTTTGCTGGGGCCTGTTGGTACTGTTTCAACCGGGTCGGGGCAGGTGAGGCCGTTTAATGGATTCTCACCCTCGGATTATCTGACATCTTCTTCACAAAACTTGTTGCCGGAAAGCCTGGAAATTGATGGAATGTCAGTGGATTGTCTAGGTAGTTCGAGTTGGAGGGAGGCTGGAGACTTTTTTGCTCAGAATCTAGGGTTCCCGGTGTCTGGTTTACAGGAGGGTTTTGAAGCAGCGGCCGGTTTTGAACAGATTGCGGATGAGGGTGTGGCTCGACAGGTTCAGCAACTGGTTGGGACGGATTGTGGTGGCATTGGAGTGGCTGTGAGAGTGCCACTGGAGATATCTGAACACCGTGGCTTTGATAGCCCTTCTGCGGCTATTGGGTCTCCTAAGGTTAAGGTGGGGGATGCATCGGGGGTCGGGGATGCATGTAAAAAACCCAGTAGGTGACGGAGGAGGAGCTGGATTAAAACCCGCTTTGTGGGTAGTTATGCTGTAGGCGAGGATATTGCCTGGGAACAAGTCCTTGAGATGTCTAGTTTGACGCTGGTGGGAAGGGTTATGGGCAGAATTTTCGCTCGTTCTACTGTGATGGAATGGGTGGATACTCACTGGCGCGAGGTGTTAGGCTACACACCTGAGGTGGACATGTTGCTTTGGTGGTGGTTTGCGGTGGTACTACATTCTGAGGCTGATGTGCGCAAAATTCTTGACAGGAATTGGCACTTAAATCATTCGCCGGTTTTGTTGAAGCCTTGGCATCCACTCTTTGATGCAAGTCGGGAGCGAGTGGATTTGACTCCGGTGTGGGTAAGATTACCGGGACTTCCTCTACATTTCTGGGATATTTGCCATTTTCGTAAGATTGGGGATATTCTGGGAAACTTTATGGAGGCTGATCTCTCCTTTATGGAGACGCATTACAAACAAGTTGCAAGAATTTTGGTTAATTTAAATATCCGTGAAGGACTACCGGAGGTCATAAATCTGGAATGGGGGCCTGTTTGTATTCCACAGATGCTGGATTATGAGAATGTGCCTTTCAGATGCCGGCGGTGTCATGCCTATGGACACCCGGCGACTGAATGTCATCTTTCGGTTCGCACTCCTAATGGGGGGAGAGATATCTCTACTGGTTTGGGTTTTATGGAAGAACCACTGGACCTGATGAACAATGAACTGCCGCCTGTGATGGAGGAATCGGGAGGCGACCGGATTGACAAGGTTTTGGAACCTATTGGTCAGGAAACAGATGTGGTACGGGTCATTCATGCTGAATTCAACGATACATTTGTAGATGACAAACTTGGTTCCAATTCAGTGGCTGTGGTTGAAGTGTCGGGACCTCTTTTTTCGGGTATTCCTTCTTTCCCATTAACATCCTCTGTACATTTTTATATCAATCGGTGTTCTGTGGTTGGGTTTGATTGGGTAGAGGGACTGAAACATTTATCCATATCGAGATGTGATGAGACTCTTCCCCTTACTATCACTTCGGCCACCTGTGGAAGTTTCAATTACTCGATGGGTGAACCTTCTGTTCTCAATCCTGTTTTGTCTCCTATTCTTTTGGAGGACAACTCGACAACTATTGAACCAGATGCTGGGAAGGTGGATGTGTATTCCGAGCCTTCCTCACCCAAGTCATCTGCATCAGGGTATAACCTCCGTTCATGCACCAAGATTTCTGGGGGGGGGTTTAGGAAAATTGAAGGTGCCGGCTCGGAGAGGAAGAGGTCGCAAGTCTCACTTATCAAAGGCTCAGAACAGGGCCAGAATGGACCTTCGGGATGGGAAACAAGTCTCGATTGAGAGGGCACTTAGAGTAGTGAATGCCCGGATGAATGTTCGGATATGAAGATCATGTCCTTTAATTGTTGGGGTCTGGCTGGGCCTAAAAAGAAATCATCCTTCACGAGGGTGCTTACTCTTGAACACCCTGATGTGATTCTGCTACAAGAGACCTTAGGATTAGGTGTTATCATCAAGGAGAAATTGGAACTTTGGATGGCTGGTTGGACCTTTATGACTCTGGATGTTAGGGGTCGCTCTAAGGGGTTGGCTGTGGGATGGAAGAATTGTGCGTTTAAACTGCTTAATGCTTGGGGGATGGCCTCTGTGTTGGGAGCTGAATTTCTCTCTATTGACTTGGGTACTTGCTTCACTGTGGTTAATGTCTACGGGCCCTATGTAAATAGAGCTCCTTTCTGGGATTCTCTACTGCAGGACATGCTCCTGGATGGTGACTCGGTTGTGGTGGGGGGAGATTTAAATTTTACTTTAGGGCAATCTGAAATTTGGGGCCCTCTAGCACATGTGGATCCATTGGCAGGATACTTTCAACAGATGCTGGTACGTAAGAACTTATTGGATATTGAACCTATCAAGATGAAACCCACCTGGAGGAATAACAGGAGTGGAGAGGCTCGAGTGGCAAAGAGACTGGACCGGTTCCTGGTGGCTGAACAGTTGGTGGACAAGTTTTTACAGATCAGGCAGTGGGTTGGGAGTGGGGGGGATTCTGATCACTTCCCTATCTTTCTTGAGATCAGAAGAGGACCTATCAATCCACCTAGCTCACTTAAGTTTAATAAGAATTGGCTTAGTGACGATTCTTTTAAATGTCTCTTTTTGGATCTTTGGAGGAAGTATGATGTGGATCATGAACGTACTGGGGCTTTTCAGTTCGCGGAGAACATACAACGATTAAAAGGAGCTATTAAAGCATGGGCTATTGAAAAGAAAAATAGGGAGGATAATGAATTGAAATTGATAGAGGATGAACTACTACAGATCTATGAAGGGGACGGAGGGGGTCTAATGACATTGGACTCCAAGGCTACTATGGTCAGGCTGGAAGGCAGAAGAAATAACCTTTTGATGGAAAAGGAGGAAACCTGGAGACTTAAGAGTAGGGCGATCTGGCTGGAATGTGGGGATGAGAATTCTAAGTTTTTCCATGCATACGCCAGGGGGAGGAAGGCGGTCAATACTATCTGGAGCTTGAAAGATGAAGCAGGCACTGAACATTTTGATTTTGAAGGCAAAGCTAGATGCGGGGTGGGTCACTTCCAGAATCTATTTAAGGCTCCAGCTCAGGCCTCTATTGTAGAAGTTATTAGGATCGCCCAATTATTTCCGCGTTTTGCTGTGGAGGAGGATAACAGGAGACTGATGGGTGCTGTTACTGAGGAGGAATTAAAGGGGGTCCTTGGAAGTTTTCAGAAAGACAAGAGCCCCGGGCCGGATGGATGGACAGTTGAATTCTTTTTGGAACTGTATGAGATTGTGGGGCTGGACCTTTTACAGGTGGTAGAAGATACTCGCATGAATGGGAGGTTACCTGCATGCTTCAATTCTACCTTTATAGCTCTCATACCAAAGACTGATAATCCGGTTACTCTCTCTGAATTCAGACCTATTTCATTGTGCAATTGTATCTACAAGAATGTTTCGAAGGTCATTGCTCGGAGACTCAAGGTAACACTTTCTGAGCATATTTCAGATGAACAATTTGGCTTTCTAGAAGGTCGTCAAATACATGAGGCTATAGGGGTGGCCCAGGAAGGACTTCACAGCCTGAAGATGCGGCATAACAAAGGAGCTATACTTAAAATTGATTTGTCCAAAGCATATGACAAGGTGAGTTGGATTTATATCCGACTTCTTCTAACACATTTGGGCTTTGATATCAATTTTATTCGATGGATCATGTCTTGTAGTACTACTGTATCTTTCTCTGTGCTATTGAATGGAGCGACCACTCCCTTTTTTCATGCCGAAAGAGGCCTTAGGCAAGGCTGCCCTCTTTCCCCACTACTCTTTTTGCTGGTGGCAGAAGGTCTGAGCAGGGCTATACTTGATGCTAATTTACAAGGGAGATTTCAGGGCATTGCTATTGGGGAGCAGTTATTTGTTACTCATCTATTATTTGTGGACGACATTATCATCTTCTGCTCAGGAGATCGAAGGAATACTCGGACTTTGAAGGAGATATTGGATCTTTTCTCCAAAGCTACGGGGATGGATATTAATGCTGATAAATCCACTATTACTACCCATTTGCTCCGGCCGGATGAGGAGCGGGCACTTGTTGAAAATTTCCCTTTTAAATTATCTAATCTTGACAAGGGATTGAAATATCTGGGTTTCTCCCTGAAAGCAAATGTATACCTTAAGAAGGATTGGAGATGGCTCATAGGCAAGGTGGAGAAAAGATTGAATGTTTGGAGTCACAAGTGGATGTCGAGAGCTGGCAGGCTGGTTCTAGTTAAGGCCGTTTTGGAAGCTATTCCAGTTTATTGGATGTCTTTGTCTTGGATACCCAAAGGAATCCTTGAACATATCAGGCGGTTATGCTTTAGATTCCTGTGGAGTGGTAAGAAGGAGGGTCAGGTAACCCCATGGGTCAACTGGAAGCGGATTGCTGTACCTAAAGGTCTTGGGGGTTGGGGATTAAAAAATATTTTTCTGTTTGCTCAGGCGTTGGCAGCTAAGGGAGGCTGGAGACTTATCAAGACTAATAGCTTATGGACCAGGGTTATAAAAGGGAAGTATCTATCAGACATGAGTCTGGATGAATGGATTAGGAGCCCTCGAAAATCACATACAGGAGGATCCGTGATTTGGAAGGCGGTGGTAAAATCCTTTTCACTGGTGGAGGATTATCTGGCGTGGAATGTGGGTAATGGAGAGAAGGTGAGAGTTGGCAGAGACCCATGGATCGGGAGTGAACTATTACATTTACTGCCTGAAAATGTTGTAGTCACTTTGGAAAATAGGGGCATTTTAACTCTTAATCATTTGGCTGATCAGCGACCAGATGATCCGTGGATACAACATTGGAAATCTGCGTATATGTTGGGCTTGGGGGATCATGAGGCTGGTTATTTGAATAACTAAATCAGTGGTTTGAATAGGGCTAATATACACCTTACAAACCAGGAGGATGAACTGACTTGGGAACTAGATCCGGCGGGGATTTACACACCAAAGATGGGGTATCTTGTGCTAAGATAAGGTGCAGCTGATAGGGATGAGGTCTGGTGGTGGAGATCACTGTGGAAACTTAATTGCCCATCAAAAAACAGACTTTTTATGTGGTGTGCTTTAGTGAATCGGGTTCCAACCTGGGATATTCTGCAGAAGAGAAATTTCCAGGGCCTGGGTTGGTGTGTGTTGTGTAAGAGGGAATTGGAAACAGTATCACACCTCTTCATCACGTGTTCTTTCACGCAAGTTTTCTGGAAAGAATGCACAAAACTGGTCGGTTCTGACTGTAGATGGGAAGGAATCTCTGTGGAAGATGCATGGGAAAACTAGTGGAGATGTGCAAATTATAAAAAACTGAAGACTCTACCACTGTTGATCATCTGGGGGATATGGATGGCAAGGAATGGGGCTATTTTTCTGGATAAACCATGCATACCGGAAATTATATGTGCTAGGGCGGTGGTCATTTTTGAAGCATGTCCTACATATATAAGGGCTGCTAAACAACGACGTAACATGGAAGTGGAGATTGATAAAATATATCCATGGGGGTTTTTTGACGGAGCTGCTAGTAATGAGATTTGTGGTGGGGGAGCTATCTTATATTTTTCAGATTCACACTTCTTTACACTCACTATGGGGCTTGGAATGGGATCCAATAATTTTGTTGAAGTCATGAGTTTAAAGTTACTACTCATCTTTGCTTCTGAGAGGGGTATCTCTAGGCTGGCGGTTTATGGAGATTCTATGAATGCGATAAATTGGACCAATCAAACACAGGCCTGCAGAGTTCTTAGACTTGCAAATGTTCTTAATACTATTCAGCTGATCAAACAGTCCTTTGACACATTCACATGCCGGCATGTTTATAGGGAAAATAACATACAAGCGGACCAGGCATCCAAAGAAGGGCAGCTCATGGTTTTCGGCACTTGGAAAGTAGTTGAAGAGAATGATGGACAGAGATCTGAGTTCTACCACAGACCTTACATTGATATATGATGAGTTTATATGTTTAGCAGCTTGGCATAGCAGTTTTTTGTATAAATCGTATGAAGTTGTAAAAGCAAAACAGTCCGGTGGGACAGAACTAGTTTTTTTTGGATAAAACTGGGAAGAAACAAAATATGCATTTTGAAAGAAGACGTAACAGTCTCATCAAGTGAACTTTTTTGGACTTGGATAATTCACTGATACAGTGAATACTGAATGTAATTCTGATCTCTTTGGATGAATGGAATTATGCTTTTTTCTTTTGGAAAAAAAAAAAAAATTTAATCGAATCATATAATAAAAAAATATTACATGGCTATCAGAAATGTCATAAATTAATGCAATTATAATTCTTAACATTATTTATGAAAAAAACATCATAAAATACAAGCATTGAAATATTAATATAGAAATTTGAGACCACCTTCAAGTCAGGAAGAATATGTTAGCTTTTACATTCACAAAAATAAAATTGAATCATGTAAGTTGTTTTCATGGTGTATTTATATGTATACACAAAACAAAATATGAGTAACTTGGACAATGACATATAATCATTCCATACAATCATAAATTACTTCATAGACATAAACCATATTTCGCATCATATTGGTTGTTAACCAACGGAAATTGTTTAAACACTGCATCAAATAATCAACTTTCCATTTCCATCGTCATAACATGAAAAATAAATAATATAATTAGACAGTCAAAGATAACAATAACAAAATGATATCTCAATCTGTAAATGATGAATAAAAAATGTACATATCACTCTCCATTGCCATCACCCTCATTATCTTCCTCGATTGGCATGATAGCACTGTTGTTCTCAAAAACATGTTTAGATCTAGGGTCGTGTCTTAATATGAACCACCAATCTCTATCCAACACATCCGGGTAAAAGAACACTCGGTTGCATTGTTTTGGGAAAACATAAGGTTCCTTATTTTCATCCCACATCTTTCTAGAGTTGATACATATCAATCCACTATCACTATATTCCTTTACATTATTCTTGTCGAATGTGTCCCACCATATGCACCTAAAAATAATACATTGGAAAGACGAGAAGTCCACTTCAATGATCTCTTGTATCTTTCTCACATAACCCAACATCCCTCCTATAAGGTTTCGATCTCGGTGGCTAGCATGACTAGATTGGTCGAACTCAACTTCCACTCCAAATTATTGTGTAACACACCCATCATCAGCATCCTTGGTGCGAGAATGATGTCCATAATGTTGGTTGTGGAACCTGATCTTCTTGATTCAGAGATGTTGTTGTTTCAACCATGTTTGTACCCCAGTTTTATATGTTATGCAGGTGGACTATATACTCATCCTAGAGGGGCTGTGGGGGGGCATTGCCACCCCATGAGGGTCCAGTGGGGACCATTCCCGCCTGGCTGGGGGGTCCACGGGCCAGTGGGCCCCCGACGAGGGTTCGGAGGAAAAGCCCCCAAAATAATTTTTTTGGGTTGTTTGTTGGCCAACATTTTACGGGCCCATGGTATTGGGTAGCCCGTATTATTTTCTTATCGTAATTCCCCTTTAAAAGGAATACATTGTAATATAGTTGAGTAATGTATTGTAGCATTGTAAAGATCTCTATGATTGTGTAAGAGAGACTGTGAGAGAGTGAAGAGGAAATTGCAACAGATGTGTTGCAGGTTGTATCCCTTCATTTGTTGGATGGTATAATAATAAGGACTGAAAAGTTTATGTGTGGACATATCCCATCTTGGGTGAACCATGTTATATTTGTGGCTCTCTTGTAATGTGTTTTATGTGATTTATATTTGCATCTTGTTTATAGTTATTGCTTTGCGATCCTGTTTTTCTAATGCATAATCCCACATAGATGGGAACGAATGTACCTGTAATAAAATTTAACAAATGATGGTGTCATATGTCTAATAACCCAACCATTAATATATTAAGCATAGATGTTATAATTCAAAGTTGCATTTTAAATTTAGAAATGTACAGAAATATTTTATTACCGAGTTGCTACACCTGATCCCAATGTTTAGCGCATCCTTCTCTTTAGGAGGGTAACAACTGGATGCACCATATTTCTCTTTGACTTGGTCTGCAACCCAACTGTTGGGACAAATCATTGGCATATTTGATTTTAAATGATCTGGAAAATGCATGCTTCTATCGTGCATCCTCCTTAATTCTTTTCTGTCAATGCCCCATTTCCTCCTCTTATCTTCATACAATGCGACCCACAGATGTGTTGCCTCTTCATTGTAAAGAATGAATTTATTGATTGCGTCAATTTATGAATTTGTTGTTGTATTCATTGAAACAACACCACATTCAGTACGTATGGGATCAAATATATTAGAATTTGAAGTTTGTTGTAAATAGTTACTATGTGGAAATTTGAAGATCAAAAGATAAGTGACTTACTCTTTATCATGCGTCTTTTTTCCGTTCGTTTCCAGTACCTCCCCTTCCCTTTTCTCCTCATCATGTTCATCATCCCAAATAACTACTCTTGGTGTGTGTTCGATTTGCTTGAGGTACTCACTTACATAATAGAACGACTCATATACGATGTACCCTTCTGCCATAGACCCCTCGGGTTTTTCCCTTTGTCGAACAAATCCCTTCACCTTTTTCATGAACCTCTCCATGAAGAACATCCAGCGACATGAGAACACCCTGACGAATTCAACCTCATCGACTAGGTGAATTAGAATATGAACCTGCAAGTCAATGAAACTCGATGTCAATTCCTTCTCAAACATACAAACAATATCAACTATCTCTTGACGCCACCGTGGAATGCTAGCGATGTAAATCTCCTTTGATGTGATACACCATACAAATGTAGATAGTTTAGATATGGCACGCCATAGGTCATCGAAAAATTGGTGGTTCACACACCCACACATGTATAATGGATAATGACACTACAAAGTAGACACAAACAGTTAATTTCATTTTAACTTGTGTGGTAAAAGATATAAATGAAAAGTAAAAATAATTTTTTGGCATTATACGTACCCTTAGTAGGTTGAGATGGTCATGTGATTTCAAACCCGACAAATTTTCATCTGCAGTACTGAAGCAGCGTCGTAGAGTAGACCCATAAAAAGAAGGCACCTCCAGACCCAATATAACTTCCTTTTCCAAATTAAGATCATCTTTCTTCAAAAACCATGGGACATTGTCTTTTTTAACGGAAAAAGAGGGGCCATCCTCTCCTATATTTTCTTGTCTTGGCCAATGCTTCTTTTTAGTATTTGAAGAAATAAGATATTTCCTGAGAGACAACTTGTCACTTTTTTTGGATGATATGTGACGCCACAACGAACATCAAACATTTTTAAATATATGCATGGGATCTTGTAAGTGGGAAATCTTAAGATGCTTCCAATATGGGAGATCATAAAATATTGATATTCTTTTAATCCCTTTGGGAATTTTCTCAACATAAGTGTTGAAGAATTTATGATCATCGATCACAGATTTCACAATTGAATCAAACATCTTTGTGTACTCCTTCTTATTCTCTCTATCATATGCCATAAACCAGTCAGCTGATGTCATTATTTTAGGCCTTTGGGTTCTCTCTCATTTACCATTGAAAGCAAATATTGCTCTTCTATAAGAGTGGTTTTCTGAAAGGAATACCCTAGAGAAGTTGTACACTATCTTTAGTAGGTATTTGGACCACCTAGCCTTCATAAAAGGTCCATAACATTTACATCCATAATAACCTTTTGTTACAAGACCTACGATGTTATAGTAAAGATAGTACATTAATGTTGAATATCAAGACAATCGCATTGAATTAAATATTCCAAAAATTAGTGCTTTGAATATAAACAAATCAAACAACATATTTACTTGAGAAAAATCCTAACCCTAGATAATCATGTGTGGTGTATGCACATACTCCATACAAAGTAAAAATCCCATATGATGGGATGGGTCTCGATGCATCATATACCTATATATCTTACCATAATTCCTTGAATTCATCAATCAATGGTTGTAGGTAAACATCCATATTCTTCACTTGTATTCTACTAGGGACTACAAGAGCCAACATAAGATGTTCATTCTTCACGGACAACCATGGGGGGATATTGGTATTGATCACTACTACAGACCAAACAATATAGATGTTATTTGTTTGGGAATATGGGTTGACGCCATCAATGGCTATGCTCAATTGGAGGTTGCGTATTTCATCCTTGAATTTATCTTACCATGTATCCTCTATATGGTTCATGGATATTGAATCTATTGGGATCTGCATAACTCCTTCTTCACTTCCATGCGATGCATGCCATCCTTGCAGCATAGCTAATTCTTTGCAATGAAAGAGCCTTTGAATCCTTGGGATTATAGGTATGTGCCTCAATATCTTATGAGGAGGACCATGTGCTTTAGATTTTTTTTTTGATTCAGTGTACCTGTCATGCCCACATTTTGGACATATATATTTGTCTGCATATTCACATCTATATAGAACACAATCATTGGGACACGCATGATATGATATGTACTCTACACCCAACATTTTCTTTGCCTCTTCATAGCTACCAGGAAAGACATTATTATTCGGAAGCACCTTATCTTTTAATAACCTACAGTTAGTGGCCAATATAAATGTACAATGTCATTTAACGTTCATAAAATCGACCATTCACTACAAGAAAAAAGGTCATTGGTGAGGGTCCTACATGTGATGAACCTTTAAGGGTTGTCACGAATGTCACATATGATGACGGTCCTTAAAACATCGTCGTTATAGGTGCCTTTTGAGATTGTCCTTTAAGGTTCGTCACCAAATCCCTTTCCAGTGACATTTTTAGTGAGGGTTGTTAAAGGCCCATTATTGACTCTCTGTTTGGTGACACTTCTGGTGATAATATTTTAGTAGCCCTCACTAATACATGTTTATTTTACTTTTGGTGAGTGTAGTAAATGTTTGTCACCAATTATCATTATAATAGGTTTTTGGCGACACTATGTGAGCGTTGCTATATTTTTCGGCAAAAGAATATAATGGTTTAAGACAACTAGTATTGTTATGGATTCTTTGTAATGATTGAAAACATATACCCATTCGTCCAAAAAGCAATGAGTTAATGCTAGAAGGAATTTCTGAAGAAGTTATTGAAAAAGTTAGAACATCTAAAGATATGTTTTCGACAATACCCAAACGTCCAAGAACCCGTTATACACAGAGACAGAATTTAGAGTCAACACCCCTGCCAGAATTGGAAGCTACTCAGTTTCAAGACCAATCTCAAAGGGAAGAAGACGAATCTAAGCAAGTTCGTGAATTTCAAGTTTTGGATAGATATGTTAAAAATGAAAATGAAAATTTAAAACAGAGGAGTAGACAATTACAGAGAAAGAATGATATTCTTAAGAAAAGACTAAAAATTTTGAGAAGTCAGGCTCATCGATGGAGTTTGCAAAAAAAAAGGTTGAGGAAACAAAATAAATTGCTTAGAGATAAATCAGTACTAAAGGAATCAGTACCACTAGCTGAGGATAATACAAGTTTGGAATTATTGGCTACAACAGCTGCGAAAAACATTCTTCCTAGTACCTCTAAAAGTTCTGAAGATAAAGAAAAAGTCACAGATGTTCTCTATGAATTTTTTAATCAAATTCTTGATGATGTCTGGACTAATACCCTAGCTTTAGCATTAGCTGAAGTAAATACTATTAAATGGACTGGAAGAAATGATGAATTATATGACTTGGGCCTTATTTATCAACAACGATATAAATTTGAAGTACAACGTATGCAGGAAACCTGGTTTTCTGCTTACTTGGTTCAAGAAAAAAAGTGGAAGTCCAATATACAGTCTTTACAACAGTAATTAATGATTAAAGAAGAAGAAAAGAGGCAAATGTTTCAATTTGCTGAGCAAGCCATTTCTTGTAGAAGTCCTGCTAGAGTTTATTCAATGTGCCTGCATGAACAATGGGTAGGCCTTCAGATGATTAGATTGAATAATAACAAAAAGTTCATGATAGGAAATGTTGATGAATTTGTGGATATCTATAATGACTCATCTACAAGGGAAAAGGATTTGTTGTGTGAACTTTATCAGTTTAAATTCTTTCTAGAACATGAATTGGAATGGAATCCCAATCCTGTAGTAGGAGATATTCAGTTACGAGCCTTTTCATCTTTTATTCAGAATCAAATTAAGTGGGAAATAGGGATGAAATTATTTTATAAGTTGGAATTCCAGTCTGAACTTCGCGTTAGAGGAGAGCATCCAGATCCTGAAGTAGCCTTTTCTAGTCACAGTGAATTCCTCAGGGATCCTATGAGGGTGAAACAATTTAGAATGAATCAGAGATCATCGTTACAGATTTTTGAAGAACTTAGATCTTGTGGGACTTTGGCCTCTTTGCAGGCCTCAGAGACCCGTTGGAATTTGCTTCCTCCAGTACTCAAACAACGGGACCCCATGGGATACCCCTTTTTCCAGGTTTCCTTTTCAAGAACAAGTTTGTATGTGAATTCTCTACGAAGAAATGGTACTCAATGGATTGGGTTAAGGTTCCATTTCCTTTTGCTCTGGTGTAGCAAAAATGAGTACAGTGTTGCTGGGCAGTGGTATGATTTTGTAGAGAACTCTTCATGGATGGAAGTGGATCGTCATTTAGGCTTTCGAGAAAGAAATGGAGTAAGTCACCAATCTTACAGTTGGATTGAGCTACATCAAAATTTACTACGAGGGGAATAAGTTGCATAGGGACATGCAACAAACTTCCTTCTAGGGCAGATGCTTGGTGCTTGAATTGTTACCCAAAAGGTAGGTTTTCTCTTGGATCTCCATTGTTTTGTTACTTGATAATATACCAGAGGATGTTAAAAACTTTAATTTTTTTGTCGCGATTTCAGGTTTATTCAATGCACAATAGTGGAAGTATCCATTTTGTTTATCTAGACTCTGAAAGTATGATATTTCAAATCTAATGATTTTCCCAAATATGTCTTTTTTTGTTTATGTGAATTTGAACTTGTTCATAATAAGTGTATAAATTTTTCCTTGGAAACTTACTAAATCCCATAATCTGATATTTTATAGTGATTTTAGGAAAAAATTCGACCTTTTATTTCATGTAAATGAACCAACTAAACTGTGCTTGTTTTGTTACAAGTAGTTATAGAAGGGCCATGTTCACATGAAACTATTAGCATTGATTGCGAGGTAATTAGTCCTGCAACCTCTTACAAATCCATTTTTTTCCATAGACCTGAAATAATGCTGAAAAGGTTATAGATACAGCCACTGCCCTTTTTAATCTATCTATGTGAAGATAGTTATTTGTATCAGACATGAATTTTGTGAGAGGGAGCTATTGTTGGCAATATGGTAGTGTAGGTTGCCATTGATGGCATCTGGATGAAGACAGAGAAACAAGCAGGAATGATGACAAGAAATGTGAACTTCCTTCTATTTAGGTTCCCGGTATAGGTCTTGTACTTATCCTTACACCTTTGAAAGTAATGGCATAGAAGTAGGGAATACCAATATGAGAAGGGAACCCACGATTTAAACTTGCGTCCACCTCACTAGTGAACCAACAAACTATTACAGTGAACCAAATTGGATCAAAAAACTATGTATTGAAGAGACTAGGCATTCAAATCCTTCTTTTGGGAACTTGGATTCCAACCTCCCAAGTTTGGAACTAAACAACAACATGGGGAAAGTTCCATCCCCTATTGGCTTCAAATTTTGATATGATTGGTAGACAACTAGTATGATTATCCTTTTGATCAATGTGTTGCATCTTCTTCTTTCCTCCTAGGTGATTGTACAATGTATTTAAGGCATAGCCATATTCATTATCATGTGGACTATCCTGTAGCCATCTTTGGAGGTGTTTTCACATCTAGGAATTTTGTTTGTGTATTTTGACTACGTTTCATGTTAGTCTAGTTCTCTTGGTGTTTAGGGATGTATCCACACCATGGTTCCATACCATATTGTATTCCATGGCTTTATCTCTAATATTTTTATGTCCCTATCGGAAATATAGCGATTGCAGGAACACAATTATATGTCTGTTCAAGATTTCTCTTAAGGCACACCCAATGTTCGACATTAGAAATAAAATTTTGGTTTTTTTCCATTATTTAAATAATTATTTTTGTGTGTTTTCATTGGCTTTGCACTGATGATTTATTCAATAAATATAAGCTCAGGGGACTCTTCTGATAGGTGTCTAAGTAGACATCAGTGGCCATTCAATTCTAATGCATTGATAACCACCGCCACCCAGAGATCCGTAACTTTCATTGATCTTAGATTTTATTGGTTTTGGGAACCCTCATTTGGTTTCATTTCACATTTTTTCTAAGTCGTGATAGGGTTCATCACTGCATCTGTATTGCCATGAATATGGCTTGGTTTAAACACAGGTAACAATAGAAAAAATCAGTAAGTTACATTGTGTTTTGTTGATTTAGTTCATCGAATCATGTTTTAAGCAGAATCTATACATGTTTGTGGATATCATGATTGTTTTTAGTTGTTTTCCCATGGGATCCGATGACTGTCTTGTTTAGTGTTTTTAGACATTTTAATAATGTATATCTATAGGCTTGGCCTAAGCATGTAAGTTGAGTTGTTGTTTATAATTACATATGCACAAATGGAAATTGGACACATGGGTCTTATTTGGAATCGTGTCACCTAGCCCATCCTCCTGCTGGTTGCTCCGAGTTCATTCTGATGTAGATTTTCCTTGAGCAAGCTTGAACTCAAGAAACCTATTGCCAATAATTTGTATATCCACATGCAGCTAATTCTTCACTGTTTATGGAATTACTAGAACATTCCCAATTAGCTTCAAAGCCTTCAAACCTGCCTTTGAACAGTTCTCAAATGCATGCACAAATTATTGTGCCAAAAAAAATGCTTCAGACAATTCTTCAATTCTTCTCTTAGGTTTGTAGAGTTCCTAAAGAGATCATCCTCCTGTTCTCATAACTCTCTAGACTGCTTAATTTCATCAGTTGTAGGTTATTCTTTCCTTTTCCTTCGCTCAGAGATAGATGTTCTTCTCAGGACATTTAAAAGGTGTCTTCTCGATGATTGATACAAAAAACTAAGTCATACAATAAGATACCAATGATAGGTGAAGATATTTATGTCAATCA
Organism: Larix kaempferi; assembly: GCA_027924585.1. Lineage (NCBI taxonomy): Eukaryota > Viridiplantae > Streptophyta > Pinopsida > Pinales > Pinaceae > Larix > Larix kaempferi. The sequence goes on along the minus strand of BSBM01000155.1, from coordinate 12,066,815 downwards.
TATCCAAGGCTGGAGGAAGTCATTTACAACTTCATCCCTGCCCATTTTCCTTCTGTTAATGTTAGCAATCCGATCCTAGGACCTGTTTCTTAGCGACCACCATATACCTTTGAGTCCATCCTCCAACAATAAACTCAAGGTGTACCTAAGGTATTTTAGAGACCTTAAATGCAAGGGGCTTCAAATGCCCGCATAGGATGGTGTACTGTATCCTATTAGTATCAACTAGGCAAGAGCTAGGTACAAGAGACATCCATAGTGCCATTCTCTTAGACCACAATATGATAGTGTTTGGGGGAACAAACAGGTCTAATAAGATAAATGATCTGCACATTTTAGACTTGCAGACCAAGGAATGGAGGCAGGCTTGCATTCGAGGAACTACACCATCCCCACTAGAGAGGGGGAGGAAATTACTTGATTAATGTTCATATTCTGGACCTGAAGCTAATGAAATGGATTTCCCTTTATGTGAATGGGATCTTATTGCTCCCAGAGATAACCACACTACAATTTATATTGAAAACATGCTTGTGGTATAAGGTGGATATTCTGGATACCATTACTTAGGAGAAGTTGATGTTTTGGATCTTGAAACCTTAACTTGGTCTAGAGTACAAATCTTGAAACCTTAACATCTTGCAAATTTTCGCCCAATCTCTTGAAAATAAATTCACCCACCATAGTACAAATCTAGGTTGAATAACACCCTACTATGGAATATCATCTTGTAGTGTTTTTTTTTATGTTCCCCAAAGGGTAGGTTTTCTCTTGGATCTCCATTGTGTTGTTACTTGAAAATATACCAGAGGATGTTAAAAAAATGTAATTGGTTTGTCGGGATTTCAGGTTTATTCAATGCACAATAGTGGAAATATGCATTTTGTTTATCTAGACTCTAAAGTATGATATTTCAAATATAATGATTTTCCCAAATATGTCTTTTTTTGTTTACGTGAATTTGAACTTGTTCAAAAGAAGTGTATAATTTTTTCCTTGCAAACTTACTAAATCCCATAATCTGATATTTTTATAGTGATTTTAGGGAAAGCCTCAACCTTTTATTGCATGTAAATGAACCAACTGAACTATACTTGTTTTGTTACAAGTAGTTATAGAAGGGCCATGTTCACATGAAACTATTAGCATTGATTGCAAGGTAATTAGTCCTGCAACCTCTTACAAATCCATTTTTTTCCATAAACCTGAAATAATGCTAAAAAGGTTATAGTTTCAGTCACTGCCCTTTTAAATCTATCTCTGTGAAGGTAGTTATTTGTATCATAAATGGCTTTTGTGAAAGGGAGCTATTGTTGGAAATATGGCAGTGTAGCTTGTCATTGATGGCAACTGGATTAAGACAGAGCCATAAACAGGAATGATGACAAGCAATGTGAAAAGAGCAGATGACAGTGGCAGCAAACAGAGTAGATGGTTATGGCAGAGACAATGAAAGAGCAGCATAATAAAGAGAGAGGGAAATAGAATGTCTACCTGTCTACTTGTCCAATTCTTTATGGAGGGAAATGCATAAGCAAAAATGACAGATCACTATGATGATGGAAATCTAACTGGAATCGATGGTCTTCCATTACAAGAGAATGATTTTGATATTGATGTAAACTACTTCTATAGATGTGGCTGATCAGATAAACAAACTTGTCATGGTTACAGGAGATGCAGAAACCTGTAGAAAGAATTTGGTAGAAGCATGTAAAAAGGATTTGGCATAAACATGTGACAAGGATTCTAGTCCTGCATTTACATTGCTTGTTGATGCTAATGATTCTCTGAATATTACAAACCAAGAGGATGAAAGTTGTTCTCTATCAATCATGGACAAACAAGTGCAAATACACACTTCTTGCAATATAGATATAGAAGGGAAAAATACTTCTATAGAAGAAGGTGCACTGCAATCTTGTATCAATCCTGTTAATGAAACCCAAAAATCCAGTGAAGAGCAAACATGTAAAGATAGTCTCTGCATTCGATGGACCAGTGAACGGATGCCAAACCTCCAACCAACTTGCTTGTTTTAGAAGAAGAAGTTGTAGAAATTGGAGGAGATCGAGGAGAAAGGAGCTTTAAGAAGCCCAAGCCATGTTTACAGAAGCTTGAGAAGCAGACATGGTACTACACAGCAGATAGTTTATTTCTGCAAATTGGCAAGGTTTAAAGTAACTGTTGGAAGCTCTTGAAGGAAGGAGGTCGGTTAAATGTCTGATCGAAGCTAAATGAACATACCCTGTAGCAAGAAACAACAAGGAAATGTGCCTGGGAATATTTTCGAGGGTAAAGGATCGTGGACCGTCCGATCACGATGATCGACAGTGGAGATCACGTTTGGCGTTGAGGTTTAAACCAGATTGGTTGTGTGGATGAGTATTTTATGTGTTTATAACTGCAGGCTTCACTAATGTTCATTGATGTGTAGTGCAAAGATAGTGTGGGAGCTCTGGGTGTTTGGTTCTCCGTGAGAAGAACACTAGCCTGGAACTAGGGACGCCTATGTGGCCCCCTATCTTTTGCTACACGTGGCATCTCTGTTTAACGTGGATGATGATATGACAATGTTGAGATGTTACAGACGTGGTAGTGATGTGTTGTAGACGTGGCAGTAGGTATCGCTGATGGAAAGTGTTACTTCGCAGCCAGATTTGTGAGCGAAGTTTTGGTGAACTGCCAAAAAGATAGCGGAGCTCCAAAAGCGTTCGATGTGTTTAAACAATAGCATATCAGAAGTTTTAGCAGTACACTAATATATTTGGTAAACAACCGAAGGCTATCATAAGTTTTAGTATAAAGCTTTAAGCTCTAGTGTAAAACTTTGTTAGCAAAGTTTAAACAAATAGAGAAAAGACTAAGTATGGTTATAACCAAAACTAGTTTAATTGATCTCCTTGTTAGTTAATAATCCTTTTGCACATTAAGAGTTTTAATGAAAGAGGTGTGAAGTCTATGAGGAGACACATTGTTTCATGAAGAGGTGTGAGGAAAGTGTATAAGTATGGAGATATCATATGAAGAAGAAGTGTGATTGCGGTTGATGCATTGAAGATCAAGAATAAACCAAAGAGAGCAGCAGTCCAAGAAGTAAATGCAAAATTAACAAGGGTGGAAAGGTGGTGCTAGGGCAGGTTGGTGCTTGCAAAGGGGATTAGGTTCTCCCTGTCAGTTGTAGTTGACTAAATAGGGGGTTGTAGCCTCCTACCAGTTAGTTAACGTATATCTATAGGCTTGGCCTAAGCCTGTAAGTTGATTTGTTGTTTATAATTACATATGCACAAATGGAAATCATACACATGGGTATTATTTGGAATTGTATCACCTAGCCCATCCTCCTATTGGTTGCTCCGAGTTCATTCTAATGTAGATTGTCCTTGAGCAAGCTTGAACTCAAGCAGCCTATTGTCAATACTTTTGTATATCCACATGCTTAATATGCCTGCAAGAGGGCTAAGGAGAATGCCCATAGATCTATTTGGGTGTTGTTGCAGGTGTGTTCTGTGTCTTGGGGATGACCAAAAAGATGAAAAGATACAACAACTAATTGTCTATGGGCCTACCTTTCACTCGGAGTACATTGAAAATTTCCTTGCAAACAATACCACATGTCCACTTTGTCTCATTATTTCTATTCCCTCGAACACAAAAAATTATCTCATTGCAAGTAACATGGAACTAACTCCTACATTTATGGAACTAACTCCTAACTCCTAAAGTTCTTAAGTAACATGGATGCACAACAGAGTGGAATTCCTTCTATTTAGGTTCCTGGTCTAGGTCTTGTACTTATCCTTATGCCTTTGAAAGTAATGGCATACAAGTAGGGAATACCAACATGAGAAGGGAACCCATGATTTAACCTTGCGTCCACCTCACCAGTGAACCAAAAAACTATTATAGTGAACCAAACTGGATAAGAAAACTATGTATTGAAGAGACTAGGCATTCAAATCCTTCTTTTGAGAAATTGGATTCCAACCTCCCAAGTTTGGAACTAAACAACATGGGGAAGGTTCCATCCCCTATTGGCTTCAAATTTCGATATGATTGGCAGACAATTAGTATGATTATCCTTTTGATCAATGTGTTGTATCTTCCTCTTGCCTACTGGGTGATTGTACAATGTATTTAAGGCATAGCCATATTCATTATCATGTGGACTATCCTGTAGCCATCTCAGGAGGTGTTTTCACATCTAGGAATTTTGTTTGTGTATTTTGACTACGTTTCATGTTAGTTTGGTTCTCTTTGGTGTTTAGGGATGTATCCACACCATGGTTCCATACCCTATTTTATTCCATGGATTTATCTCTGATATTTTTATGTCCCTATGGGAAATATAGCGATTGCAGGGACACAATTATATGTCTGTTCAAGATTTCTCTTAAGGCACACCCAATGTTCGACATTAGAAATAAAATTTTGGATTTTTTCCATTGTTTTCATTGGCTTTGCACTGATGATGTATTCAATAAATATAAGCTCAGGGGACTCTTCTGATAGGTTTCCAAGTAGACATCAGTGTCCATTCAATTCTAATGCACTGATATCCACTGCCACCCAGATATCCACCACTTTCATTGATCTTAGATTTTATGTGTTTTGGGAACCCTCATTTGGTTTCATTTCACATTTTTTCTAAGGCGTGATAGGGTTCATCACTACATCTGTATTGCCATGAATATGGCTTGGTTTAAACACAGGTAACAATATAAAAAATCAGTAAGTTACATTGTGTTTCATTGATTTAATTCATCGAATCATGTTTTAAGCAGAATCTATACATGTTTGTGGATATCATGATTGTTTTTAGTTTCTTTCCCATGGGATCCGATGACTGTCTTGTTTAGTGTTTTTAGACCAACATTTATATGTAAATGTATAAGCCCAAGAGATATTTTGATGCATATAGGATTTCGTATGTGGGATGTGGGTATCTTCATGATAAGTTTTCAATTTTTTTTGCTTGGTTTTGAAGGTGTATTCGTTGGGATAAAAATTAAAAATGTTTGAATCCAATTTTGATTTTTTCTTATTTGGAATCCTATCACCTAGCCCATCCTCCTGTTGTTTGCTCTGAGTTCACATTCTTCTCAATCTTTGATCAATTCAATGTCATTGCTTTTCCGAGGTATAAAACTGTTAATTGCATCTGCTAAATACTTGCATTGATTACTTCTATGCTTAAGTTTGATTTCATAATCATGATCAACCATAATTGATTGTGGGCACATAAGATAATATCCATCACCTAATTTTTCCCCATTAGGCATGACAAAGTTTGGTTCAATTATGTTTATGTAACCCTTTGCAACCTTCAATTGACCATTAAAATATGTCAGTAAACATTTTTTTCCATTCATTCCCGCATCTGAAGATGGTAATTGCGGTTGAACCTGCCAATAAACAAATTCCTGTGAGATTCCTCGGAATAAGAATGGAATATTAAATATAGAAATAAACAGGCTTAGAACTTACCTGTTGTATTGATTTTCCGATTGGGTCATGATTATGTTCTCCCGAAGTCAAAGGAGTTTGTTTTGCAAAAGCATGATGAGGACTCAGAGAAGCCTGTTAGTAAATAAATACTTGTAAGATATAGTGAAATAACGATTATAACATTGCACTAAATATTAAATAGTTTCAAAACTCACCGTCAACTTTGGAGTATGAAATGTATTAGACTTTGGAGTATCAAATGTATTAGATGGTCTAGGAGCCATTGTATTTTTTTCCAATGAACCTTGACTAAGATTATTCTGGAGACTCTCCTAAAAAATAAATACTTGTGAGCGATTTTCAAAGAATGGAAAATAAAAATGGAAAAAATAAGAGTTGGTTTAAAAAACTACATGGATTGGGGTGACTGGATTAAGAGGTGACAGTTGCGAAGGTCCTCGATTTGATTCAACATTTGACATGGCAATATTACTCTGCCAATTTAATAGTTTGCATTAGATATCATGAAATCAGAAGATAAAGGGTTAGGATGAAAAAACAATAATTCATATATTACACACCCTACAACAATACGATCATGTTCATGTTAGCATTATGATTTTGAAATCCCCAACTTCAAAGATGGCCTACATAAAAAATTAAAGTCTACACATGAAATCCTTACATTGTTGGATTTTGGAACAACTCTACCACTTTCTTTCCCCATCTCCATGGCAGCTTTCCATTCCATTAATTCTTCAACAGCTTTCTTCAATCTTCCGAGTTCCTTGTCTTTTTCTCTTAATTTGTCTGTAGTATTATGAAATTCCTTCTTGTACGAACGCTCTTTTCCAAATAATACAGTTGGAGTGACTCTGAATCCAACCCCACGTACACGACCCCTCCTCTCAGGCCCAAAAAGTATAGCAAGGGCATCTTACTTTGTAGCATATGCAGGAGACACTGACTCATTTTGTGCCAATTCAATTTGATTCTAGCAATGTCAACATTTCAACAAACTCATATAAGAAACATCATTAACTCTAAAAAAAGCATAAATGATGCAAGAATAGGTTCGGAACTTACTATTTTCTCTGCAATTAATGATGACATTGGAGTGCCATCCTTCTTTTTATGGCATTTCATCCACACATCATCCCTAGTTATAGGCTTATCACTTGGACCACGAGATTGATTCTAGTATCAACAAATACAACAATCTAGTTAACTATATGTTAAGTTGTTAATTGTGAACAAATAATAGAATTTGTTGCAACTTACGAGGTCATATTCAACCCTAAAGTAACCTCTACAACTAGAAGTGTGGGTCTCTTGTTCTAATGCCCTATTTTACTTATTTTTTTTTACCTCTCCTGCAACTCAATAAAAAAATAGATGCTAAGATTATAGTTGATTGTATGAGAGGATTCAAAATCAATGATGATAACATTCAAATTTGTCTTTCATTTTTACCTTGAATTTAGGGTCAGATCGTAATCTAACAAATTCAATCCAATCAGTTTCATTTACACCAATAGGAAGGTTTGCAATCCTCTCCTCATCTGTTTCGTATTTCAAATAGTATTTCTTGTACAAATTATATCTATAGGTTCTCAAGCGTTGAGATATTGCTTTATGACACCATTTCTCTGCTGACGGATCTATTTGATAGGTACGCTATAATATATAAACAATCCATTATTAGATACAAGCGTTATTTGAAACTAAACCTATCACACACATGCTCAATATGCATCAATAAATTTTAGAATAAGTTGATGCTCACATTGATTGCACTCCACATGTCTTTCTTTTGCACTTCAGACACTTTTTTCCATTCCATGTGCTTGATGCCTAGAGTTTCCCTTGCAGGAAAACCTAAAAATGAGGAGAATTTCTCTGAATGTGGACCAATAGGCTGGCCCCTCTCATTAAATTGAATTTCATGCAATGCAATGCCCTCTATAGTGGTTCCAAAGAGACATTTTGTTGGTCCTCTACTCCTTCTTTTCTCATTTATTGCAATACTAGCTTGGTAGATGCATTTGCATCTTCTAAACCATGATCTTGTTGTGGTGGATCCTGATCCAAAACATGCTCTTGTTGTGGTGGATCGTGAGCCAAAACATGCTCTTGTTGTGGTGGTTTCTGTTGAAATGTTTTTGGAAAAACAAACCAGTACCCCTATTGAGACAATGACAATATGAAATTTTGAAATACTTGTATAGGACAAAAAATGTTTAGAAATGATCATACCTTCCAGTGGTTCTTTAACATCTTTCTCAAGAGTATGTGCATTAGAATTGTTGTCGACACTATAGCAAGTAGATTCACTTTGTAATGGGACAGTGGATCTCGATGCTATATTTTGTTGGAATTTGTTTCCCATCTTAGAGCCTATGGTCAAGTATATTATGATTTTTTTTAATATAATTTTTTATTTATTAGAAAATAAATAATAAGTTACCATCATGTTTAAAATATTTACCTGAAGTTGTGCCACATATAACATTGTCATTTCTTTTGGTAATGCGTCCTGACTTTGTTAAAAGTGATGTATTGCAATGTCTTAATTTAATCTTGTTAGCTGCCTACAAATATGGATTGCAACTCTTGCTCAAAGAAAGTTAGACAATTTTTAAGGTATAAAAGAAAGGACAATAATTGTTAAAAAAATATTGAAGTTATTGAAATCCCAAGCAAAAAAAAATAATGTCTTACTTTGATATGGACATCTGCAAATAAACTGCATAACAAAAAAAATCATTTTTATTAACACATCGTTGAAACAAGCCAACTAACACAATCCTGAAAATTAAATAGTATTTATGAACATTATACAAATATCTTTAACTCATTCATAATAAAATGTCTAACAATGTATACTAAAATATAGAGGGGGCTTTTTGGGAATACTCTGTGGTCAAACGTTTTACAAGCAAAATATATGAAATATAATGTTATTAACTGGTTCAGGATGCTACTGCATGTTGGACTGCTCAGGATGCTATTGCAACTTATGACTCCAAGACACACTCTCTTCTTCTATTTAGATTCTTCGGGTATTCTTTGATGTGTAATCTTCACATGCTTCATCGAATCTTCTATTATTAAACCTTTTAATTCATATTTCCGTCCTTTGCATATTTTGATTATTTAACCAATTAAAATCTCAATGGACATCTTCCAGGTTTGCTGGCTTCACACCCTTTCAAATCTTTGTTTTAATGAACTAATTAATTAATTAACTAGTCAATTAATTCATAAATTAACTAGTCAATTAACTCATAAATTAACTTCAAGCCTGTAGACTTCATTTCCTTCAAAACTGCATGCTTGGGATTTCTACGGGGTTCCTTTCTCCCAAAACTTGGGCATGATCTTCTTTAATCTTCTGTCTTCTTCTTATTAAGATCTCCATCTTTATAAGATCTGCAGTGACGGTGGAGAAAAACTTGTCACGGAAAAACAAAGCAACTGTCTTGCCCACAAGATCAGATACCAGGACCTGGTCACCTCTATTGTTTGATCACAAAGTTATGCTCATCAGAAACCAAGAGTGACTCCAGGGTTTGCGATTATGAGGACATAACTGCCATATTTCCAATAGGGGCATCTCAAGACATGGGAAAATATTTTTAAAAAAGGATGGATTGGTCCCAGCAGATGTTGTCTGTGTATGCAGAATGCTGAAACCACAAAACATCTTCTTGTGGACTATGAATTCATGAAGAGTGTTTGGAAATTATGTTGCACAACTCTAAATACTAAGCAGATGTGAGGTGGGGTTCTGAGAATTTTGATATAAATTTGCTTAAATGGTTTAGAATCTGTAAATATCACCATTTACTCCTGGTTTAGATTCCAATAATTTTCCTTGAAGAAATTATGCGATTTTTGCTAACTAGATGTTGGAGAGACTGACTCAGGAATTTATAAGACCTCTGTAACTTTTGGAAAGATCGAATCTGCATTTTTTGTTTGGATTTGTGAGTAAGTGGATTTCCAGTAAAGATACATCTGGAAAATTCTGGTAACCCTATTCTAATACTACGAGATTAGGGAACGGAGCAGGTCTGCCCATCTCCTGCATCAACAAGGGTGGAAATGGCCGGTGGCACCACATGATGTGTTTTCAAAATTGACTTGGGAGAAAAACGTGGCATGTTGGCCTACTTATTTCAAATCCACAATTTGATGATGTAATGTATTTTAATATCTAGTTCATGAATGGACAAAAACAAGTGACAAGCTAACAAAAAATGTCTTTGCAAAAGGCCAATTATCCATGGTAAATGTCATTTTCAAATATGGATTTTAAAATACTATTAAATTTTGAAATACTCATCATAATTCATCTCGCCGGAAAGGGACAATAAGGACAAAACAATAGTATGAGCAATATAGTACAAAGGGACAATAAAGACAAAACAATAATATGAGCAATATAGTACAAACAATAGTACAAGGCAATGGTACCTCTTTTTGTTTCCACGGATTAAGATTGCCTGTTGTAAGAGAGATTGCTTCTCATTTACTCTAGTCTTCACAGCTTTCTAACTCCAATGCCAAGCAAAAAATGTTTTCAATTAAAATATTGTTGAATAGAGATGAGCTTTGTTCCTATTTATATTACAAAATGAATACAAATTTGGAGGGAAATCTAATCACTAAAAACAATGGAGGGAAATACAAATCCAAACATTCTTTTCTTGACAATAGATGTTCCTATTTCCATTTACAGATGTCTCTATTTCCACCAAATTATTATATAAAGTACATAAAATACTTAGAAATTAGAAAAAAAACTAGAAAAGTATCACCAAATATTTTATAGTTAGAATTTAAGAATTGGTTGGATTTGCCAAGACTTATACATTTTTAAGTATGGATCCTTAAAATTTTAAGAGGTACTCATGATTATAGAAGATACACAATCCACTAAAAAATGCACAACTAGAAGGAAAGCATATGGATTTGAAAAAACATAAAGTTAGCATCTTCACATGTACAAGAGTAAAATCATTAGTCAAACAATATAATTTCTCAATCAAACTAATGGTGTGAAAAAAAATTCTGTAATGGTGAGTGTAATGCATTGGTTTTCTATTAATGTTAACCCTTCTCCTACAAAAACTAATGCAACAATCAAATAAAGTTGAAATGGACCTACTTAAACTTCATTGCCTACAACACATTCTCACACCATAAAAGAGGTGCCAAGACCTAGTATACCATCTAAGCAAAGACATTTAAAAACATATATATGAACCTCAATGGTGAGGTATGCCTTCAAATATGCAAAAGTTCCTCTAAATATGTGGAAATTTTCAGTTAGTAATGCGAAAGGTCTCTTGAGTAAATTCTCGCCCTCATCCATGCTAGTGATTTGCTTCCTTGATAAAACATCATGAGTGATGCCTAAGATAAGATCAAACCAAAATGTGTGATCCAAGGTTCTTCTCATGGATTGCAATTATCACTATTCTAACAATACCCTATCCATTAATATGACTTCACGTTGAGGAATTAACACCTTTACAAATACCAAAAAAAACCATGCATTTTAACCTTGGTGTTTTCACCTACTATTAGACTATTGTAACCACATAGATGGCTTGAATCAAATGAACCATAAGATGGATGCATTCCTCAAACTCATTATTTTTTATGTTTGCAGGATTGGTGATACAATATTCTCCACAGACTGGTAGAATGGTGCATCTCTTCCTGCACTGGAAGAGTGGGTGGACATTATAACAATTGTGTTGTTATGTGATTATCAGTCCCACTCCCTATTGATGTCGATATAGTGGTTAGAGCCCCTAACGATTCCCACTCCTTGTCGATGAGGACACATTAATGGGTAGTAGCCATGCATTGTCTTATGACACACCCGTGAGGGCTTCCCATGATACATGTTGTGTAGTTGTGCATTTTCAAATGCCAGTGAGAGGACTAGTCAGAGAGACAGTAGCATTTTCCAATGCCACTGAGCCAGGGGATGGATCCCTTAGCAAATAGTTGGCCCTCACCTATTTTATCCCTTGATGGTGGTAGCAGTACTTAATGATGGTGGATTGAGTTGGTTTCCTTGATGGGTGTTCCATGTGTCATAGGTATAGAGAAGTCCTTATGTGGTTGCAATCCCCTCACCTAATGTTGGAGTTTTGGTCATGATGTGTGACCCCTAACTTAACTTGTTGGTTAAGTCAGTCTTGTGTGGGATCATATACTTATTGGAGGATTACCCCTAGACCTCTATAATATATATGAGAGAGTCATGTTCTCATCATGTTCTATCAACTTGGTCTTCCTCTTGTGTGTATGATTGGGGTTCGTTATTCTCTAGCTCACTATCCTTCTGTAGCAGAGCAGTTATACTCGGGTATTCTTTGATGTGTAACGTATGGTCTCCCACCAGGTATGCCTTCACCTAGGGTTTATGGAAAGCTGAGACATTGTGAAGTCATGCATGACTCTTGATTTTGTGGATTCTATCACAGTGAAAGGTTGTAATTGAGTTTTCTCCCCCATGAGGGATTCCCATGATACATGTTGTGTAGCTGTGCATTTTATATATACATGTGATCCTATAATTTGCTTACTGTTTCTATAGCTACCCTCATATCTAGGGATGAAGTTGGGACGTAAGCATGTTGTTTTGCATTAATATAGATTTGAAAGAACCACCTATATTATAATGTTGTTTGTCATTATAGCCAAATACACAATCACAGGAGGGTGTGGCCCACCCATCGTAGGGTTGTCATGAAACGGAGAGTGCATCTGCATTTTAATACTAGAAACAAAAGTGAGAGGACTAGTCAAAGAGATAGTAGCATTTTCCAACGCCACTGAGCTAGGGGATGGATCCCTCAACAAATAGTTGGCCCTCACCTATTTTATCCCTTGATGGTGGTAGAAGTACTTAATGATGGTGGATTGAGTTGGTTTCCTTGATGGGTTTTCCATGTGTCATAGGTATAGAGAAGTCCTTATGTGGTTGCGAGCCCCTCACCTAATGTTGGAGTATTGGTCATGATGTGTGACCCCTAACTTAACTTGTTGGTTAAGTCGGTCTTGTGTGGGATCATATACTTATTGTAGGCTTACACCTAGACCTTTATAATATATATGAGAGAGTCATGTTCTCATCATGTTCTATCAACTTGGCCTTCCTCTTGTGTGTATGATTGGGGTTCGTTATTCTCTAGCTCACTATCCTTCTATAGTAGAGAAGTTATACTCGTGTATTCTTTGATGTGTAACGCATGGTCTCCCACTAGGTATGCCTTCTCCTAGGGTTTATGGCAAGCTGAGACATTGTGAAGTCATGCATGACTCTTGATTTTGTGGATTCTATCATAGCGAAAGGTTGTAATTGGGTTTTCTCCCCCATGAGGGCTTCCCATGATACATGTTGTGTAGTTGTGCATTTTCTATATACATGTGATCCTATAATTTTCTTACTGTTGCTATAGCTACCCTCATATCTAGGGATGAAGTTGGAATGTAAGCATGTTGTTTTGCATTAATATAGCTTTGAAATAACCACCTATATTATAATGTTGTTTGGCATTATAGCCGAAGACACATTCATAGGAGGGTGTGGCCCACCCATCGCAGGGTTGTCATGAACGGAGAGTGCATCTGCATTTTAACACTAGAAACAAAAGTGAGAGTACTTGCAATGTCTTCCAAGAGCTTGGACAATCTTTGAAAACATGGTTTCAACCAAACTGAGAATTTGCAAACACGGTTTCAACCAGGCCCAAATTGATTGATAAAAACTTTAAAATGGTGATTTGATCCATAACCGACAGAACCCATCGACTCCAGTTCCCATCAACTCTATCCATCATAATGGCTGCCATTAAAACCGTGAATATTTCTAATTGCACATTGCAATTGCTCAATAACTGATGGTGCGTGCGGTGATGAATGATCATTTACTAACATATGTGTCAATTAGTTGCATTCGGGAGATAATTATGGAATAACATCCCCATCTCATCAAACTAGAGGATATATAATTGCTCTTGGGCTGGGGGTTGGGGAGGTTGGTTGCTCGTGTGATTTCCACGGGAAACATTCTCGCGGGTGGCACTTGTCCCCTCCTCCACGTGGCTAGGAGACACCCCATCCGGGGCAAATTTTTTAATTATTTGGTTAAATAAACCATTTTAAATTAGTAGCTTATTAAATCCATGGGGAAATCAATAATAAACAAACAATAATAATCATTCAAAAATATTTAAATAATAAACTGCAATAATGGTAACACTTTGTCACTTTGTACATTGTAAATTAAATTACATCAAGAAACGATGCCTGCATTTTCTAAGATTTGAAAGGTTCAATTTTATACCATTTTTAAAGATTAAAAAGATTAAATTTTATACCATTTTCAAAGATTCAAAAGATACCATTTTCAAAGACTAAAAAATTCAATTTTTGAATTTTGGTGCGGATGAAATTAGGGTGGGAATGATTTGCTCTGGCTTAAACCACGTGCATGGAGAGATAGACAAAAAATCACGATGAAATGCTGTTGGGTTGAACCGCGCATGGAGAGATAGACCTAGGTGCCGATCGGAAGGAAAGGGAGTGAGACGAACTGTGGAAATCAGGTTCCAATGCTATCCATGCATCTCTTCTTTTTATTTTTGATGTAGGAACCACTTGCAATTTCAACAAAAAACACTTCCCCAAATTCTTGAACTCTTACCATGAGTATAAATTCAATTTCTTTCTTCGGAAATGGCATTTTCCCTTTAATAATATGATTACAATTGGGCCATGATCTACTGCTACTCATACACAAATGGAATCTAAAATGGAGTTTGATTCCCAAACAGAGTATACCTGGGTATTCAAATTTGTGCACAATGACAATTTGCCATGATTTTTCCTCCAAGCCAGCGGTCATTTCTTCAGTGTTTGTTTCAACATTTGAGAAACTTAGTTATTCATGAACAAGTGGAAAAAAATAACTACTACCCTTCAACACACTTCCAAATACTCAAACCCTAACCCTACAATATGGAACCTGGCTATCAATTCTGTAACTCAATCTCTGTATAAAAATGTTAAACAAATGCTAAAATCTCCAATATTTTACCTTCAGCAACAGTAGATTCTCACCCCACACATTTATTTATTCTGTTAAATTTTGGTAGGGTTAGGGTTTAATGCAGAATGTACTTTAAACAATCTAATTAAAGTAACTTGATGTTCCAATTTCAATCGCTTCACTTCCTTTCGATTTGCATAACCTAAGATATCATAACATAAAGACACTTGAGTGATAAAAAATCACATCGAGTTAGTTTTCAGAAGGGTCTTCCAATTCCAAATCCTTCACAGAAATCGCATATTCCTGTAGTTACTTACTGTCAGGAAGTCAACCAATTAACAAAGCCTATGTACTCATTTTTCGCTGCAGGAATTATATACAAATTCTAGAGTAAATGACTTTATGTTTTCAGCAGGACGCTATTCACATTCAATAGAGACAATGAACTTCATAAAAAATACATAGAAATAGGTATTCACAAGTCCATATGCATATAAAATGCTTTCATTAATCAAATTCAATTACTCAGAATTTCGTGACCTGATTACACAATATGGGAGTATTCTACCCTGTTCCTCTCCTCTCTATTTTCCTATCATCTATGCCTTTGCCTCACCTCTGCTCTACCTCTGTCGTGGCCCATAGGCTTACAATCATATATATGAAGAATCAATTTAACGGTTTAACCCTAACGACTTTTCTATATTTCTGTAACTGCCTCCCTAAATAAGAGTTCGGCTCTATCCTAAAGGATGATGCATCATTGACACCTCATCAGACTTGGAAACTTCTAGTTTAACCTTGCAAACTATTGAACATTTACAAGATTTTTACATTGAACCCCTCCTTGTTTCAAGGACAAGAGTCCAGACCTCATGGTCTGTCAAAAACTTTGAATGTGAGTTTGTTTGAGGCTTGATTTGCTGAGCCGTGGCTTCAGGAGGGACTATTGAGGTCTGATCTGCCTTACCGTCATCTACTAGGGTTACTCTGTGTCCTGATTGATGAGGATGCAGCTGCTGTTGGCTTGGTTTGATTGTGTCGTGGACTTCTATTGTATGCAGCAACTTATATAAGGGTTTGTTATATAGGCCACAAGAATTGTGAAATGATATTTTTCCATTTCTCTTGCAAGTTAAAAAAGTCAAAAAGAGTAACAAGAATGGAGCACTAATATATCGAAATGGAGGAGAGAACTAATATGATAAGTAGACCTCTTGCCTTTAGGCTTAAGGAGGATCTGTCAAGATTCAAAGAATCGACAGATCCTCTAATCTAGGCAGAAAAAGTGATTCATTTTTTCTGCGACCAGTATGCAATAAATCCGCTCCTCGGGTAACATCAGAATGAACTCGGAGGAACCAACAAGAGGATGGGCTAGGTGACACGATTCCAAATAAGACCCATGTGTCCGATTTCCATTTCTGCATATGTAAGGATAAACAACAACTCAACTTACAGGCTTAGGCCAAGCCTGTAGATATACGTTATTAAACAGTCTGCAGGATGAAAATCAATTTATTTTAACATAATAGTGACAATTACAATTACAAGAACTTTAGGAGTTAGTTCCATAAATGTATGAGGTTTGTTATTTAGCTACAAGTTATGTTTCCAAGTATATCTTGTATACCTGCAAGCATTAGAGGTTAGAGAGAGAGGCTTGAAAAATGATGGTTAGGAGGGTTAGCTATACAATGTAAGAATCAAGGCAAGAAAAACAGAGGAAAGGTCAGAGTTTGTTTATTAGCCTACAAATTTCCAAGTAATAAATGGAAAAGGATTATTTGCCATGATTATGTGTGCTGATTTCATATATGTTTGTGTGATTGATGAACTCTAGTGAATATACAACCTAACCAAGAAATGAATTAGTTAATTGTGTTACTCTCTATTGGGCTACATTTTAATTTTAAGATTGAATTAAGATCTAGGGTTGAGTGTTGACTACATTGGAATTACGCTCAGTATGAAGAGGAGTGATGTTGAACACATTGCATTGAAGGGCTACCTGGAATGATTTAGTTTTGAGTCTGGGTAGAATCTTTATGGGTTCTACTTTCTTAGAAGTTAGATGCCATATTGGTTCGAATTTCAATGGTTCTACAAATTGATATCTAAAGAGACAATTACAATAATGCATTAATCCACAGAGATTATTTCCAGAAGATCTAAGTCAAATATTTGAACAATTTAGGGAGTTTTTTAATATCAGAATACCTCTTAATAAGAAATGTGGGTTTATGCAGTTGTTTAACCTCAAGTTGTTAGTGCAAAGTTGTGTGTTTTCAATATATATGAGGTTTAGTATCAACTAAATTTTTTAGATCATTGTAGACATAATTTCAAAGGAGCTTGGAGCATATTATCAAATGGACAAAAGAAACTGGATGAACTTGAAAAATAGGTATAGTTTCTATATTTGGTTATTCATCGTGATATACCAAAAAAATGTATCAGTGCTAACTTGTTCTCAATTAAATTTATCTGACTTAATGGAAATTGGTTATGTGTAGGACACTACAAGAATATAGAGATGGGGTTGAGGAATTCTTAAAGTTTGCTGAGGCGCATTCAAGGAATAAGTTGTCCATAAAATGTCCATGTAATAAATGTGGCATAGTCAAAGTACAAACATTTGATAAATACACGAGCACTTGATTTGTGATGGAATAATAGAACAATATAAAATTTGGTATTTTCATGGAGAGAGCATTCACAGCTAGGTATCTTGAAAAAAATGAATTGATCTAGTTTCAAACTTACTTGTATTACAATAAAGATATAAATGATATTTATATGTGCTTAATTATGTTTTCCTCTCACCTTTAGATTCCATCCGTTATTGATGAGGCTAGGAAACGCTCTGAAAATGAGCCACATGAAGTTATAGAGCATATATCATCTCAACTGGTAAGCTAATTTGCATTGGTAAAGGCCCCTATTTGACCAACATATATTCATTCTAATTTTCATAAAAACCATAAAATCACTGACATGAATTTTAATTTTCTTATTAATAGGGTTATGGACATGTAGAATGCCATTACGATAATCAGGTTGATGAGCCTGGAACATCGTTTCAAAATGGTAATGATCCCTTCGAAAAGGATGATGATACAACCATTGTTGGTGATCAAGTGCTTCATATGGTGAATGATGCTTATTCATGTATTGATCAAAACCTAAAAGAAGGTTGTGATAATGTGTAGTTGGTATCAACAAATGTACTAAATAAATTTAATGAATATAGGAAGTTAATCAAAGATGCAAAGATGCCATTGTACCCTGGTTGTGTTGATTTCACAAAACTATCAACAACCGTGGAATATTACAATCTCAAAGTGAATAGTGGATGGTTTGATAGAAGTTTTGGCCAAATGTTAAAATTGCATAAAAATACACTTCCTAGAGATAACACACTTCCAGATTCTGCATATGCTGCAAAAAAGTTGATAAAATCTTTGGGATTAAACTATGATATGATACATGCATGTCCCAATGATTGCATTTTATATCGAGGAAGTAACGAAAGTAAAGACAAATGCCCAACATGTGGAAAATATCGATGAAAGGTGGATGCTCAATCTCAAAAGGTGCGCCAAGGTGTTCCTGCAAAGGTGTTAAGATATTTCCCCATAGCACCGAGGCTAAGGATAATGTATAGGTATGATTTTCAGCACCATAATTGTATTCAAGTTTTCACCTTCTTGTATTATCTTTACCATTTTTCATAGTGTTATTATATGATAATATTATATATAAATGAAAGATTTTCTTTATTGTTCCAGCTATGCGGACATGTCGCAAAAAATGAGGTGGCATCATGAGAATGCAAGCAATGATGGTCATATGCGGCACCCTGTTGATAGCCCAGCCTGGAAAACTATTGATGAAAAATGGCCTGGTTTTTTAGGCAAACCCCGCAATGTACGACTTGCAATGGCAGCAAATGGATTTAATTCATTTGGAGACTTGAGCAGTACATACAGTGTTTGTCCTGTAGTGTTGGTTACATACAACCTCCCACCATGGTTGTGCACAAAAAGGAATTTTTGTATGTTAACATTGTTAATACCTTGTCCCAAGCAACCAAGTAATGACATTGATGTGTATTTGGAACCCTTGGTAGATGAACTAAAGGAATTATGGGACCAAGGAGTATGGACATATGATGCTTACAATAACACATGCTTTAACATGAAGGCAATTCTTATGTGGGTGATTCATGACTTTCCAGCTTATGGGAATATGGCTGGTTGCACAACAAAAGGCTATAATGCATGCCCCATATGTGGAAAGAACACAGAATCAAAATACCTCAATTGTAGCAAGAAATGTGTGTACATGGGACATAGGAGATTTCTTCCTCAAAATCAAAAGTTTCACTCACAGAAGGGACCATTTAATGGGAAGGAGGAGCTTCGTTATGCCCCTCCAGTTGTAAGAGTGTCAGATATTTTTAAGGAAATGAAGGGAAACGAAACAGTTTGGGGGAAGAGTGAATCAAAGAAAAGGAAAATAAATAAGGAAAAAGGTGAAAAAATTAATGTTGTGGTGTGGAAGAAACAATCAATCCTATTCAATCTGCCATATTGGGAGGTATGTAGAGACATCAACCATTCCTAATTATTATACATTGCATGATTATATGACTTCATTGTGCTTAGATGTCTTCATTGAATTCATTGTTTATGATTTCCTCCATATTAAATAATTTTCCAATATTCTCAATGTGTTGGAATGCATAAACACCTACAACGTCACAATTTATAAGTAATGCATGTGGAGAAGAATGTGTGTGAAAGCATTTTTGGAACTCTTTTGGATATAAAAGGGAAGTCCAAAGATGGAAAGAAATCACGAGATGACTTGCAAAAAATGGGTTTGAGAAAATCACTATGGCTAGAAGTTAAAGGAAAAAAAATATTCCTTCCACCTGCACCGCATACTCTTTCAAAAAAAGAGAAAGAGACCCTATGTCATGTTCTTTTCACATTAAAAGTGCCAGATGGTTATAGCTCTAATAAAAAAAATCATATATCTATGGAAGAGCTTAAGTTCCGTGGAATGAAAGCACATGATTGCCATGTTTTAATGCAACAACTTCTCCCGGTAGCTCTACGCCATGTGCTACCAATTGCTGTTCGAAAGACGCTTTGTAAGCTTTGTTACTTTTACAGGCAAATTTGTGCAAAATTGGTTTCAATAGAGAGCCTTGACAAGTTGGAAAATGATATCGTGGAGACAATGTGCTCGCTTGAAAAGTACTTCCCTCCATTTTTCGATATAATGATGCGTTTGAATGTGCATTTGGTACGTGAGCTTCAATATTATGGCCCGGTTTCATATAGATGGATGTATCCCTTTGAGAGGTACATGAAACTTTACTTGCTATCAAGAACCACAAGAAGAATAATTTATTCAAAGCTTTTGACATTACTTAAAAAATATGCTCTTTTTGTAGGTGTATGAAAGTATACAAGAGTTATGTTAAGAACAAAAATAGGGCTGAAGGATGCATCGCTAAAAGCTACAATGTGGAGGAATCAATAAAGTTTTGTGGAGGATAATTGAAAGGTATGGAAGCTATTGGAACCACACATGGTTGAAATGAAGTGTGGGATGACGAAGTTGAAGAAGTAATTCTTGATGGAAAGCCATTATTTGCTTCAATTCCATCAGAAATGGATAACATTAGTTGGGAACAAGCCCATAGGTGGGTTCTATTTCACACAAATGAAGTTGATCCATGGATAGAGTAAGTAACATGTTTGACCTTCAAACTTTTGTTTGTTTGTGGTTTAACAAAACACAGATCCATGGATAGAATAATGTATTTGACATTTCAAATTATTTTTATTCATATTTTATCAAAACACATTAACATCCATTTTTATTGTCCCTAATTGTCAAATTAGGATGCACAAAACGGAGATTCTCAACTCATTTACCCAAACCAAAAAATATGAAGCTCTATTGCAGAGACTCCACACCCAACAATTTTCTAGTCGGCTAAAAAAACAGGTGACTTTATACTATTTATATTATAAGTACTTACAAATCATTACATGTTGAATATTGTCATGTACAAATTTAAATATTTTATCATAGGTTGGATGTATGTGTTCTAACTACATTAAAAAAACTGAAAATATGTAGGTGGAAGGAGACGGAAATGTGTCTGATACACTTAAATGGCTAGCGCGGGGCCCAAGAAAATTTGTGAATAAGTACAACGGATACCTAACCAATGGTTATAGATACCATACAAAAATAATGGATAATGAGAGAACCACCCAAAATAGTGGTGTGTGTTTGGAAGCCGAAACAATGATGAGGTCAAGTTCCAAAGATCCAAACCCTATGCTTCAGAAAACAACATTTTATGGAGTAATAGAAGAAATAATTACATTGGACTATTTTTGTATGGAGTACACATTGTTCAAATGTAATTGGGTCGATGTATACAATAAGAGAGGGATTAAAACTGATGATTTGGGTTTTACAATGGTGAATATGAAGAAATGCTTAAGTCAGAATCATTGGCAAGATGATCCATTTATTCTGGCATCGCAAGCTAAACATGTATTCTATGTACAAGATCCAGTTGAGACTGACTAGTATGTAGTGTTAACATGTCCTCCAAAAGGATTGAGAAATAGTACATCATATGAACCCGAGTATGCAGATTTTCCAGGGGTTACAGACTTTCAAGGAGCAAAATGTGTAAATGAAGAAGATATAGTCGATGTCGATGTTGACGTGAACGTGGATTATGTCCGTTTAGATTGTGAAGGAACATGGTTTAATATTAAACAATAAAACATATCAATTTTGCTCTATTCACCTTTACATGGTATATACATTTGTAGACTTTGCATATTGGGTCACTAATGGTTTGGATTTACATTGAATGAATGATGTTCTTGATAAATGCTAGTTTTGATCTTTTGTCTTGGACTTAATTAAGATGCTCTTGGACTATCCAGTGGATTATTTACAGCTCGTCCTTTATGTTTGATTATGCTCTTGGAAAGTAAGTGGACTTCTATGTGGTTGTAATTGCTTCATATTGACTTTCTAGATGTCTTAACTTGGGTATGGAATTATATCATTTTATAGTGGTGTATTTTTGGTTGTGTTTTGCATTTGTTTTTTATATTTTTAAATCATTAACTTGGTGTTATTCCACAATAGATTTCTTTAAGGAAAAAATTAGTGTGGTTCTGTGTTGGTTTTGCATGCTTGGAATTGTATAAAGAACCTTTAAACATATGGGGCACAATATGCTAGTTGACTTGTTCTCTTGATGATTGTAACAACAATCCTTGGTGGATTTCTACTGATCTTGTATGGTGCTTATATATTTATAGTACTTACCTATTTCATTTTTCAGGAAATTCCTTCCAGGGAAAACAATCACGTTTTCAATGTTGGCAATCCTAATAATGAGGTCACTATCAAGCAGCTGGCAGAAATAATGACTGAGGTATGGTTCATGCTTTTCGCTGAAGTTCAAAAAAGTTGTTTGAATAGCTTTTTGAATAATATCTTGTGCTTTTGTTGTTTTCAATAGTGTTGATTTATAGTGCTTGTTTAGTTTCCATTGACCTTCATTAGCATTTCATCACAACGGAAGCATAAACTATGCTTCCTTTTTTCTATGACCAGTCTGCAATAAATCCACTCCTCAGTTAACATTAGAACAAACTTGGAGGAACAAACAGGAGGATGAGCTGGGTGACATGATTCCAAAGAAGGCCCATATGTCTGATTTCCATTTGTGCATCTGTAAGTGTAAAAAAAAACTCATCTTACAGGCTTAGGCCAAGCCTGTAGATATACATTATTAAACTGTTGTTACAGCATTTTATATCATCTTTTGCTATCTTGTTTCCATATGCTTAAAAAAGATTAGACATCTATTTTAGTTATTGTGTAAACAGGTTAGTGAATCAGTTCTATTTACTTTACTTATAACAATGTGATATTTTTTCTTTTTCAAATTAGTAAAATGTTATAATAATAATAACCAAATGTTCAATTTATTCCAGGAGGCCATTGGTCATCACTATCTACTAGGGTTACATTCTTCTTGTGACCTGCTCCACTTGACTGACATGAGTTTAAAAGGGATCAGATCAGGTACTAGTCCCAAGCAATTTTGATGGGTATAGCTACACCTCATATTGGGCAGGTAAGCAAAGAAATTCTACCCTATGTAACCCATCAGAGGAAGTTTCTTGAAGCATTTCCAAAACAAAATGTGTAATTTCATACCAATATGAATCTTAGGAATTTTGCACTTTTATAGGTGCTCTACATCTATGTTATATATGAGAATTAAAAAATGAATGTAAGTTGAAATAACACCGATAATTCACAGGATATGTTACTTTGTTGTTTATTCAAGCACATTTATATACCTGCTGAAACTAATGCTTGGATTCTGGAACATGACAATTATAAAGAGAAAATTATCAAGTATTTTTTTTAACAATGACGGTTAATTAGCTTTTATTAAAAAGAGGAAAATTAATCAGATTACAAATGGAAGGGGAGACTAATCCCTTAAACGAAAGCTTCCATTGATAGTTAGCTCTGCCCAGTCTCTGACATAAATTATTAACTCTAATTTTCCAAAACAAAACCTGTTGGAGACTGATCCCTTAACCGTGTGCTGCCATGTATAGTTTAGAGAGCAATCTGACATACTTCTTATGACTCCTCTAAGCTGGGAATGTCATTCTCACGTTCTTGCTACAGCGATCAGCAAACCAAAAAAAATAAAAATCCTTCTTCTTACTACAGCAATTTTTGGATTTAAATATTTATTAGATTTGAATAGATAAATTAAGAAGATCAAAGCTCTCTCATTTGACCTGGTAACCTGGAGCTTCCAAGACCAGTCTGCTCGTGATAGTCATAGTCCATCGAGCAACTGCGTGCTTCACCCAATGTTGCCCTGTGTCGATTCTGGAATATCAATCATGACTATTCTTCTGCCTTGTATCAATTCTGCAATGTCAAACATGTCTATTCTCTGCCCTGCATGCGGTTTCAAACATAGAAAAAACTTGAATAAGCTCTGCCCAATGGCACATTGATTTTGCTTCATTTATGGCACCTTACACACTACTTAATTTCCATTATGGCATTATGGCAGGCCACTTAAATCATCCACACCCAACATTTTTCTTCAATACTGGCAGGTTAGGCAACATGAAATTATATACTAGGTACAGGCATTTTTTTTAATCAATATACTGGAATGAGTTCCAACATATTGAATCCATTCTCCAAAATTCTCTTTTGAAGGAACATACGAAACTAAGTTTAGATAGTAAATTTTTATGTCCCTAGGATTTTCTCAAATTGTAAATAATGATGGCCAATAGAATTATGATCCAGGAATTTTAATAGGCATGATGCAATCGTAGTTAGAATTTTTTTTTAATTACCATAGTTTAGTGTTTAAATATTTATAGGCCTACTGGATTATTTTTTGCAAGCAAGTTTATAGGCCTACTGAAACTAATCCATGCAAGGTAACAATTCCTATGATTGTAAAGTACAACCAACAAGAACAGAAATCTGCCCCTGCCAAGTACAACCAACAACTCAGAAAATTGCCCCTGTAAACTACAACCAGCAAACTCAAAAATATGCCTTTGTAAGGGACAATCAACACAACATAAAACTATCCCTTCAAATCTATGTAGGCTGAATTGAAAAGATGCCCAGAACAGCAAGGAAGGTGCTCTTTCAACAATGAGTGGACATACTTCTCTTCTAATCAATTGTTTGTCACCATTGTCACCATTGTGGAAAGCAATGGTGACGTTGAACCGTTATCCTTTAAGGACCATTATAATTATTTTTTTTACAATTTTATAAGCAATGGCGACGGTCCTTTATGTTGCGTCATCAAGAGATTTTCAAAATGAAAAGCAATGACAATCTCATAGCAGTTGTCACCATTGATATGTTAATGGAAATATCCTCAATAGTGAGGGTCATTGTAAGGCCCTGATCATATGTCATTGGCGACGTTCAATGTTTTGGTGTTGGAGGCCCTTAGGTCCATCACCAAAACTTCATATAAATTGGTGAGGGTCACTATTTTTCACTAATAATCCTTATTAATGTCGAACATTGAAATTGGTGAGGGTCACTATTTGTCACTAATAATCCTTATTAATGTCGAACATTGAAATTGGTGAGGGTCACTATTTGTCACTAATAATCCTTATTAGTGTCAAACATTGAATGTCACCACACCACCTCTACTTTTGGGGACACAGCCTTT
Organism: Larix kaempferi; assembly: GCA_027924585.1. NCBI lineage: Eukaryota > Viridiplantae > Streptophyta > Pinopsida > Pinales > Pinaceae > Larix > Larix kaempferi. The sequence goes on along the minus strand of BSBM01000155.1, from coordinate 12,041,976 downwards.
GGTGACATTCACATTTTGGTGACGTCCTCATTTTTCACCATCACCTATGAGATTATGGTGACATGTCTCAACCCTCACCAATGATCGGTCATTGATCGTCACCATATATGCATCAAATGGTGAGGGGAAACGCAGGTCCATCACCAACAATTCATAGATATTGGTGACGGTCACAACCTGGAATAATCATAATTATTGGTGGCAGGCCTTGAATGTCACCACATACCCCCACTTAAGGTGACGGTGCATTTGGTGACGCTCAGGTTTTGGTGATGGGACCCCTCTTGACCATCACCAAATGAGCTTATGGTGACATTTTTGGACCCTCACCAATGACCTTTTTTCTTGTAGTGATTTTCAATTATGATTATGTCACAAGGTTCCTCGAAATATAATGTAGTTGATGGTCAATTACCTCAACATTGTTGAGAAACATGCATCTGACATGCCATACTTTGATTTCAAGTTGTACAATAACATTGTTGTCCCCAAGTGTGTAGACTTTGACTGGCCAGGTCCAAAGAGAGGTGCAGTGGAAGCAGAATTAAGGCGTTCGAAGAAGGCTTAAGTGATATGAGCACCATCCCCTAGCTCATTGTCCTGGAATATATGTAACAACATTGCATCCATGGCACTCTTTTGTCATAATAACTCATCCATACCAACATCTACTTCATTGCCTCCATTTCCAACATTTGAAGAAATATTATTATTATAGGCATTCCTAATTGATGAGGATGGACACAGTGGAAATTTAATAGTTGGTTGATTCAACCATGCTTGGTACGTGTCCTCTCCAAGTTGTGCTATTTTTTCATCCTTCTCTGGATTTGACATTGTACTGGAGTGCAAAGGAAGATGGTAGGTAGGTCACTCATCATCAGAATCCTGATTTCAAAAATATTGAACATTAGATCGATGATGTTAGCAAGCACAATGCAATTGGTTTGATCTAGCATTATAGAAAATAATTATTACAGAAGCACGAGAATCATTTTCAATAAAAAATGTTAAGCTGCACGAAATGTTTTTTATAAAGAAAATATTCAGATTGAGTGATAAATTAAGATCAATTCCACATTAAATATAAAAATTTAAAATTGAGCAACACATTTTCAAATTGAATTTATAAATTAAATTAACAATTTATAAACATAATTTCAAACTGAGCAATACATTCACATGAATCTCATTAAAATTTAACAAATACAATTAATCAATGTTTTTTTGTCTTACACCCCAAGGGAATGTCTAAAGGTAATCCCAATGCAAGGCGTCTGTGGCGAGTAGTTGGTGGTCTACATAAGTTATAGTTTATTAACAACTCATCACCAAGAAATAAACTATGTATTGCATGCACAACAACAAACATGAATGCTTTCCTTTTCATAAAGAACTCCTGGTCATTGAAGTGTTACTTAACAATTTGGAGAAAATAAAGAGCACCTAGAACTATTTATGAATCTTGCAATGTTTCCATGACTGCGTGGACGACCATCTATATACAATAGGTTCTTCCTGTTAAATTTTCCGGAAACATAACCATTAATGCACATACTATACATGGAAATGTTTTGTTGTATTTAACAATATTCAAGTAATTAGACCAACAATAGATAGGACTACAAAATGGCATAAGTACTACTAACTATTTGGGAGGAACGAGTACATGTGAAAGGATAAACAACCCAAAATTTGCAGCATCTATATTAGACTTGGTAATCATAAAATGATTACCACAAAAGGAGAATTTGGTTCCAACATCAAGCACGGGTAGAGAAGACGGTTAAGTTCCATACAAAGCGCCGTTGTAAGAAGTTTGATATTTACTTTGTATATTCACATGAAGGGAGAAATCATCGCTACCCTCCAACAATTGGACGAACCTCGGTGTGTACTTGGACAGTTTTGCTCTCAATTCATGAAACTTTTTGGATCTTTTAGTAGAGATGGGTTGGGTGGCATTCATATCATACTTTGGATCACTAGAGCTTTCAGTTGACTGAACATAAGTAGATGGGTTCGTCGATTTAGGATGAGACATAGTTGTTTTGGATTCCAACTTTTTCAAAAATGGGCATAGGGAAGTGTTCTTGCATGTCTTTTCTATATCACCTATTGGATTTTTTACTGTAGTAGGGGGTATTAGACCATCAAAATTGGGTAATCTATCATTGGTGTAATGGGTGAGTGTGGCATGTCGAGTGTTCTCCTTCAATCCTTGACATTTTGAACAACCCCAAACTATTGGGGTGTCATAAAAGAGTTCCAGCTCATGATGAATTACCGTTGATGAACCTAGATGGTGGCTTGAAAATTGCATGTTACAATCGGCAGGGTAAAGTAGCTCCCCATTTTCATCCACAAACTGCTTGTGGTATCTTGCTCTTGATAAGAGCTTACGACGCTTTGAAACTAGTGGAATGTTTTGTGCATCCGAACTCGAACCTGAATCGAGATCATGCAATAAAGAATAAATCAATATTCAGATTCACATGGATAAGTAACATAAATTCAAATAAGTAGTCAAAATATAAGTAAAACCTAAACTTGTTTGGGATAGAAAGGGAGAACTTGTCAAACTTTGAACAAAATGGAATGATCTAGAATCTAAAGTATTGGCCATTTGATACTACAAACGTTTCTCCCTGCATTTGAGCCAAATCAACAATCAATATACGTTTCTACATTCCTAAAATATTTTCAATAACTATATCACAATCTAACTTCCAATATAGTTTGGAAACCTTTTGTAAGAATAAGGTGAGTTTAAGCAACAAATATATACTATGAAATATTGTAATTGGTGTGGTTAAATACTAAAAGAATATTTGGGATGAATATATAATTTTAAGTGGACACATAAAACCAGAGGATTTTCAAATTAAATCGGTGCGTCTATTCATATATACATGCACCAGTGCGCTCACATATACAAAATGCACAAGTGCACTCACATATACAAAACACACCATGAATGAGCATCCAAAAATCCCTCGCTGTGGAAAATATCCACTGCATTTGGTAGTGGATATTTCTACATGCATTTTTATAACTTAATTCATACCGGTGTGTTTCCTACACAAAAGCACACCGAGGTGTCTGAATTATAAATGTACCATGGCACAAGTTTTTAAATTGTTGTTTGGCCAATGCATTTTACTTATGTACTCACTGGTGCGACATGACAACAAGCACACCGAAATGCCAAAAATTAAAATTAAAAAAAAAAAAAACACACAAACTATTTTTGCCCTAAATTGAAAAAAGGGCAGCAATTTTAAGTTCGAAAAGTAATTCTAAATAGTGTTTAAAAGTAAAAACACTATTTCAAGTATTTCTAAATTTGTTAGGTATGGTGAATCAAATGAAACCTTGCATAATATAAATTTCAAGTATGTAAATATTATTGTTGATCTTATTATTTTATTTTGAGTTTAACTAGATTTAGAAAAAAAACTTCATACTTACCTTCAATGTTGCAACCCTTATTTTTTCGCTGCTTGTTTTTGTTTTATGTGGCTGCAAAATTTTACATTAGGGTTTAAATCCTTCTATTGTTATACAAAACTATGATTTCATCTTTCAAGGATTTCGGATTTGTTGAGCTTGTGATTATATATAGAAAGTGTGGGGTGAGATGGGGCTACTTTTTTGGTCAAATCCGTAACCATGTCAGCCCCGTTTAGTTTTTTTTTTAAATTCAATAAAAAACCTATGCGTCAATGTCAGCGCGTTTGTATTACTAGAACGCACCAATGCGGTTAGAAACATAGCGCACCGAATATGACATGCGTCACGTCATTTTTTATTTTATAAAAACGCAAAAGTCGATTTCCATTTCTCGGTTCTTTGTCTGCAGTGCATTTGTTTTATTTTAATGCCATGGTGCGTTGTTTATACTAACGCACTAGTATGTTTCACATATTTAAGTGCACTGATATCATATTTATCTATTTATTTTATTTGTTTTCATATTTCGAAGGTCTGTAATTTATTTGTATAATATATTGATAGCTTCTGTATTTAATTGTCCGGGTTGTTTATTGATAGAAAATACATGGTATGAGTTCAATGAATAACAACTTTAGCCAACATGATGGGAGGACATCCAGAATTACAAAGAAGGCTGGTGTTTTTAATTAATTTATGTATTTAAATTAATTTGTTTGAATTATTTGTAAAGTTAACTAATATTTATTGGTTAATGTGTGACATGCATAGCCAAAAAATGAGGAAGCTCGATACGATTCTTACCAAACTAAGTCCAAAAGAACGTAAAACATTGATGGAAAAGTTGCAAAGGGATGAACCAAGTGAATAAAAAAATAATTCAATATGAATTATTTCTTCAAAGTTGAGTAATAATCTACTTAAGAATATTCACTAATATGTTTCAAATAATGTAATTCACATATGTTGAATGTTATGCAGGGACTGACAACAACAGAAGTCAATGTCATCATAAGAAAAAAAATTATGGAAGATGCAAATGATGATCAATTGGTCCTTAGCTCATCTAGAGTGGCGCTGGAAGTTAATAGAAGGGGCAAAGAATTTTATAATATTATGAGGGATTTAGTGGAAAGAACATAGATACATACTTTTCACTTAAAATATAGAAACCAATCAAATGATTTGAAGAATTGATTCATATTAAACTACAAGAGGCGTTCTCAAAGCAATGGTCAATGAGACTTGTCAGGCTTGCAATAGCAAAAACATACAACAACATAAAATAATCATTCAAAAAGTAAAATTCCTAAACATGTTTGTGTAGAATATGTATCTATAACTATTACAATGCGTCATTCATTCAATAATTTTAATTCTACTATATTTATTTTCCATGTCAACAGAAAAATAGTTTAATGACATTTTACATTTTCAAAAATATTATGAAAATCCCAAAGGATGAATGAGGTGATATGCAAAATGTGTCAATAGGGATGTCCAAAAAAGTGTACAAAGAGATGGTCAAGGAAATGGACATAATTGCATCGTAGGAGGAGCCATCTCAATAGCAACGTGCTTCAAATGTACGAAATCATTTGTTTTAGGATTATGTTATACATCTTATTAATTAATTCAACATTAAATATTAATTTGCAATTGTTTTGTTGTAGAAAAGAAAACCAAATGGAACCCAGTCAACACACAAGACAAGACGACAAGGAAAAAAGGGGTTGATAGCAAAGTTTGTGAGTATTTGTGATTTCCTTATAAGAAATTAAGGTTTTGTAGTGGTTTTGATCTGTATGTTTAATTCTTTTGTTTTCACTGGAAATCCTTGGATGTCTTCAAATAGTTGTTAGCATACAAAGAAGAGCCATTAGAAGAATTGATTGACATTGGGTTAAGCAAGGGTTGTGAGTATATGTTGGCGTATCAAAAATTAATTGTGAATTTTGTAAGTATTTATGTTGTTTTACTTCTCTCATTTTATAATTAATAAAACAACAAAAATCCTTTATATTAAATCTATGATTTGTGACAAGGCATAGAACTTGCAAGAAACAAAGTATGGAGTGGAGCCAACATAAGAATTGTTGATAGAAGGCATGAGATTTGGTTTTGAGAGAATGTGTATCATTCATGAGTCAATTATTTCTATGGTACGTCGCTTTTCCATTTACATTCATGTATACTATCTATTTATTTTTCATTATTCCCGCTAGCAATGTAGATACACTCAGTACACTTTATATTTATGTTTGCAGATGGAAGGTGAAGAAGAGGAAAACAATCAAGCCAATCAACAAAACATTCATCCAAATAACCGAATTGATGCAAGTGGTTTGAGCACCAATAACAGTTCTAGCGAAGAATGATGCTCTATACTTAATTTTGCTATTAATGAAAGCTATTGTAGCTTCTTGTATATTTAGAAATAATTGTCTGTGAAAATCAAACATTTTGTATAATAATGTATTGGACAAAGTGTCTGAATTGAAAAACAACGAGTTACCAATAAGTGTAACAATAATTGCATGCATGTTGACATTTTTATTATTGTTGTCTATATGTTGTCGTATTTTGTATGACAAATGCACTCTTATTGATATATAATAAACTAAACTTTTTTATTCTATTGCATTCTTCAATGTTATTGTCAAATGTTACACGTGAAATGGTACATTGGTAATTAAATGTATGGATGATTAAATATTTCAATAGATGTTTGCATCTATGATATAAGAAATTACTCCAAACAAACGCAATAATTACAATTGAAATGAATTGTACTATAAACAAATATTTCAATTTCAGATGAATAATGGAATTAAAAATATATATATATAATATATATATTTGACTGAAATGTCAATATCCATTGGTCAAAGAATCATATGCGGTGTTTTTAATAATATATGTCGCACCGGTGTGCCTATACGAACATTACGCACTGGTGCGTATATACGAACATTACACATCAGTGCATTTTCTTCTCTGTATCACACCAGTTCATGTAGATGGCTTATGCACACCGAGAATGATTGAACACTAAGTTTTTTTGACCCAAAATCCGACGGCTAAAAAGTCAAATTTGCTACAACCTATGGTCAACTATTCGACAATTCCAGTCTTTTTTATCGTCGGTGGGATATCGGCTAAAATCCGACGTAGTTCAAGACGTCGGATATTCGACTAGAAAACACGTCGATTAACCGACTTCGTCCAGCTTCACAGGTAGTCGGATTACCATCTTTTTCCATCAATTATGTGTCGGTTTAGTCGTCGGTTAAGCGACGTATTTGCCATAAAAATGTTGGATTGTGTCGTCGGTTAAGCGACGGGTATGCCATACAAAAAAAATGAAATCTGACGTTCCGAGCCATCGGTCGTATTGCAAAACCGTCGGCTATTACCATACGGTTTTCAGATTGGGTCGTCGATTAAGCGACGGGTATGCCATACAAAAAAAAGGGAATCCGACGTTCCGAGCCGTCGGTCGTATTGCAAAACCATCGGGTATTACCGTGCGGTCATCGGATTGGGTCGTCGGTAAATCGACGTGTATGCCATACAAAAAAAGGGAACCGATGTTTCGAGCCATCAGTAGTATTGAAAAACCATTGTATATTACCATACCTTCGTCGGTTTAGAGCGCCGGTTAAGCGAACACCCATTACATTTTAAAAAAAAATAGCATTTTTCAAATAAAATTTTTCATACAGCAGGAAATCAATATATTCTATCCCTATTGTGGAAATATGTAGAATAATTACATATATATATAACTAAGAACCCCATTATGCTCTTCCCATAGTATTAGCAACGGAGTAGCCTAAGGGAATAGAGTCGTTGTAATAAAGCCATTGTATTAGAGTCATTGTATTAAGCAGCGGAGTCAATCATTATTCAAGTGGACCTACAGGCTAGTGGGTACCTATTAAGGTGGCACAAAATACTGTACTCTAAGTCTCAAGTGCTAGTGTCTATGGAACTTACTTTATGGAGTACAGGCTTTCCATGTAGCAGAATAAAAGGACTGGGAAGTTATGTAACATTGTGGCATATTCGTCACAAAGATATGGTAGTGTGCTTCCATTCTGTCAAGGTACTCTTACCTAACTTCTCTAATTTGGTATACTGAGGAGTTTGTATATTCATGTATGAGATCATATTCTTTGAATAAGGCTCATTAGATAGTTAATGGGTAGTTACTTAATGTAAAAGACTCATTTTTATTAAATAAGAACCAGTAGGTGGTTGGTAGTCATTAATTTTGAGATTGCATGTAGTTAGGGTTTTGGGTTGTAGAAAGCCAGCATTGTAGCCATTCATTGATCTCCTCTTTGTTTCAAGAATAATTTCATATTCTCTACTGAACAGGACCAACCACGTGAAGGTGGAATCTCTTATGGCCCCTCCCCCCCTCACATCACTCTCAATTACCCATACCCAATGCATGCACTCGAAAAAAACAAATATGTGCAAATTCATCAATATTTTATCATGAACTTTCATCCATTATTCATTCAATAAATACTAACATTCACTAAACCATTGTTTCTGTCGATACACACATTCATTCAATAAAAGATAACATTCAATAAACCATTCATTAATGATCATTCAGTCAACACATTCATTCAATAAAAGCTGAAATTCAATAAAGGTAACAATTTACTACACTGAATCATTAAAACATTAGAAAATTCATTAAACCATTCAATGCATTTCCGCCATCCAGTGAGTTTCCACGGTCTTCAGTTTCAGCCTGGAAACGGTTAACGATTCATGGTATTACGTTTCCCTTCGACTGCAAATGACAAACTCATAGTTCACTATTAAGGTTTGTCTGACAAAGCTGACGGTCAAAGAAATCTTGATAGTGAACTATGAGTTTGCCATATTGCAGCTTAAGGTAAACGTAAATATAGAATGAATCGTCGCCATTGTCAGAATATTCATTAAGCTCCTCTTTGTTTCGAGAATAATTTGATATTCTCTACTGAACAGGGCCAACCATGTGAAGGTGGAAGTTCTTATGCCCCCCCCCCCCTCACATCACTCTCAATTCCCCATACCCAATGCATGCACTCGAAAAAAAAATGTGCAAATTCATCCATATTTTATCATGAACTTTCATCCATTATTCATTCAATAAATGCTAACATTCACTTAACCATTGTTTATGTTGATACACACATTCATTCAATAAAAGATAACATTCAATAAACCATTCATTAATCATTCAGTCAACACATTCATTCAATAAAAGTTGAAATTCAATAAAGGTAACAATTTACTACACTGAATCATTAAAACATTAGAAAATTCATCAAACCATTCAATGATTCCACCATCCAATGAGTTTCCACGGTCTTTAGTTTCAGCCTAGCAATGGTTGACGATTCATGGTATTACGTTTCCCTTCGACTACAAATGACAAACTTATAGTTCACTATTAAGGTTTGTCTGACAAAGCTGACGGTTAAAGAAATCTTGATAGTGAACTATGAGTTTACCATAATACAGCTTAAGAGAAACGTAAATACACAATGAATCATCACCGTTGTCAGAATATTCATTGAGCTCCTCTCTGTTTCAAGAATATTTTCATATTCTCTACTGAAAAGGGCCAACCACATGAAGGTGGAAGCTCTTATGCCCCCCCCCCCTCGCATCACTCTCAATTCCCCATACCCAATGCATGCACTCAAAAAAAACAAATATGTGCAAATTCATCCATATTTTATCATGAACTTTCATCCATTATTCATTCAATAAATGCTAACATTCACTAAACCATTGTTTATGTCGATACACACATTCATTCAATAAAAGATAACATTCAATAAACCATTCATTAATCATTCAATCAACACATTCATTCAATAAAAGATGAAATTCAATAAAGGTAACAGTTTACTACACTGAATCATTAAAATATTAGAAAAATCATTAAACCATTCAATGAATTTCCTCCATCCAATGAGTTTCCACGGTCTTCAATTTCAGCCTGGCAACGGTTGACGATTCATGGTATTATGTTTCCCTTCGACTGCAAATGACAAACTTATAGTTCACTATTAAGGTTTATCTGACAAAGCTGACGGTCAAAGAAATCTTGATGGTGAACTATGAGTTTGCCATATTGCAGCTCAAGGGAAACATAAATATAGAATGAATCGTCACCATTGTCAGAATATTCATTGAGCTCCTCTCTGTTTTGAGAATAATTTGATATTCTCTACTGAACAGGGCCAACCACGTGAAGGTGGAAGCTCTTATGCGCCCCCCCCCCCCCCCTCACATCACTCTCAATTCCCCATACCCAATGCATGTACTTGAAAAAAACAAATATGTGCAAATTCATCCATATTTCATCATGAACTTTCATCCATTATTCATTCAATAAATGTTAACATTCACTAAACCATCGTTTCAGTTGATCAAAACATTCATTCAATAAAAGATAACATTCAATACACCATTCATTAATCATTCAGGCAACACATTCATTCAATAAAAGTTGAAATTCAATGAAGGTAACAGTTTACTACATTGAATCATTAAAACATTAGAACATTCATTAAACCATTCATTCATTCATTAGACCAAAAATAGTGGACGATATATTGTTATCAAAAAATTTTAGTCGCTGTTTTTCTCGTCCTTCTTTTTATAAGCTTTTCTTCTCTTTAGTGGTATATAATCTATGAGAGGACCATCTACATCATCTAGACTTTTTCTTCCAGTTCTTGGTTCTTTAGCAGGCGCTTTTGGTGATGTTTTCAATATCCTAGTTGATTGTTGTTGATCTAGACCTGGATTTTGCTGCAAGGGGTTTGGATTTGCTGCAACGATGTGAAAATGTTACATCGTTATATTTTTCTATTGTAATGACAAGTTTTTCATATAAAACAATTCATTACGAAGGTGTTTTTTTACCAGGTGTGACCAAAACATGTTGTTGATGTTCTTGTCCAGTCTTAACCTGTACAATTTCACCCTCTACATGCTCTGCAGTTGAAATACGGTGAACTACAATTAATGGTCACCATTTGCAATGCTATACATAAAATTGTAGCATATGAATAAATTCATTACCGGGATTTGAAGCTTGATCATCGATTTGTTGTTGTCCCTCCTTGACACTAATGGGATCATTACTTTCCTATTAAAAATAGAGTCAATATTTTACATCAAGTATTTGGAACGAAAAATATTCCATAAGCGACAAATATTCATTAAACTATATAGATTCTATCTACCTGTGCACCAGATGGATTGGTACCACAAGACTGTGTATGCCCAGATAAGCTTCTTCTACGTTCAACAACAGCTCCAAAGCCTTCCTGCAAGCCAAGCTTCATGTCTTCTTCTGTGGGTACTTCATTGAATCGATCAGCCTGCATATTTGCTTATCATCGTTAATTAACATTTTACGGTGCAATAAAATGAAAAATAATTTTCAATTTATTATTTGTATTCATTGTTGGTTTCTCGAAACTTACAAACCGTGCCGCCAAATTTGAATAACCACCAGGGCCAAGCTTGTGCTGACCTACTTTTTCTAGTCTTGCCTTTGTGGCATTTGATGTGTCTGGTAGCCTATGCAAGTGTTGAAATACGTTAGATGTTCCAAGTTCGAAATCAAGGATAATAAGGTTTAGAATTACATTGCGGAAATTATTGCATACCTCCCTGTGCCTGGTGTTAGCTTGCCTTCTCTTCTCAGATCCTTCTCCTTTCCATCTTCCACTAGAGCTCTCCACTCCATTGTTGGAATCATTGGTGGGTGCTCATACCTATGGTTTCTTTCGAGGTGTGTCTTATATTGGTCTCGGACAACCTTCACATGTTGACAAGCCTTTTTCAAGACATTAGCATGACTGAAGGTTTTCTCCCCGAACAGGGCAACCAACCGATTAGTGAGTTCATCTTTTAAATGTTTCGGTTGTCTATCCCACCTTGATCGAATGGTGGGCCCGAAGATCTCCAAGCAAAATTCATTCATATGTTTATAGAAAACATTGTTTCCTGCACAACGATCATGCCATGATCATAAATAGTTAATAAAAAATGTTTTATCGGTATATTACAATGAAATTATAAACACTAATTAACCTGATCAACTATGATTAATTACCTGGGATCGTCGGTATCTTTATTGGGATGAGATCTTCATCCACCAAATATGTTGTCTCCAATGTTCCTGTGCTTTTGACATGGGAAGATCCTAGAAATGTAGCTTGTTCGACATCAAAATTGATAGGGGACTTGGTGTCGACTCCTTCTTGTGGAGGATCCGTTGTATGTTGGTCAGTAACGGCTGTTGCGCTCACAGCGGGGGTTCGTGGTGTTAAGGAACGTGTTGCCGACTGTTCGGTCAACAACAATGGAAAAGGATTCGAACTATGTGGAGTCGTTTGGTCGTGATGTGAAGTCTCTCCACGAGCCTCGCTGAGGCCAACACCACCTTCACCAATATTGTGTGGTCCCTGATAATTCTGTAAATACACACCACGTCTTATACGTTCAATACTATCATATAAAAGAGAACATTATAAATATTTAAACGAATTATTCTATGATTCAAGATTCCTCAACTTACTCATAAGTTATTAGATCTATGTTCCAACAATGCAATCCTTTCTATAATTGCGCTTGTCTACGGAACCTGGATTACTAGAGAAAGGATTTCCACAGTATATCTATTCAACAATTTCTCTGCCATATTTAGCGGGTGTGCGGCTTCACCAATTTTTTCGCAATCGTGAAGCACCTCTGCCACTTGAGGGTCTAATGGAAAATATTGCGATGCTAATTCATACTGCAATTCACTATTGGGCTGCAACAAACATATATAAAGCACTACTGAGTTCTCTACTGATAGATTCCAAATTTTATATTAATGTATATAACACATCTATCATGATAGATTCGTAAAATTACAACACGGTTTACATTATCACAACGAAACCAGTATATCACATGAAAAATACATAACAAAATTAACATTATGCTACATATTATATTGGTACAATTGAAATGAATTATACCTGCGACCTCGAGGATCGCGATCCACTCATTGGATCAATGGTCATAGGTGACTTGCCCCGATCTGCTAATATCTGGGAGCTGCCCCTAACAACACCCTAATAAAAAAACATAGTGAAAGTCACCTAAACGATTCCAAAAGTATTCATGAGAAAACACATCAAAAAAATTATTATTCATGTTATATTTTTAATATTACAAAGATGTATACCCGTTGCGCGGACCCTGGTGTGGCCAACCTTACGGAACCAGCCTGCATAAAAAACATAGACTAAAAAATTACGTAAACGAAACCAAAATATTCATTGAAACATTAATATAATGCTAAAACATTTTGACATATTTTAATTGTACAATTCAAATTAGGTCTACCTGTTGCCCCGAGGGTGTTGTCGTCTGATCAACATTCGACGGGTGTATTTCCTGATCAATGTTCTGCATCAAATATAAATTTCATTATATAAAACAAACCAAGTTATTAATAATGGAAAAACAAAGCAAATAAAAACTCTTTTCTCTTATTATATTTGTACTATTAGAAAGATGTATACCTACTCTGTCAAGGAAGAAGTTCTCCTCCGACCATTTGTTGGCAGGGATTTATCCTGATCACTAGCCTGCGAAGTAAATATGGGAAATTTAAACGAAATAAACTAACAAAAAATCCTTATGATGTTTAATTTATTACTAAAAGGTTGGGTAAAATGTTATATAGTAACCTTGTTTGTATCTACTCGGTTGACAGGGTAATTAATAAGAAACTCGTCCCCTGCAGATATTGTTTTAATAGCAACTACAAAAACAACGTTTCCTTCACGCCCCTCAAATTCGCAGTTTGGTTGCTTAATTGTAGACCTTGGTTGTGTACTGTTTATAAACCCCATAATATTCCCTGTGGCCTTTGGCCTTCCGTCCATGTACAACGTTCCTCCTTTATTTTGATTTTTGTCTTTCAATTGTAAATAGTTTGTTGACAATCCATAGCTACGCATACTTTTTGTATATCGGACAAAGCACATCCAATTGTTGTAGTTGTATATGGTTCCAACATACTCCATCAATTTTGTACATGTCCCGTAACCGACCAATATGCAATCCATGGAAAACAACCCGAAACCATGTGTCGACGACGGTGCAATTCGATATCTCCTCTCATTCACACAAAAATCAGTGTTCAATGGAGGAAGATCCTTCGGTACCCATTGTTTCACTAAATTTCTGTACCTCAAGGGCACCTCTTTGTCATCTTTTGTCGCATCACCATAGGAACATGCCCCCCCTTAACCGTGAAAAAATTTATTGTGTCTATGGAATCTTCTTTTGGTTTTTTGACATCTAGTTGATACAATTCTTCTAGACCTACTGGATGTCTCACTTTCCTCTAGCCTTCCTAAACTCCCCTCGCTCGAGGAAGACAGATCAGACAAATACCTGTTTGGTTCTACCTGCACCATTGGAAAAAGTTCAGATTCGACCGCAAGGCATAGTGCCTCTTAAAAGTTGACGTGTATCGCCTTTTATAATTTTACTTGATCCTCATTCCCTTTGTCAACATGTAGGCATTCAAGTGATGATCGGAAGACGACCTATTTATCTTTCTTAAGATTAGAAAGTCATGCAATATTTATGAGTTGTTTTTTACTATTTGATTTAACGCTACATCACACACGTAACACACATGTAGCACACATGAAACACTACACATACACGTTACAAGATCTCCTCTAATGCTACAAGTCCTGGCTACTTAACGAAAACTATTTACCACATATTTGATTACCTTAGTGTAGACGTTTCCTGTAATATACTCAAAAGAGTTACTTTCAGAAATGACTGTGCCTCTTAGAGGCCAGTCAACTCTAGGAACCAAGTGACCCTATGATAGGGATAGTACAAACCAAAGAGAGAGAGATGGCTGGGCTATGGTACGGTCAATCAAAGAAATTCAGTGACAGTAAAAAGTCTCAGTACAAAGACCAACCAGTAAGGTACAAGTAAAAAAAAAAAAAGAATGGGTATAAAGACTCACAACCCTTGGGACTAAGGGGGTGTACACTACCTCAAACGTGGACAAACTACCATAGTTATAACCACAATACCAAAAACATAAAAGGCGGTCCAAATCAATATATGCAATATCTCCTTGTAACTACCTCATATATGCAATATCTCCTTGTAGCTACCTCATATATGCAATAGCTCCTTGTAACTACCTCTTGAAACTCAAATAATACCACCAAAAGGTATGATAGCATGCAATCTTCCAAACTAAGGTCAGGAGGGTGGTATCCAATAAGGTACAAGTAAAAAAAAAAAAGAATGGGTATAAAGACTCACAACCCTTGGGACTAAGGGGGTGTACATTACCTCAAACATGGACAAACTACCATAGTTATAACCACAAGACCAAAAACATAAAAGGTGGTCCAAATCAATATATGCAATATCTCCTTGTAACTACCTCATATATGCAATAGCTCCTTGTAACTACCTCTTGAAACTCATATAGTACCACCAAAAGGTATGATAGCATGAAATCTTCCAAACTAAGGTCTGGAGGGTGGTACGAAGTGGGTATAAAGACACATAACAATTTGGAGAAAGTGGGTGTACCTCAAATGTGGACAAACTACCATAGTACCCACAAGACCTAAAACATAAAAGGTGGTGCAAATCAAATGATATCCCAATATGAGTAAAACACCCAAAAGGTAAAAGGCAAGGTACCACAAAAATATTATCGACAAAATGAAAGGACCATAAGACAATCGACCAAGGTGGGGTACAACCATTCATCTCTCTCTCAAATGTGCCATTGTTCCATATAACTTGAAAGACCATTATCACAGTAAACAGAAAATTCCACACGGATGATGTGATCACGTGGTCCTCTAGACTACTCCTATGGTCAAGCGTTAGTGGCTCCATGAAGGGGTGTTCAGTCCCTTCAGAAGACCATCTAACTCAACCATCTCGAAGACCTAGGAGAAGAGGACATCACACTTCATCAAATAAGTATTGGTAACTACCGTGTATGAACTCAAAAACCCTAAAGCAACCGAGCGTGCAGAAGGGGAGCTATGAAAAGACAAGGCTCGTAGGCCAAAAAAACAAGCTCAAAAAACTCTACTGGGACCGATGTCACAGTAAGCAAGCTGAAACAAAAGTGTCCAGAATGCCAATAAGTAGCACTAAAAAGAAAAAGACCCTCTAAAAAGGTGATAATGCAAGCAAACTTCCTAACTAGGAGCTGGAGACCTCGACAAATCGTATCCTTCGCAAGGTGATGAAATCCAAGTCGAACAATATGAAGTGAGAGACCGAATTGAAGGATATCCCTCTACCGAAAGGGATCCTAGGTAAAAGAGCCCTAGTAGAAAAGTCACTAAGCTACCTCGTTCATGACACGTCGGAAAAGGTTTTCGGAACTTCTGCCTTATCACCCTTGTATCACCAGTATGGTGGCCGGAGAATACAAGGAAGACAATGATCGATGTTGCCTTAGGGCTAAGTGGAGTGTGGCATTCCACAGAGTCCATCCAGTTCTTGATCTCGTGGCGGTTTAACCCCTGAATTAACAGGATGCCCCTCCACATACTGGTCGTGACCGTGTCAATAAATACTAGAGGATTTTAGTTCCCTAAAGACAACGACTATGTCTCAGATGAAAAATGACAAGGGGGAATTATTTGGATGCCTATCCCCAGTGTCCTACCTAACTAACAAATTCTTTTTATCCTCAAGCGAGGTTAAAGTGTGTTGAGTTAACAAGTTAAATTTTAATGGTTGTATTACTCAGTCGGGTGATGGAAGTGAAACTCATGGTGCGATGACTGACTCAAACCATGCAAATGCATATGAATAAAATAAGTCTTTCATTTCAATGAATGCTAGCTAAGGTAAGGAGAGAGTTCTTTCAAACTATAACTACTCTTTCAAATTAAATGAATCCAACAAGTGTTCAAGTTCATTCATGGGACCTCAAGGAGAGCTTCAGATCATATACTCAAGTCATGCAAATGAATTCATCACATAAAACAAAGTGATAATAAATATAAGGAATTGTACATATCCATGTTCATAATTCTCTAGGAACACTTATAAGATTCTTCAATAATTGCACAGGCATAGGTCACAGTTGGAGCCAACTACATATTTTCCCCAGTTATACATGGACTTTAAGTAGCATTTGTCAGTATGATGTGCATGAAGACAGCAGTTTAAATGATGAAATGACATACACACTACTTATACCAAGACCGAAAGTTTAATTAAAATTTCTATCTATGGTGGACACATGTGCTAGTTTTAATTTCTAAATTAGCTTTCTGAGACAAATTTACAAGGAGATGACAAGAAGGAAAGCATGTTTATGAACAATATCACACAAATAGATATGAAAATCCAACAAATAACACAAGGCCATACATGACCAACATCAGGAATAGTATAAGTTCCATGTTGGAGATAAGGTATAGCTTCACCTATGCAAGGAAGATTGCAAGGACCAACAAAGAGGCCCAAGCCTCTTAGATATGGACCATTTGACATTGTTGAACAGATAAATGAGAATAATTTTGTGTTGAGGCTTCCTTCGTATATGCAGATGAGTTTTGTGGTGAACGTGGAGTAATTGAATTTGTTCGAGCCATCCATGTCAGATGGAGATGATGATCAACAAATTCTTCAAATTTTTGAAGACCTTGCCCCTCACACACTTGTGAAGTTGAAAGAAGACATAGTGTTGCAACATAAAGAATAGGGAACCTGTAGAGAATGAAAAGAACTATGTAAAATTGGCCTCAAGGGATAGACTCTAAGAAAAGTGAAATTATATGAGAAGAACCATACTAAAAGCAAGTTCCCTCATCTATCCTTGGAAACTTTTGGGAACCAAAAACCTCCCAATGGGGAAGTTTAATTTGAAATTGGATCCCAATAAAAATGGCTTCAGGAGCAGACTCAACAAAGATTGGAAAGGCTATGTTGAGTTAAGAACAAGGAAAAAGATATAGTGGTGGCATGAAGGACCCCATGTCATTGCTAATGGTGTCTAGCCTTGCATAAAGCAAACACTCCAATGTTAGAATGATATATTTATCTCATTCACTCGTCGAATATAAGTGACATGTAGGAAAACATTTATGTCATGTATTAAATAATATAAAAGGAAAAATTTCTCCTTAAATGTATGAAAAGGAGAAAAGACAAAGAGGAATGTCATTGCTAATGGTGTCTAGCCTTGCATAAAGAAAACACTCCAATGTTAGAATGAGATATTTATCTCATTCACCTGTTGAATAGAAGTCACATGTAGGAAAACATTTCTCTCATGTATTAAATAATATAAAAGGAAAAATTCCTCCTTATATGTATGAAAGGGAGAAAAGACAAAGAGGAAGCTAAAGGGTTGGGGACACTTGGCCTTCCAGCTATCCCTGGGCTAGATCTCCTCCTATTTACTTCATTCCAAAGATGAGAGAGGGGTTCTTTGGCATAGAATAGGAGTGCTACTATCCAAGTTCCCATATGAGTATTGGCTAACAAGGCCATGATAGCTACCCATGTACAAGTGAGAAATCAACAAATATTTATTAATCCCATGAGAAAATCAACAATCTCAAAGAAGTAAATTAAGATGATTAGGGTGACATGCAACCTCTTATTAGAAAGAGAGCAGAATGCTCTTCACCACAGTTCAAACAAGACAAAACATGGAGACTCCAATAAGAATTTATGACAAAACCTATGCCAATAACTTCTAAAATACAAGCAATTGAAATAAAAATGCCAAAATCCTAAAAATACAAATTTCTTTTACATGCAAAATGCAAAGTTTCTTTACTGTGAAAAATGACAAATGTAGAAATTTTGTAAACACAAGCTAATCATTTTGAACTTGTGTCTCCTCCTTCACACACAAACCCCACATGCCAACTATACAACATAAAACATGTGAACACAATGTGCATGACTAGTATGTGAAGCTTAGAATCTACACAGAGTATCATATATGAGTTTGACATAACAAAGAAAATAACAATAAAAGTGTACATTGTTATTTGTTGTATTATAAGAAGAAGTTAAATTTATTTATAACAAACTTAGAAAGTCTAAACACAAAATAATTTGATGATATATTAGGCTAAGTATAAACATTTGATGGTATATTAGGCTAAACATAAACATACCAGCATGTGGATAAGTCAACCTACATAAACTTAAATAGCTAGTTGTATGTAGTAAATTTCCCATAAGTCAAAAATACTGTGGCATTGAAGCTATGGGTGTTGTTATCACCAAAATCTTATCTGTCAAATGTAAATTCTTAGCACTTATTATGGAGGTAAACTCAAGGTAACTTAAAAGCATGGTTTCTATCACTGATGCTTTACCATCTCAGGGGTAATATCGTTATTTGGTGTCTCCAATCTAAATTAATTTCAGAGATGTAGTATAATAATGGAGATCTCCACAATGAAAAATTTGAAAGATCAAAATATATACAACGGTTTATGCAAAGGGTCGGTGTGTGTCCATTAGTCTCTGGAGTCTTACAAATTAGGCCTAAAAATGAGTGACGAAGAAACTTATAGGGCAATCTAGATAAATAACAAATGGATTCACAAGAAAAATTTCATATCAATAATTCCACACAGTAAAGTTTCATCCGATCGATACTGGCTCAAGGAATATATATACACAACTAGAAATTATCGAAGTATCATGTAAATCTAACAATTGGAAATTATTAGTAATCAAAGCTTCAGAGAATAGAACAGGCTAACAATGATAATATCTGCACATTTTCAATCTACATAGAACAACCAGGGACCACCTAATGAAACATTTTTGTTGATCCTATTTGTCTCAAACACTCAGTAAAAAGACACAATCCACATGAATAATGGAGAAACATTAATTCATCAATAGAGCCATAGTTTCATCATTAATACTACGATT